>BSBK01007571.1:2500-537500 GCA_027943335.1 Chamaecyparis obtusa | reverse complement strand
TAGTTACTATTTATTGTGTTGTACTACTGAGAGGATGAAGTTAATTGATCCTAAAGAAAGCGATGGAATGTTGTTCCCCATAGGTTTGCATTCTTTACATGTCAATATATTGTTCATTTTGTAAATATAAAATTTGAAATTTTTGACAAATTTAAATAATTTAAATTGTTTTATTTAAATTTATATTGTAAAATTTTGTGACTTGCAGGTTCAGTTGTTTTAGAGGGAACATATTTCAAGAAAATCAAAATAATTCAACATGGTATTCACTTTTTTGATTACCAACCAGACAATAAGGTGTTTCAATATAGCCACCTAGTAGTTTCAACCTCCCTTTGTCTCTGACACAAGGGAGGATGGGGAGAGGGGCCAAAGGCACACCCTAACCAGATCCACTTTGCAGAACAACATGCGGAAGCAACAACACACAACAGTGAGAGAGAGAATGCAAATGCTATGTTATATTATTTTCAAATTGATTCATACATGTCAAGCTATAACACCTTCTCGATTTAGGCTAGATATTACAATCAAGTACAGAAGTCCTCTAACATGCGAGGATATACCAACAATCTCTAATTTTCTATCTTCTATCCCAAAACTTACTTCTAAACTCTAACCCAACAACTACATTTATACAAGATGCTACCAAGCCAAGTCAGCCTTCAGATCCACAATCAATGAAAGGGATGACCAGATCTAGGTCCACACACTTCCCAATGATGGATACCAAAATTAAATCCGTGACCCAAATTAAATGCACAAGTCGGCCTCAAAAGAAATCCAAAACAAACAACTCGGTAAGAAAGGAAACTGAGCACCAAAAAAGTATCACTGAGCGCTAGGGAAATTCATCGAGCACCGAAGAGATAATTGACCAATACCGGCGAACAAAGGAAACTGAGCAACACCGAACCAACTCGGTCAAAGAAGGAACTGAGCAACACAAACAAACTCAAATATGTTTTTGGTGGCACAAGATTGCCAAGGACCTGAGATGCTCCTGCATCATACACCTGGGGTTATTTTAAATGATTCTCTGAATCAAGAAATAGGTATGATCCAAGTTGCATCCAACTCAGACTATGAAATCCATGAATTGTCTTCAATCGATCTATTCTTCCACTTTACTAGATATTCCATATACTATTTTCCTCTTGTACTTCTGCCAATTCTTTTCTCTAAAATATTTTCAACTTCTTCATTCCGCTTCTTAGGATAATCCATCGGTACTGTCATGTCTTCTTCAGGTTCATGAAACTCATACAAATCAGTAATGTTGAATATAGGTGATATATCCATGTCAGTAGGTAACTCAATCTCATACACATTTCCACTATCAAATTTTCTTAAAATCTTGCAAGGTCCAAACTTCTTCATCTTCAGCTTCCCATATGTTCCAACAGGAAATCTACCTCTCTTCAAATGAACCATCACTTCATCACCAACATCAAAAGTCTTATGTCTTCTTGATCTTTCAACTCTATCTTTGTATTTCTGATTACTCTTTTCTAGCTTAAGCTTCACATCTTCATGCAATGTCTTCATGTACTCAGCAAATTTTACTCCTTCAGCACTTCTCTTTCTTTCATCAACAATGTCTCTCAAATCTGATATACCTCTTGGTTGTATGCCATTTACAATCTCAAAAGGTATTTTTCCAGTACTCCTATTCACTGAATTATTGTATGCAAACTCTGCTTGTGCCAACATAGAATCCCAATTACTCGGTGTGTCTCCAACTAAACATCTCAAAAGATTACCCAAACTTCTATTCACAACTTATGTTTGTCCATCAATTTGTTGGTGAAATGTAGAACTATATTTTAACTCGATACCAAAACTTCTCCAAAGATTCTTCCAAAAGTATCCAACAAATTTACTGTCTCGGTCAGAGATAATACTCCTCGGTAATCCATGCAATCTAACAATTTCCTTAAAGAAAAGATCAGCTACATGTACTACATCTGATGTCTTTCTACAAGGTATAAAATGTGCCATTTTAGAAAATCTATCCACAACAACAAATATAGAATCATTACCTCTTACTATCTTCGGTAAGCCAAGAACAAAATCCATACTGATGTCAATCTAAGGTTTCTCAGGTACAAAAATTAGTGTATACAATCCAGTATTCTAACTACTCCTTTTGCAACTTGACAAACTCCAAAAATTTTCACAAATTTCCAAACATCTTTATACAACTGTGGCCAAAATTATTTCTCCTTAAGAAAATTCAATGTCTTATCAACACCAAAATGTCCAGCCAAACCACTACTATGTTTCTCGTTTATCAAATTAGTTCGCATTGGTCCTCTCGGTATACATAACTAAATACATTTAAACAACATAACTCCTTGCATAAAATATTCATCCCATTTAGTACTCTGTTGATCTTGAATAGGTGTTCTGCACTTCTCCATGGCTCAGAAAAATCAAGATCAAATTTATAAGAATCTCTCATGTCATCAAAGCCTAGAACTCTAATTTTCATCTCGGTCATCAAAGATCTTCTTCTACTCAATGCATCAGCAACTTGGTTAGTGACTCCACTCTTATGCTTTATCACAAATGTATAACTCTGTAAATACTCAACCCATTTCATATGTCTCTGATTCAACTTATTCTGACTACCCAAATACTGTAAAGCTTTATGATCGATATACAGCACAAATTCACTCGGCATCAAATAATGTCTCTATTTCTTCAGAGCTTGAACAATAGCATAGAATTCTTGATCATACATAGAATATTTCCTTTTTGCATCATTCAACTTTTCACTAAAGAAAGCAACAAGTTTACCTTCTTGACTCAACACAGCTCCAATTGCACTTCCACTTACATCACATTCCACTTGAAATACCTTATTGAAATTAGGCAATGCCAAAACAAGCAATTCAACAACCTTCTACTTCAGAGTCTCAAAACTTTTATCAGCTCCATGGGTCCACTTGAATTCCCTTTTGTCTCCTCTCATAGTCTCAGTCATAGAATTACAAATCGAACTAAAATTCCTAATGAACTTTCGGTAAAAACTTTCCAAACCATGAAATGATCTTAGGTCACTAGCATTCATAGGTGTAGGCCAATTCAAAATAGCTTCAACCTTTTTAGGATCCATTTTCAAACCATCAGCTGAAATCACAAATCCCAAATACACAATCTCCTCTTTCATGAATGAACACTTTTTCAGATTTATCATCAACTTTTCTTCTTTCAATCTCTGCAAAACTTGTCTAACATGCAACAAATGTTCTTCTCTGGTCTTACTGAATATCATAATATCATCAAGATATACAATCACAAACTTACCCAAGAATTTCTTCAAAACTTCATTCATCAACCTCATAAAAGTACTCGGTGCATTAGTTAAACCAAAAGGCATAACCAACCACTCATACAAACCTTCTTTTATCTTGAAAGTAGTCTTCCATTCATCACATTCTCTGATTCTGATATGATGATACCCACTTTTCAAATCAATTTTAGTAAAATACTTTGCTCCGGTCAAACTATCCATTATATCATCCATTCTCGGTATAGGAAACCTATACTTCACTGTTATCTTGTTGATTGCTCTGGAATCAATACACATTCGCCATTCTCCATTCTTCGTAGGTGCAAATACCACAAGTACTGCACAAGGACTCAAAATTTCTCTGATCAAACCTTTCTACAAAATTTTTTGAATCTGTCGGTTCAATTCTTGATTCTCGGTAGGTGTCAACTGATGAGGTGCCTTATTCGGTAAACTAGCTCCAGGGATAAGATCCATGCAATGATCAATGCTTCTCTTTGGTGGAAAACCATCAGGTACATTATCAGAAATAATTTTATTGTACTTGTTGAGTAACTTATCAATCTCCTCAGGGACATTATCCTTTTTTTCTTACTCGGTTTGTTAGGAATCACAACAAAACATACATCATTTTTCTTTAAATCCTTAACAAAATTTCTTCATTCCATCAAGAAAACTTTCACAAATGTGAAAACATTACTAACAGGTTCTTCCATTAAAGGTAACAAGATTTTTCTTATCCTATCAACCCAAATAGTATACTTATGCAATCTCCCATCATATATAGCATGTCTATCATATTGCCAAGGTCTACCCAACAAAATATGACAACAATCCATAGGCATGATATCACATAACACCTTATCATAGTACTTTCCAATTTTCAAATTCACATAACATTGTTCACTTACCAAGAGTGTATGCTCATCTTTGATCCATGAAATCTTATAGGGCTTCGAATGTTCCAACCTTTTCAACAACAACTTTGTGACCATTTCCTCAGATGCCAAATTCTCCAAGCTACCACTGTCAATGATTACCTTCCAAAATTTGTCAGAAAATCTACATCTGGTCTTAAAAAAACTTTTCCTTACTGAATCTTCCTTTTTACCTTCATTCCAAAGTGCTCTCCTTACCATCAAGTTATTTTCCTTTTCAGGTTCATTCGGTGACTATTCTTGCACCAAAGAATTTCTACTGCTACCAGCCTTCTTACTTGCATGTGTACACTCAAATGATCTATGTCCTTCTTCTCCACAATTGTAACAAGTCCCTCAGAAACCACCTCTATTATAACCACCTTGGTAATTACTGCCTCTGCCTCTAGATGAACTTTCACCTTTCCACTCGGTCTTGCATTTATCCAGAGTTGTCTTTTCAGGTTCAAATCTACTGTTTTCACCATGGGATCTACCTCTTCCTCTAGGGAATCTACCACCTCTACCTCTTTGTCTTTTCTCATGTCTCTTATTCAATTTCTCCTCAGCTTTCAATGCAAATTGATAAGCCTCTTCAATGTTCTCCAGTTTGACCATACTAATTTCTTCTTGGATGGAAACTCTCAAACCATTCAGGTATCTAGCAATTCTTTCCACATCATCTTCATCATGTCTAGATCTGATATCTAATCTATAGAATTCCTCAGTATATTCCTTTATCAAGCTATCTTTCTGCCTTAAACTTTGCATTCACCTAACTAGGTTAATCTGATAATCAAAAGGTAAGAACTTTCCTTTCAATTTATTCACCATTTTACTCCATACCTTGATTGTGTCTTTGCCTTTCCTCTTTATGTCCAGCTGCAAATGTTCCCACCATAAGGATGCATGACTTTTCAACTTTGTGCTTTCAATTTTCATCTTCTTTTCCTCAGGTATATTTTCATACTCAAAATACTTTTCCATCTCAGTGATCCAATCCACCAATTCATCAGACTCCAATTTTCCACCATACTCAGGAGAATTAAAGTGTGGTGTAGACTTCAAACCTGTCAAAGCCTTCAAGAATCTTTCCTCACCCTGATCCATCACAGGTGCAGGTTCTACATCACCTTGTTCTTCCTCAATTTCATCATCACTAACATCTTCAAGATGTCTTCCTCTTCTCTAGGCTATTTCAATAGCTTCTAATCTAGCAGCAAGTTGTCTCAAGATGTCTTCCAATCCTAGATCCGCATCTTGCCTCCCATGAACCATCTTGAAAACCCTCTGCAATTATAGGTCATATTGCAATCTTCTACCCCACAACAATTCAACTAGGGCTTCACAAGAAGGAACCTTCAAATCTAAATTCACAAATATTGATCTAGATCTCACCTCGCTCTGATACCACCTGACACAAGGGAGGATGGGGAGAGGGGCCAAAGGCACACCCTAACTAGATCCACCTTGCAGAACAATACATGGAAGCAACAACACACAACAGTGAGAGAGAGAATGCAGATGCTATGTTATATTATCTTCAAATTGATTCATACATGTCGGGCTGTAAGGCCTTCCCGATTTAGGCCAGATATTACAATCAAGTAAAGAAGTCCTCCAACATGTGAGGATCTACCAACAATCTCTAATTTTCTATCTTCTATCCTAGAACTTACTTCTAAACTCTAACCCAACAACTACATTTATACAAGAGGCTACTGAGCCAAGTCGGCCTTTAGATCCACAATCAACGAAAGGGATGACTAGATCTAGGTCCAAATGCTTCCCAATGATAGATACCAACATTAAATCTGCAACCCCAATTAAATTCACAAGTCAGCCTCAAAAGAAATCCAAAAAAAACAACTCAGTAAGCAAGGAAACCGAGCACTAGACAAGCATCACCGAGCACCAAGGAAATTCACCAAGCACAAGAGAGATAACCGACCAATACCGGCAAACAAAGGGAACTGAGAAACACTGAACCAACTCGGCCAAAGCAGGAACCAAGCAACACAGACAAACTCAAATATGTTTTTGGTGACACATGATTGCCAAGGACCCGAGATGCTCCTGCATCAGTCTCCATCCACTTAAATCTCAATGTGGACGTCGTAAGTGGAGACTAGATAGTGAGGATCATGAGAGAATATTACATATTCTCCATGAGAGGTCTGAACCACTTGAGTTGGTCTAAAAAGTAAATCACATACATATTTCATGTGTTAGGACCTACTTTAAATCTCTACATTAAATTGATATTACTTTGTTGATATACTGAAACATATGATGGATTATATTTTGTTTATCTTTTAATAAGACTTTGATTATATATTTTGACACTGTTCAATGCTTTTAATAATTTTTTGATGGTTCAATGGTTTTAATATATAGTTATGTATGCTTTTAATAATGTTTTTATACATATGGTTTTATATGTATGTATGTTCTTATGTATGCTTTGATGGTTCAATGATTTTTATATGTAGTTATATAAATGCTTTTATGTTTGTTAAAGTGAATGCATTAAATGGATGATATTAAGTTTAGAAATTACTTATGGCTCATTAATTACATATTACTTGTTATTTTTTATGATGGTTCAATTAGATTACTTAATAGTTAAAGATCCCCTTAAGACATTAGTTAGGTTACTAATGGCATTAGTTATATTACTTATGACATGTTAGTTCTAGACTACTTATATTACTTATAATCCATTAGTTACATATTAGTTTTATTTTTTTATGATATTAAAATTAGATTACTTATTAGTTAAAGATCCCCTTAAGACCTCCCCTTAAGACATTAGTTAGGTTACTAATTACATTAGTTATATTAAACTTATGACATGTTAGTTCTAGATTATTTATATTAGTTATGGTCCATTAGTTACATATTCTAGTGTTATTTTTTATAACCATATATCAAATCAAATCAAATCATGTAACCGTCTAACCATAATCAAATCATGTAACCATCTAACCATAATCAAATCATGTAACCATCTAACCATAATCAAATTAAATCATGTAACTGTCTAACCATAATCAAATCAAATCATGTAACTGTCTAACCATAATCAAATCAAATTATGTAACCATCTAACCATAATCAAATCAAATTATGTAACCGTCTAACTATAATCAAATCAAATCATATAACCGTCTAACTATAACCCAACATCATAAACACATAAATCATATATGCATAGGTCTAGAATATATAAATGTCAAACATATGTGAAATGTCCAGAACATAAATCAAAGATGCACAATAAGTGTCCTAAGGTATCCTAGACTAATCAAGATGCATATGAATAGAGTGACCCTCTAACCAAGTGTCATGAGCATCCTTTGTACACGAAGCAGTAACAGACCCTACAAATTTAGTACAACTTGTCAAATATATATGTACATTCATATATTATAATTATATACAAAGTATTTGAAATATATTAATATGTAAATTTAAACTCAAGTATATTTAAAATCTACCTGAGCACTAGTAGGTGTCGCCTTTGTTGAATCTCTCATGCATACATGCTCAAATCCCACACTAGAGGTAGTATGCTCATGCAACTACACCTACAAATATTATATATAGAATAAATATATACAAGTATTAGTATGTGCAACTATGTAATAAATTTATTGACTAGAAATAAATTAAAAATTAAATTTAATCTTGGGTCTCAGGAGCAAGAGGATCATCAATGTGCACCATCATGTCATCTACAGAAACACCATCATGTGCATCATCTCTGGCACCAATCCTCTCTAATGAGGAGTGTAATGGGGAGTGTAGCTGAGAAGGGAGTGGTGTAGAGTCAGAGTTAGGATGAAGAGCTATGTCAGTGTTAGTGGTGGTCTGTCTCAATCCCTGTAACTGCTCCTCAAAACCATCCAAGTCCTTCATTGTGATGCAAACATCACCAAGTCGTATCCCTCCCTATGTAGTTGTAGAGTGATCAGTAGATACAGAGTGTTGTGAATTATGAGATGCATGAGTTGATGGTGTGCTCTAGGGTGGTGGAATTGGAGGGCCCTGAGAGAGTCTAATGGTGTCTCTGATAGACTATATAGGAACCCTCTTTGACGAAGAAATATAGGTATATGACTGTGACAGGTCCTCCAATAAATGCAGTGTCATCTTAACATAACTATGATGTCTGGTAAGAGCTCGTATATCACATGGTCTAGGGAGACCAACATCTCTATATGTTTCACCAGTAGGGGGTGCACTACTAGATGATGCCTCTGAAGATGTCTGGGGTCGACTCGGTCTAGTCATAATATCTAGTGAGTGTATCAGAAGTAATACTGGTGATCGCAGTTGCAGTGTGTCCAATCCTATCAATTGCTTCCCTCTGTGAAGAAATGACAACTCTGTCAGCAATATCAGCCATATATGGTGCCACTGCGAGTTCCCTCTACCCAACCAGGTGCATGTTCTTTAGCACAACGCAATCAGGCCTACGATACTGATCATAGTCTACAACTCTATCGTGCCCCTATCCACAGTACCCTAGAAGATCTAAGTAGTTCATGTTGAGACCCAAACGGACCTCAAGGTAAACTTGTGCAAAGTAGAGTGGAATCTGATCGTTATTGGGATAATGACCATGTTCCACAAGGAACCGTAGGTATATCATGTGTACAATCTCTGGTACCACACAACACATAACTTGATATGCTCTGACCTTGCTCATCTCTCGATAGAAAGGGAAAACCTCTCATTTGATAATATCCTTTGTGACTCGTGACTGGACCTCAGCTAAGGATATTCGTCAGAGATCTCATATCTCAACTCTCAAAAAATAGAATCAACAATCTATGGAGTATATGCAGTCTATCTACTCATTCTTGCAGACATATCCTCTAGACTCCACAAAATGGTTGTACAAATATCTTTGTAAATGTTGTCCTCAGAGGAAGCTATAAAATCTCGTAACCGCCCCATCTCTTGGGTAGAAAAATGAAATATCGCCCCCATATCAGGAACACTAGGTGCCTGATGTGGGGCACCCTATGTTGAATCATGTTGGGGGGAAGCCTATGTCGAAGCATCATGGGGTGTGAAACTATGTGTCAGGTCACCCTGTGCATGATCGTGTGTGTCCATCTAAGGGTAACATACATTATTAAAAATATTAAAATTTAAGTACATTACATGTGTGCAAGTAAAATAAGATTAGGGGGAGAGAGAGAGAGAGTTAACAAGTGCGATGAGATTTTAAGGGGGTGGGGAGTGTCTTAAGGGGTTTGGTGAGAGAGTTTTAATTAGTGTCAAACAGTAGCACAAGAAATAAATAAAGTCTTAATAAATGGGGAGAGAGAGAGAGAGAGTCTTAACAGGGTATGGACAGAGTATTAAGGAGTTTGGTGAGAGAGTTGTAATGGGCACATGGGGAGAGATAGTTTTAAATTTTTCTAATATTTTCTAATAATTTTCTAATTTTTTCAAAGGTTTCAAATTTTCCTAAATTTTCCTAAAGTTTCAAGTTTTTGTAAATTTTCCTAAGGTTTTAAATTTTTCTAAATTTTCTTAATTTGTTCTAAATTTTTCTAATAAAAATAATTTAAAACTAACATTTTAACATTACTAATTTAAAATAATTTTTAAAAAAGCAATAAGATTACTAAAAATCTAAAATTTTCTAACATTTTCTAATTTTTTCTAACATTTTATAGTATTTTCTAGCATTTTCTAGTATATTCAAACATTTCCTAGTATTTTCTAACATTTACTAACATAATTTTGTAACTTAAACCTAATTTTTTTAAATTAAAAATTACAGAAAATGAAATGACTATTTGAAAATTAAAAAATGAACTAAAATAATTTATAAACATATAATTTACAATAAAAAATATTTTTTTAAAAGAAAAATGTGTGTACCTAGAATATGCGACAGTCAAAGGAGGTGGAATAGAAGGCAAGGAGGATGAAGTCAACGAGGTTGTCATGAGGTCATCAGGGGGTTCGCTCCAACACTGAGGTCTACTGCTCTCCGTGAATACTTAATGTGAAAATAACACCCCTCCACCGAAAATTTGTAGTAAATCTGGACTAAGGGGTCTTCGGGCGAAGACCTCGTCATCCCTTCACACGAAGTACCCCACGTCAGGGTCTTCGCACGAAGAGGTGGTTTGTCTTCGTGCGAAGACCCCTACTTCGGGCAAAGACCTTAAAAATTAAATTTTTGGGCCTGACCAAAATTCGTTCATCCCCAAAAGTGGGACTCACTTTTGTGGGTTCACCCCCTGATTATTTAGTGTTAATTCATTGCTATCAATGTTTGATTAAGTTTGTACTTGATTTATATACTTATTTTAAAGTGAATGCATATTTAGTTGTATGTGTCTACATTTATGTCAATGCTCTTTTGAGTGGGGAAAAACCTCTATCTTACATATAGAGGTGACACTATAGAGTTTCAAAGTTTTGTAGGCCTATTCAACAAGTTATGGGGATTTTCGAACTTCTATCAATTAGGAACTCAAAAGAAAATATCATGTTTGGATTCATAAGATGATGCTTACCCTAGAGTCATCAAGGGGATGTAAAGGTCAGGAGTAGCAATGTGGGGGTCATAAGAATAATAGAGATGACATGCAAATATAGTCCAATCAATTTTTGTTAGAACAAAAAATGACTAATAATTTTTATAATGCCAAGGTCTATAGGCTTGAGATACTCTTGCTATTCTCAATTTTGTTGATTTTGGTTAGAGTGAAAAGTGATTAATAGTTCTTATAGTGGTCTATCCTCAACTTTGGGATTTAAGGGTTTGTATCATCATTGCATTTTGTATCTTTGAGATCTATAGATTCAAGCTCCAATTGTAGTCCTAACTCTCAATAGGGTTTTTTGGGATAAAACTATGGCTACAATCCTTGTCTCCAAAAGACTTAGTAGTTGGAGATCTTAGTGTTTGCTAGTTTTATTGTTCTAGAATCTCTTAGCTTAGGTGCAATGTGACAAAATATTTTGATTGTGAGCATGAATTAGGGGACATCATAGTGTGGCTATGAAAAAAGAGGTTGATGCTCAACAAAACTTAGCAATTTTCAAATTGAACTACGTGAAAGTAAATAGAGACATGTAAACTTGCAATCTTGTTCATGATGCCTTGAACCTCTTACATTCCCTCAAAATATGCTTCATCTCAAAAGCCACACCATGATAAAAATTGTTGCTTTGATAAAAAAAAATTACAAGATTTTGACAAAGGATTCCCCATGCCATCAACTATGCTTTCATAGTTGTTCTTTGTTTCTAGTTCAAGAATAACATTTTCAACCTTTATCCCTTAATCTTAAGGATCCAATATGGAAATAATCTGTTAGTTTGTTGGAATCTTGTCAGATGGATATGTTCCATAAATCTTCTTGAGGATATAAGTATTATTATAAGATCTGGTATCTCCATTCAATTCCTACTAATCACCTGTGGACAATTGTGTCCTTCAATGTCTTGCATAGAGTCTAAATGTCCAACATATTTTGACTTTACAAGTTATACACATTTCTCTTTTTCTTTAATCCTAGTTTTTAACTGTCCCACTCTTAGATCCCAAGATACACATAAATTTTATTGCAATTTAGTCAAAGTTTGTACTTATAAAAATATACTTTGTCCAATACAACACATTCACAATTAAGATATTTTCATAGGATCGAGGATAGAGTTTCCATCGAACCTAAGCTAGTCAAAGATATGGAGCAGTAGGTAACCTTGACTAGGCAACATCTTGGAGAGGCTCAAGATAGACAATGGAAGTATGTTGATGCAAAGAGGATAGATCAAGCCTATTTAGTGGGAGACAAGATCTTTTTGAGAGTACGACCACATAAGATTCCAATCCATTTTGGAAAGGGCTCTAAGCTTACACCTCGATTTGTTGGACCTTTTGAGATCCTTGAGAGGATATGACAAGTTGCTTGTTGTTTAACTTTTCCACCTAGCCTGTCACACATCCATGATGTGTTTCATGTTTCAGCATTGAGGAAGTATATTTATGATTAGAATCATGTGATAGATTGGGATGCCTTGCAAGTAGAGCTGGATGGGAAACTGGCTTTGGAGCCCATTTGTATATTGGCTCAATGGACCCTAGCACTTTGAGGCAGGGAGCTAGACTAGGTTAGGGTCCAGCGGGATTTTTATGAAGAGGTCACAACTTCATGGGAGGATGCAGCACAGATGAGGTCATAGTTCCCCCGCCTCTTTGATGAACACCAAGAGGATGTTCATGCCTAGAGGGGGTGGATGTGAGGCCTACCCTAGCCCATCATATATTAGCACCATATTCCCTACTTATGTTTTTAGTTGATACTATTTTGAGACACTTGGAATCCTTGAACACATGTTATTTTTGAGGATCTTTAAGATCTCGTACTATGTTATTATACATTATGATTTGATATGTACCTATTCAGGTGGTACCCTATGTTAGATATGCATTTTATCTACATGGTTAAGTTTAATGATGCATTGTGATGGATATACATGTCAAAAAAAATTTCGCAGTTTTGTTTTGCTCAACTTTTGGGCATGACATTTTCTCCTTAGTAGTTTATATTTTATAACTTTTAACTCTAGCCCCTAGTTTAAAAATGTCAACATTGCACTAAAGCAACCATCTGGCTCCTGGCATGCCCTCCTAATATCCTATGAATAACATAAGATCCTTATGCCCTTAAAATGGAATTAGAAGACCTTAACCTTCTAATCGCACTCTCCCATTTTGGTTTTCCATACAAAGATTAAAATTGCATGGTTAAGTTTCAACCTAAAACTTGTGTGGGTTATCTTCTTTCAATACACCTCAAAACCCAAGTTAGGAGGTGAGACATCTCAACATTGTAAAATTTTACACTGGAATTAAAGCTTCCAATCAATTTCACACCTCTCCCAACCCCTCTCTTTAGTCTATAGAATGTTTGGTTTTCTTTTACAAACTATCTATAGCTTTTGAAAGAAAATACTTAAAACCATAATGCAAATAAATAAGTATGGATAGCAATAGTAATCTAGTAGGAATTTGAATAGTTTCATCAATCATGCACCTTTGCATAGAAAGGTATCAAATTCATTTCTATAAAGAAGAACCCAATCCTACCTTCCTCTAGAAAAATAGTATCACCAAATGGAACAACAAGGTATAACATTATTTCATGCATTTAATAGAATGAATTAAAACTACAACCAAAAGACCACAATGCAAGTATTTATTATAATATATTTAGTTTTCTATAGGATCATGTAAAAGCTACATTTCCTAAATATGTATGGCCTTTGAACTACCTATTTCTTTTTCTATCTTGACCTTTCTCTGATCAAATTTTGTATTTGGCTTATGCCTCATCATTTTTTAAAGCTCTTGGATTGAATGAGAGGTGGACTTCCACATTTTATCTGCAAGCACCTACACAATCAATTTCTTCCTTGCATTGAGAAGCAGCTTCTTCAGCAATACACAGGTACAGGGATAAGGTGGTATTCCTTCATCTATCATCTCTTCAAGATACTTTTGTGCTTCCTCATATTTCTTTTTCTTGTTGGATTTTTGGTTAAGCTTCATAACAAAAGATCGGAAATGGAAAGGAATGTGATTTAATTGCTTAAGGTTGTGGGTATTTTGGTTCCTTAGACTTGCTAGTCTCGTGGACATCATTAAAATCATTCATTTCATTTCATTGCACAACACAATTAGTGTGTGCATTCTTTTAATCAAACAAAGACATCAGTGTGGGCTTATATTTTATTTTTTGGCTTATATTCTTTGTGTGTGTTGATCTTTACAATAGTATCTTTTCATTCACCTCAACCTTTCGTTCATTTATGGTTGTTGCACCTCTACTTAAAGTTTGGTGGTGATAACCAATAGAAACTTTGTTCAAACACTTCTAGAAATTTATTTGGAAATGTCTTCTACAAGATAAATCTTTGACCCTCCTTGAGATGTTGTAGTTTTGATTTTGTAGTTCGATAATTATTTACAAATGGTTTGAAAATTTTATTCTACTTTGTCATTTTGTTGGTACAATTCACTTAGAGCTTCATTTTGCACTAAGTTGGAAATGTTGGCTTCCCAATAGGATCCACCTTGTTTCTATGAAAAAACTTACTAATGTGTTCTTCTTTTTCGCTCTGTCAAGGCTAATTATGTTAAGGTTATTTTCAATTGGGGCCCATGGCTTGTCTAATCCTTCCTATTTACGTTTAAACCATGGACTTGTGACTCTTTTATCTCTAACAAAAAGGCCACTCAAGTCTCCATTTGGTTTGAATTCTCTAGGTTATCTTTACTAGGTTAAACTTTCTAACGTACATAGTTTCTTCCCCGAGCTTAATCATTTGTGTGGAGCTTAAGAAGTTATATTTATCTCACCCCCAATATCAGGTCTATGTTGAGGCTAATGTTTTGAAAGGCCTCAAGGAGTCAATGGGAATTCAGATTGGTAAAATTCATTACTCTCATTGTGTTTAGTTTATTCATCTCCTTAAGACTTACTATTGATGTCAATCTTCAAACCACAAGATTAAGGATTATCATTTGGTCTTCCAATAGCCTAAACCCTCTACTTTTCTCTCTTCTTAGGGAAATCTTACTATCAATGTCAATCTTCAAAATAAGTGTGGGACAGGGGGACCCAGTCCCCACGCCACGATGATAGGCTACCGATAGTAGGTTGCATGGTAGCTATCTCATAGTGGCAAGGCTGCTAGTACCAGGTTGCACAATAGCCAATATTATCGTAACAGCCATCGGTTGTCGGCAGCAATACTATCGTAGCAGTTGGTTGTGCGGCAGTACATGTTGTCATACAGCTAAGAGGGGGGTGGGCCAGTCCGCCCCCCTCTCCCCCCACCTCAAAATTAAAAGTTGTTTATTTATTTTATTTTATTATTTATTTATTAATAATTTAAATAAATTAAAATTTATTTTTACTTAAATATTAAATTATGTAAAATGATTTCTTTTATATTAGTTAATACATGTTATTATTAATTAATATATATTTATATTGAGATTAATTATTTGTTAATATTTTCTATTAATAGATAATTAATAATTTATATTTATTGGTATTTTGTTTAATAAATATTAATACAAGTAATATTTATTTAAAAGTTAAAATCTTTACATTGAATATTAACTTGTTCAATAAATTGTATAAATAGAAATGATATCTATATTTTGAGAAAATTTAATATTTTTATTATTAAACATTTGGTGTTTTGTTATGCTTAGTGTTTCGTTATGCATGTGATTCTTATAGGAATATTTTGTAGTCAAATTAGACGTTGGTAAACAATTGAATTGTTTTATACATCTAAAATCATCTTTTTGTGTATTGTTTGTTGGGTGTTTTATTGTTTTATTTGGTGATGTTCATATGGGAATTGCATTGGCTTTAGGTGTGGTACACCAGAGGCTTGGGGGTTAAGGTTATCTTTCTGACATGTGTACTTTTCATTATTTTATGATAATGACTTGGTCATGATCCTTCTACCCAACCAATCTTCTAAGCTCATTATTTGGTGAACTCTTAAGAAAGTGTTTTTTATGATGTATGGTTTGAGGACCATTGTGAACTTGTGATGTTATGGTTTGAGGGCTAGCTTGTGTTTGGGAGATTATGGTTCGAGAACCAGGAGGAGTTCCATTTGTATCATTATGGAACTGAAATTAATTATCATGATTTATGTGATTTGTGAGATCTATTTATGACTTGTGAGCCTAAAGGAGGTTAAATAGGTGCATCTTAGGGGAATGGCTTACAATAGGGCTTTGGGGCCCAAAGAGGTCAGTTCCAGGGTAACCTATCGTAATTTTGTTAGTAAGTGATAACTTAATAATTAAAATTTATAGAACATGTTAAAAAGATTATTAGTGATATTGCCTCGCCCATGCCTTGAGCGCTTGTATAGGCTAAGCATGGGAATGGGGTGATACCTAGATAGTAGGTATGACTAGTTTTCTGAGTCTTCGTGAGAGGGTATTCTAGTTCCGCATGGGTCACGTTGAGGGTGTAGGGTTCAAAGTGACCAATCCAGGATAACTCAACACTTGAGGGTTCAAGGTCTAGAGAGACCAGTCCAAGATAACTCAAGTAGATGACCATGTAATGACACTTCCATAGTATGTAGCCTAATTCTCCTATGTAGTTTCTGCATTTTCCTTTGGTGGTGTGTCATTGATACTTTGTATTTTCCTTTGGTGGTTGGTAATTGTTGATATTTGGTATTTGGTGGTTGGTTCTGGTATGTGGTGTTGGTACTTTTTGGCATTTTGATATTTATTATCTTTTCTTTATCATTAGTTTGTGGTACTTGAGATAGAGAGATTTCAAAATCCCCTTGCCTAGGTTTTGTGTTATTGATTTTGGTGTATGATATCTGAGTGGGGTTTGTTGTTATCTCCTCGGCATGGTGGGAGTGGACCATTCAGGTTCCACATGGTCGGGTGGTAGTGATTCTTTTACCATTTGAGATTCTGACATTCATGTACCAGTGTTAGATGATCCTTGTAGAAATTACCTTCTTCTTGTTCTTCATTGGAGGCTTGTTCATATCTATCTTATGATGTTTATATTTGTACCATGTATCAGTATATCAGTTATGATACTTTTGGGATATTGTACTATACTTTGTACTCAGTTATTGTTACATACCCTGTGACTTGTGCAGTGGATGTTTCATTATGTGTACCTTTTGATATCAGTTGCATCTATGTGTTCATTTATGTGATGATGTACTTATTATTCATTCGTATATGAGGGTTTTGTAAATGGGTTTTGTAAATGTGCTTAATGTAATTTAATAATACGCAATTCTACATCAAAGAACCCTTGAGAATTGTAATTTGTATTTGAGTTACATTTATGTGTGTGAGTTGTATTATCTTATATTGTTTCCACATTGATATTCATTGTTGTTGTGTAAACTCTTAAGTAAAAAAATTATTTTGTAAACTTAGTAACATGGTTTAGGTTAATTTCTCTTAAGTTCCCTAGTAGGGTGTTATAAGTATCAAGCATCATTGAGAGAAATCAAGGTTCACACATGGAAAGAATATCATATTGTTTAATTAGAAAGCATCAAATAGAAAATTATGCATCTCAAATCATTATGTCCATGTGAGTATTCAAGGAAAACAAATGTTTTTTTGTATAAGCAATCCCCAAATATTATTTTCAGCACAACAAAGCTCTTATACAAAAATATATGCACATAAGTGAACATATCCCCTATATTAGTAGAGAGAATAGATAATGCTTCATATGAAGCACATGGTTGTATGAGTAGGACTAGATTATAGCATAATTATATGTTTAAAAATCTATGTAAAATATGTTGAGAGATATCAATTCAAATTATAGATAGACATAATATTAGATTACTACTACTAAATATAAATCATATTAACAAATTTCCATCACCAAAAATAAAATTTTTTTAAAAATGACAAAATTAAAATTCACCAAAAAAATTGAATAAATATTGACTATTTTGCAAATTTAGGCACCTATATCCATGCATAAAATCTCAATGCCCAATTCAAACTTAATTAATTGACAACAAATTAGAAATTGTCTCTATCAAATGTGGGTTCTCAAATAGTCTTATCCTACATTTTCCATAACCACTACATGATTTTATCTTAGTCTAAAATAGACTCCATCTCGTCATGCTTTTACATTTTCGTCGATTCTTACATACCTTACAAGTTTCCATTATTGTAGTTAGCAACTCTCTAGCACTAAGTGAGTATTAAAGTGACACCAAGATTTCACTACAAGTGGGACACCCCAAATATATGAATGTAAACAATGAAATAAAAACTTCAAAAATTATAATATTACAAAGTATGTGACACCTATCCTAACATTCTTCCACTTATTGTATACTTTGCAAGAGTAAAACGGAAATTATATCAAACTAAGAATTATTTTCTAAAGCCCAAGAGGCCCATAGATAAATTAGACCACATAAACTAATAAATTCTCACATGCTTTGACAACACATTTGTAACATTCTTCAAATTGTCAACCTTTTAAAGAATCACTTTCCTGTCATCAATGTGCCTCTTTTAAGCACAAACAATTAGGCTATTTGCAAAGTGGATGGATTTTTTCCCTATCACATCCAATGAAAATTCATCCAAGATCAACCCTACAATTGAACGTAATAATTGAATTTAAATGTCTCCTTACAGGATTGATTAATTTTCATATACTTTACCTGTATGGTAGACAAAATGACCACAAGCTATCACTTCCTCATCCAATTGATCACGCCACTAAATATGTTAAAGACATAAGTGATGGGCCCTATAATTTTCCTCATTTATTAATTCAATTTCCTATTTCAATTACATTTATATCCTATACTTAATACTTGTGTTAATACTCGAGCAAAAGAACCATATTGGGTGCATAATGTTTTAAGGAAATGTATGTGTTAAGAAAATTATTTTTAAGATATTATAGCATTTTTTAAAGTGATCTTAGAGCAAATATTTTGGAAGCTAACTTTTACTTGTAGCAAGTAAGAAACACAAGGTGCAACCAAGTTTATAACATGCCTACAACTAAAGCCATTAATACCCATAGCTAGGGATCTTAGGCACTTGCAATTGATCAATAACGATATCTTCTTCTACATAGGTTGAGGAGGAAACCAAGCAAAGTGTAGTGTCAATTAGGTGGAAGACATGATGGAAATTATTTAGCAAGGATCAAGCAAGAATTGAACAGTTTACATGACTCATCTTCATCCTTTAAATAAAATCATTCCTCCTATGTAGCAATTGAAATGTTGTATTAGGAGTTTTCTTCCTCATGCTTAATTACACTTGGTTTTCTAGTTAAATTATTTTTATTTCTAAAATAAGATGGTCAACCTATTTCATGAGGAGTGAATAAACAAGTGTAACATAGTTGTTGAGAATCCAGTAAATTTGTAGAAGGAAAGTGTTATTATATATTATAAAAGTTCAACATATCTAGAAAGAAACAAAAATCCTACTAGTTTTTATTAGTTTTTTGAGTAACTTAATTGAAAACAACTTTCTATATCAACTAATCTTATGTGATGAGTCATAAGAATTTGAGTTGGTTGTTTTTTATTGTGAAAGGGGAGAATAATGTAGTTGGCCCAAGTAGTGAAATGAATAGTAGCCACACTTTAATTTAATTAGTTTAAATATTTAATTAATCTTAGCTAGATTAAATACTTTTTGTAACTATTTTATTATCAACCTATAGCTACGATATCAAACACATAACAACTAATGTGTGATTCTTATTTGATTTAATTTTTTTAGAATACACTTATATTTACAAAGTTACTTTTTCGGTATACACAAATGTCCAAGTTAAGCCCCAAAAATATTTATTTGTGCATATCATACCATCAGCCTTCATGAAGATTATGTCCTTAGATTTAGCATGATTAATCTAGCATAGTATAATCAATACGTCACTGACATAAGATAATGGTATATATTGAGTCAAGTGTACACCCTTACCCCATTAGATTTATTATTAATTATCAATAGTGCTCAATAATAACCACTAGTAATCTCCTTTTATCAACATCTATTACACAATTTGAATCTAAAAGTATTTAGATATCAACTATCAAAATATGGACTTCTTTTTCTATTTAAGATTCTCACTATTGAATTTCATGATGAAGTTTAGACTAGTGGTTGCTAAAGTGAGTGTGTTGGTGAAGTTTGTGCTACTAAAGATAGGTATGATGAAGATGCCAAACAATAATTTGTCATGAATTTTGCCTCAATATATTTACAAAAAATTAGTTAATTTTTTAGCATTAAGCAAGTCTTATAGAAAGAAAATCCTATACTTCAAAATTTATGTCTTTTCCCTATTATACATTTTGAGTCTTCTTTTGAACTCGCCAATTTTTTTTTATAAATGGCAAGTTCTTCTCACCTTTCTCCAGTTTCTGAACATCACAAGTTCTCAATAAATGGTATCTACTTTCATTTGGTATTCGTTTCCAAAGTTTGAAAGCTTTGTAAAGCGTTGACAAGCAAGACATTGGAGGTCTTCATGGTTTTTCAATCTTTGAATCATGAATCATGGCAACTCTTTGTTGGACTATGAAAAAGTTTTAAAAATTAATAAAAAATAAAAAATATTTTAATTTCATGAAATGATCTACTACAAGTTCTTTGCTTATAAATAAGGTTCTAGGGCAACATCATTATGCTATTTGTCAAGGGTGGAATTAATACTTGTATACTAAGTCATGTTTTATTGGTGCACTCATGTGGCATCTCATAATTTGTTTCTTTTTAATTCTAAGAAATGCTTTTCATTTTATGAATACTAATCATCAACACTACTAAAATCTATAACTAAAATATTCAATAGTACTTTGTATTTTGTTAAGTGGGAGTTTTGTAGGTTAAATTTGAAGATTAAACTTACAAGTGAAGAAAAAACTTAATGAAAGTTATGATTCAAAGTTGTCATTCAATTCTTTAGGGACTTGTGAGATGTTTTTTAAAACATCTATCCAGACTGAAAATACTTCATAATATTTAAGTCTACCATGAACACTCCCCTTTTATGGGATACACTTAAAAGGCCAAAAATGCTTTAAATAAATACATTCAGTCATGGAATCTAATCCCTGGTGGGAGCGGGTAAGTGGACTTAGCTGTAGTAGGTATTTCTTTTGTTGTACATTCTGAATGCAGCCTCAAAGCTTTGCCCTAGTCAGGTCTAACAACCTCATGGAATCTTCATAAGCACGGACAATCTGTTTCACCATAGTTCTCCAGAAGACCGTATTTCTTCAGAATTTCTGTCTGAATAAATTCATAACAATAATATGTAATCAGATTACAGCAACGAAAACTGAGCACATGAATAATTTGAAGATAAATTTGAGGAAGATGAGGAAAACTGCAAAGAGGAAATAAGAAAAATCTCGCGCTATTCATCTACTTAAGCCAGATACATTAGTTGAAGAATTTATCTTCATTTTTTGCAAATGCAAGATAAAATTGAATTGCAGATAAATTTCTACTGCTGTGAAAGAACAACGAAGGAATTCAATTTGTTGATTGGTTTGGGTGGTGGGGTGCGCCAGGCTTGTGCAGTAGTGCAATACAGAAGCGACGCGCGAAGATCCTGGCAGCAAGCTACCTTTTAAACCTTCCCCCTTGAGAAATTAATTTAATATCGTGTGGCTCATTGAGCCACGTATCAGATATTAAACTGATAAGAACAGATACTACACTTGATCTTAGCCAAAAGGCCGAGAAAGGTATGAATTTTACCATTCCTCCCTTCCCTATTTGTTTACGCCCTCTCTTCCCCTAAGCATATCTTGCATGCATGTGGGATAAATGTTCCTCCACATCTGTAATAGTCATTTTACCTCCTCTCTTCTTTCCACCTCCAAATCATTTGATCTTCGTTCCATTGCAGAAGTATTACGAAAATCGAGTTATTTTCCCTAAACCATTCAAAGAAAAGAAATAACATAGTAGCACTAAAATTCTGCAACTCTCTATTGTCTAAATAATGATTTCAATCCTCTTGCTGGACGCAGATTGTTTCGTTACACTTGTGTTACTCACAGGTCACGATCAAGAAATATAGGATTCCGAATTTGGGGAATGCCCCTGCTATTCAGGCATTGACAAGAATATGGGAATGCCCCTGTTATTCAAGCATTTACAAGTACCTTCACAAGAATATGGGATCAAAACTTATGGAGACTTCTGCCGAAACAGAAGGCTTGTGCTTCTAGGATTTGTAGGGTTGTTAGATCCCATTAGAACAACTAAATTCCATGGTTGTATGGACACAGTTATGCATTTTTGGCCTACAAATGTATCATATGCAATAGAAATTTATCAGGCAGATTCAAATATACCGAATTATTTCTAGTTTAGATAGATTTTCTTTAAATGGCATTCTTAGATAATTGTAGTTGAAGATTTTCACAATTCATCATATGTTGTTGTTTTGT
This sequence comes from Chamaecyparis obtusa, assembly GCA_027943335.1. Classification (NCBI taxonomy): domain Eukaryota; kingdom Viridiplantae; phylum Streptophyta; class Pinopsida; order Cupressales; family Cupressaceae; genus Chamaecyparis; species Chamaecyparis obtusa. The sequence continues at coordinate 515,252 of BSBK01007571.1, read as the reverse complement.
TTCTGGGAAAGATTGTGTGGGAATGTTTAGCATCAACATTTCAGATCATCCTTCATTCATCAAGATGAGAGAGTTTAAGAATGTAAAATACTAGAATGTAGACCAGGACTCTATAAAAAGAAGAGAGGAATAAAAAAAGGACACAGCAAGCCAAGAGCAAAAAGGAGAAAAGGGAAAAAACAAAGAAATAAAATACTCGAAAAAGCTAGCAACAAAAATCAAGCAAACCCCTAAACAAAATAAACCAAAGGGGGAGACTATAAAACAACACAAGAACAAAAAGAAAAGGAAAAAGAAAAGAAAATATAAATGGTTAATAAAAATAAGAAGAAACAAAGAACAATTAGAATGAATAAATAAAAATATGGTTATTATCTCTTTGACCTGCAAACCAAATAACTTGAGTTGAGTGACCAAAAACTTGCATTCATGTACATCTCCTAGATCATTTTCAGAATGAAATATCAAACACCATTGAGAGAAATCAAGGTTAAAACATGGAAAGTGCACTATATTATTTTCAATCGGGGCTCATGGCTTGTCTGATCCTTCCTAGTTATGTTTAAACCTCTGCCTCGTGACTCTTTTATCTCTAACAAAAAGACCACTCAAGTCTCCATTTGGGTTGAATTCTCTAGGTTATCTTTACTAGGCTAAAACTTTCTGACCTAAATAGTTTCTTCCCCAAGCTCAATAATTTGTGTGGAGCTTAAGAAGTTATATTTATCTCACCCCCAATATCGGGTCTAGTATGTTGAGGCTAACTTTCGAAAGGCCTCAAGGAGTCAATGGACATTTAGATTGGTAAAACTTATTACTCTCATTGTGTTTAGTTTATTCATCTCCTTAAGACTTACTATCGATGTCAATCTTCAAACCATAAGATTAAGGATTATCCTTTGGTCTTCCAATAGCCTAAACCCTCTACTTTTCTCTCTTCTCAAGGCTACCACGTCCTATAAAGAAAATAAAGGTTAGTATACAATTGTTAATAACAAGAACATTAACTCTTTCGAACCCCCTCCTAAATCCATTAGATAGGAGGTTTTGACTTTGAATACTTCACAATTGATTAACACAAGTATTTGGATGTTTGGAGGATGACAAGTTTGTGTCACAATAGAGGAATCCAATGCAACTCAATGTCCAAATTGAGAGCTTTGAGGCACCCAACAAAATGTTTTAGAAGATGGACAAAAATATCTGGACATAGAAAGTGTCTATGAGTTGCTGAAGTTGGTATTAGGAAATCGTAATCCTACTCAGATTGAATCTTTGGTAGAATTTTTGAAGGTATTATATTCTTAATTGGGTGTCTCTAAAATATAGAGAGCATTTCAAAGCTCAATACCATTATTTGAAATGCACATTTTTTCATCTTGTATCTTGAAGTTTGCTTTCATATTTCCTATGAGGCCTACAGTCTATTTTTTTATTGAAGTTTGTTCATGTTTTTAGAATCAAGAGGATTGTAAAGCCATTATGCTTGACCAGTGGCAGTATTTTCTAAGCTTTTTTATAAGGTATACTTGTTATGCGCATTCTCCTTTGCACAAAAATTCTTCTTTTCAAATAACCATCAACCTTCTTTGAGCCATTATATAACTTATTTGATGCTTCATTTTATTTGATAAATGAACTAGCAATCATTCTCCAAACTAGTAACGCCATTTGTTCCATTTATTTTTGAGCAACTATCGATCGAGCATGCTTACATCATCTAAAAAATCTCTTTTAGATTATTCAAAACTTCATTCTACTCGACATTCTTGATGCTTTTACCACCTTATTTGTCTTAATGACACGTGTCCCCCTCAGCCTCAGAAAATTCCTTTGAATAACTTTGTCTTTCATTTTAGCGAACTTTCCGCTTGTTTGAAATGTCATATTACTGTTGGCAAAATGGTCAGCACTCCCCTCAGGATTTGTGACATGGATTAATCACTTCATGTGTCTTCTACAAGTCTAGTGGTTGAATTGGGCATTAACATGTCAATCTTTTGGTGCAACGATAACTACTACTTGTAACAAGTGGTATCAAAGCTTGGTCACAGGTTTGAATCCCCTCGGGTGACGCTGAGGGGGAGATTGTTGGCAAAATGGTCAGCACTCCCCTCGAGATTTGTGACATGGCTTAACTGCCTCATGTGTCTTCTATAAGTGTAGTGGTTGTATCGAACATTAACACGTCGATCTTTTGGTGCAACGACAACTACTACTTGTAACAATTACTCGATGAATTAGTTCAACTTCTTGTGCATTTGCCACGTGTGTTTTCTGTTGCATCATCCACATCTTTCGTTAACCATCTTTTCACCTTATTTGATGGCGAGTTTTATTCGACATGATGTCATCACTTGGGCCCACTGCTACCTTCCTTCTTTTTGAACAACTCCTACATCATTTCATCCTATTTTGAGTTACTCGACATAGTATTTTATCCAATGAATCATTGAGGGGGGGCACCATATTTCGAACAACTATGGCCATCGCAGATCAGTACTTTAACTTACTCTAAGTAAAATCTTACTTGATATTATGGGTCCCACCAACTTATCTCCTTTTTTTGAATAACACATGACTTCGGTGAGAAACCTTTTGTCTTGTTCGATACTCCACTTTATTCAACATCTCTTTTCGAATGAGATGAAACATTCTTGCTCGAAAAACTTATTATGTTCCAATTAATACCTCAGAGAGGGTCCCACCAACACATTCCCTTTTCGGCCATCTTCAACATTTGATTGTTCTTATTTTATTTTACTCGATACCGCATCTTACTCGATGTTTTTCATTGGGTCCCACAAGCCAAATTTCCTTGTCTTTTGTATCGCATAAGTTTTGTTTCACTACCACTTGCTTTTGTGTACTCGACGACCCACATTGTTCAGAATTTAGGGCTTCATGCTTTCATCGGCCAACTTCTTACTTCAGTGTTCTTCATTCTAAAGTTATTCAAAAAGTCATTTTGTTCGATGCCTTTTTATGGTGGGCCATGCTATTTCCAGAAAGACACATGTCACTTCCTCAGTGGCCTACTTCTTCACTGTTGCATTTTGGAGAAGTTGTTTGTTTCGATTAAGGACCTTCTGAGTTACTCAAAGTGCTCTTTTGTTCGATAGATTTCAAACACCTGACATTGAAAAATTAAGATGCCACGTAGATGTATTGTCACGCTATTTCTCTCAGATAAGTAATGCCTTTGCCCAATATTTTCAACTTTGCTCAATTCCATGAAGGATGATTCTGCTCAATCACATTTTGCCCATTATTTTCCAAGTGGACAATTCACTCCAGTTGTTACTTGATAGATGATTCTACTCAGAGAAAGTGTTCAATCTTCATGGTATCCTGTCATGCAAATGACACAATTAGAAATGAAATCCTTAACAAAATAGACCAAGCAAGGAAGAAGAACATCACTGGGAAGGTTATGTTAAAATTATTTATTACTTCTTGGAGGAGTATAAAACTTAAGATGTTTAAAATAAAATTAATATTTTGTCTTGAAAATATATATTATTATCTTAAATGTCTTAAATTTGAAATTAAAATTATTTTAATTATCTTATATTAAAAACAAAGACAAAAAAAATTGAGAACAACGAGGGATGGGGGGGGGGGACGGGGCGATGTTGTGTATACTATATACTATACATATAGTACTTGAATGTTAACTATATCTAGGGATCTTAGACACTTGCAATTGATCAATAATGATATGGATCTTAGACACTTGCAATTGATCAAGAACGATATCTTCTTCTACATAGGTTGAGGAGGAAACCTAGCAAAGCGTAGTGTTGATTAGGTGGAAGACATGATGGAAATTATTTACCAAGGATCAAGCAAGAATTGAACAGTCCACATGACTCGTCTTCGTCCTTTAAATAAACTCATTCCTCCTATGTAGCAATTGAAATGTTGTATTGGGAGTTTTCTTCCTCATGCTTAATTACACTTAGTTTTCTAGTTAAATTATTTTTATTTCAAAAATAAGATGGTCAACCTATTTCACGAGGAGTGAATAAACAATTGTAACATAGTTGTTGAGAGTCCAATAAGTTTGTAGAAGGAAAGTAAGTGTTATTATATATTATAAAAGCTCAATATATCTAGAAAGAAAGAAAGAAATCCTACTAGTTTTTATAAGTTTTTTTGAGTAACTTAATTGAAAACAACTTTCCATATCACCTAATCTTGTGTGATTAGTCATAAGAATTTGAGTTAGTTATTTTTTATTGTGAAAGGGGAGAATAATGAAGTTGGCCCAAGTAGAGGACCACATGAAGTGAATTGTAGCCACACTTTAATTTAATTAGTTTAGATATTTAATTAATCTTAGCTAGATTAAATAATTTTTGTAACTATTTTATTATCAACCTATAGCACCAACATCAGGGACATAACAACTATAGGCACATAACAACCATTGTGTGATTCTTATTTGATTTAAATTTTATAGAATACATTCTTATATTTACAAATTTATTTTCTTGGTATACACAAATGTCCAAGTTAAGCCCCAAAAATATTTAGTTGTGGATATAATACCATCAGTCATCACGAAGATTAGGTTCTTAGATTTGGATATAAAAATACTTAGATATTGACTACTCAAATATGGACTTATTTTTCTATTTAAGATCCTCACTATTGAATTCCATGATGAAGTTTAGACTAGTGGTTGCTAAAGTGGATGTGTTGATGAAGTTTGAGCTACTAAAGATAGGTACTATGAAGATACCAAATAATAATTTGTCACAAATTTTATCTCAATATATTTACAAAAAATTAGTTAAATTTTTAGCATTAAGCAAGCCTTATAGAAAGAAAATCCTTGACTACTTCAAAATTTATGTCTTTTCTCTATTATACATTTTGAGTCTTCTTTTGAACTCGCCAAAATTTTAATAAGTGGCAAGTTCTTCTCACCTTTCCCTAGTTTGTGAACCTCACAACTTCTCAATAAATGGTATTTACTTTCATTTGATACTTGTTTGCAAAGTTTGAAAGCTTGGTAAAACATTTACAAGCAAGACATTGGAAGTCTTTATGCTTTCTGAATCTTTGAATCATGAATCATGCCAACTCTCTATTGGATGATGACAAAGTTAACAAATTATTAAAATATAAAAAAATATTTTAATTTCATGAAATGATCTACTACATGAATCATGCCAACTCTCTATTAGATGATGACAAAGTTTACAAATTATTAAAATATAAAAAAATATTTTAATTTCATGAAATGATCTACTACAAGTTCTTTGCTGATAAATAAGGTTTAGGTCAACATCATTATGCTATTTGTCAAGGCATCCAAAAAGGTCCAACAAAAAGTGGAATTAATACTTGTGCACTAAGTCATGTTTTATTGGTGCACTCATGTAGCATCTCATGATTTGTTTCTTTTTAATTCTAGAGAATATATTTCATTTTATGAAATAGGTACTCATCATCAACACTAACTTTAAAGTTACTACTGTACTAAAATCTATAACTTAAATATTTAGCACTACTTTGTGTTTTGTTAAGTGGGAGTTTTGTGGGCTAAATTTAAAGATAGTGAAGCAAAAACTTAATGAATATTATGATTCAAAGTTGTCATTCAATTCTTAAGGGCGTGAGATGTTTAAAATAAACATCTATCCAGACTGAAAATACTTCATAATATTCAAGTCTCCCATGAAAACTCCCCTTTTATGGGATACACTTAAAAGGCCAAAAATGCTTTAAATAAATAAATTCAGCCATGGAATCTAAACCCTGGTGGGAGCGGATAAGTGGACTTACCTGTAGTAGGTATTTCTTTAACAAATAAACATCTTGAATGCAGCCTCGAAGCTTTGCCCTAATCAGATCTAACAATCCCATGAAATCTTCAGAAGCACAAACAGTCTATTTCACCATAGTTCTCCAGAAGACCGTATTTCTTCAGAATTTGTGTCAATAAATTCATAACAAGAATATGCAATCAGATTACAGCGACGAAAAATGAGCGCACATGAATAATTTGAAGATAAATTTGAGTACGATAGTGAAATAAATAAGTGGATTATAAGAAATCTCGCACAATTCATCGACTTAAAGCCAGATAAAGTGATGTATCAATGCAAAACTGAAGCAACATAAACTAAAATTAATCGAAGAATTGATCTACATATTTTGCAAATGAAAGATAAAATTGAAGTACAGATAAATTTCTATGCTTGAATGGAACTAAGGAATTCAATTTGTTGATTGCTTTGGGTGGGTGTGGGGTGCGCCAGTCCTCTGCTGTAGTGCAATACAGAAGCGACGCGCGACGATCCTGGCAGCAAGCTACCGTTTGAATCCTCCCCCTCAAGAAATTAATTTAATATCGTGTGGCTCATTGAGCCACGTATCAGATATTAAACTGATAAGAACAGATACTACACTTGATCTTAGCCAAAAGGCCGAGAAAGGTATGAATTTTACTTCTCCCTTCCCTATTTGTTTACACCCTCTCTACCCTGTACCATACCTTGCTTGCATGTGGGATAAATATGCCTCCACATCTGTAATAATCATTTTACCTCCTCTCTTCTTTCCACCTCCAAATCATTTCATCTTCGTTCCATTGGAGAATTATTAAGAAAATCGAGTTCTTTTCCCTAAACCATCCAAAGAAATAACATAAAATTCTGCAGCTCTCTGCTGTCTGAACAATGATTTCAATCCTCTTTCTGGAAGCTGTAGATGTTTTCCTTTTGCTACAAATTGTTTTTTCGACTTTGACGATGGAATTCGTGCAATATTCGAAATGACTTCCTTGGACTTAAATCATAGATGCAGTTGTGTCTTCAGATATTTCCTCTGATTTAGCAATTGGGGTTTCAAATTCGTGAATCTTCCTTCCTTTGGTTTAGAAGTAGTGTTGTGCAGAAATGCTGTCCAAATTGGTAGCAGATTGTTTTGTTACACTTGTGTTACTCAATCAAGAAAAATAGGATTTCGAATTTGGGGAATGCCCCTTCTATTCAGGCATTTACAAGTACCTTCCCAAGAATATGGGATCAAAACTTATGGAGACTTCTGCCGAAACAGAAGGCTTGTGCTTCTAAGCTTGTTAGGGTTGTTAGATCCCGTTCAGAACGACTAAATTCCATGGTTGTATGGACATATTTATGCATTTTTGGCCTAAAAATGTATCTTATGCAATGGAAAATTTTCAAGCAGATTCAAATATAATGAATTATTTCCAGTTTAGATACATTTTCTTTAAATAGCATTCGTAGATAATAGATTTCTCAAGGCTTTGGTAAATGGGTATATATATGTATTTCAAAATCTTTGGGAAGTATTATTTAAACCATAGAAGAATAAATCTGCAAAAAAATCCTGATTAATCCTGAATTCTGGAGCATTTTTTCCCTGAAAAAATCCCGATTCGTGAAAAAATCATTAACCAATGGATGACCTGATTTTCAATGACCTTTTTTCATTTAAAGGACATTAAAATCCCTAAAAAAATGGCAAAAAAACATAAAAATTCATTGCAAAAATCTAAGAAACCCTACAAAAAAACTCACAAAATTAACGAATCACTCTGAAATAGGGTTGATTCTAGGATGGAAGTGAAGTCTAGGAAAGAAATTTGAAACACAACTTATTTAAATTGATATATATAATGAACTTGGAAGTTGAATTGAAGCATAGGAATCCACAATGAGTCTATGGGTTTGTCATGGATGTAGTATGTTGGACGTTGGCTCTAGCCTAAATCAAAATGAGCCACAACTCCAAAAGTTGGTCTTCATAATGAAAAGCTGCCTCTTGAGTGGAGTTTCTAAAGTCACGACAGCCTCTTATAATGCATACGCGGCCTTAATACTGAGCTGATATCAAACCAATAATGTCGTCCAATTGTGTGGTGATTGCGGCAACCAAAAACAACATCTCACAACGTACCTTATGAGAATTTTCGATCAGAATTATCAATCACAATTCATCAGCATTGAACACTTATTCAAAGTGACTGAGATATGCAGAAAATCGACCAACTTTTGCAAGATGCTCTCATTCAAACCCTTGTCAAACTCTTCACACACAATTTTTATCAAAAGAATCCATAATAATGTGATAATGAGATAATTCGATCCTTTTCAAGGCATTATTTTTTGATAACTTTTAAATGCAAAACTTCTTCAATACACTCCATGCCAAGAGTCTTCTTGCACACACCTTTCATCATTCGATTAGAACATCAAACTCATTAAGTTATTTAATTAAGTCAAACTTAATTAATAACTTCGATTAAGCTCTTATTTTCAAAGCTCTAAGGAAGAACTGAGACTTCCTGACCCAAGGTGTCACCACTGAGCATTGCCAAAAATAGAAACCAACTCCCTGACTTACTATAAATAGCAAGTTGGCCGAACAAAGACCCTCAAATCCAAGTGTTAGCTCACAAGGGTCGCAATGATGAGTTAGCTTATCCATAATCTTGAAACTTGCTAAAATGGGGATATCACACAATACTTGTTGAAGGTTTTGTAAATGGGTTTACAAATAAAGTAGGCTTCATCTTAGAGCAAACTCCATGGTTAAGCGTGCTTGAGCTGGAGTAGTATTAGAATGGGTGACCTCCTAGGAAGTCTCGGTGCTTTACCTTTGTGAGTATTACCTAGATGCAATGAGTGCTAAGTTTTCCATTTAGTCTTGGAGCATGAGAGATGGGTTCTTCTGAATCACCACTCATGAAACTTGGGTCAATGACTTTGACTCAAAAACTACACAGATGAATCCTAGTAGAAATATCACAATTGGAGTTGTTGTGGAAAATATCTTCTACTTATCAATTGTTGAGCTTAAGGGGATTTTGAATGAATTGTTTGTAAGGCACAACACTTGCTAAATGTTTTGCAAATGGGGTTGTAAGCAAGTGGGCTTAACCTTGGAGGAAACTTTAGGGTTAAGCACAATTTTGCTTGAGTAGTATTGGGATGGGTGACCTCTCGAGAAGTTCCAATGCTTCACACCTCTATGAGCATCACTTGGATGTAATGAGTGCTAAGTGTTCCATTCATTCTCATGAGAGATGGAATCTTGTAAACCATTACTCACGAAACTTGGGTCAATGAGTTTGACTTAAAAACTACAAAGATAAATCGTGATAGCAATATCACAAATGAATTCTAGTTATATGAATATGAAGATTTTCTTTTATTGGCAATATTTTGCGAAGAAATCTTCATCCTGATTTTGAAAAATAAGAAAGCCCACATCATGTTTTGGTGCTACTTCAAATCATAGATTGATTACAGTCTATACAAACAATATCACTGTTAAAACCGAGTCCTCCAAGTTTAAAATATATCAGGAGGAGGTTGTGCAAGTGCTTTGAATCATTATTTTTTTTTGTAAATTTGATTTTTTCCCCAATTTTTTGCTGATTTTTTCCTGATTGTTTCAAAAAATCCTACTCCTTTGGTTTGCTGATTTATTCCCTAAACGATTTATGCTTCTATGATTTAAACAGTTTTTTTTCATCAAATGTATATTATTAAGCCAACTCTAATTGCTTCTAGATTAACACATGATGTTGAATTCTCAAAGAAGCATGTTAGCCTTTTCACTTCTAAGTGTATATTATGCCTCCATCCTACTATGTCCATGTTTTTGATATTTACGCATCTATTACCCATGGAGTATGATGGAAAATAAAACTACTAGTCCATGTGTTAGATTTATTTTCAATGTATGTACTTATCATCAAAAGCTATAAATAAGGTACATAATTTCTTATAGATTCCAAAAATTTATTTACAAGGAAGGTTAACAAATTACCCTTTTTTATCACACTGAAGTCCTTTTTAAAGGATATATAGTGGCTACAGATTTAGAGTTAAATGTCTTGGTCTATGTATTGTTCTTCTAATGTGTTGTTTCAATTACACAAAAGAAATAAATTAACCTCAATTATGAGAGTATAAACAAAGCTTGGAATACATTCAAGCTATACCTTTACTAGGATTCTTACAAACTAATCTAGAATACAGTTGGGAAACTAAACTTAATATCCTATTAATAGGACATGCAATGATGAATGAAATAAAAAAAAAATTAGTGTAATAGGTCTTCATGGGAATATTGTGTAATGCCCAACCAGGGAACCCTTAGAAGATAGAGAAAAGAAAGTACTATTTTTTTTAGAAACTACAAATACAATGCCAAAAGTGCCTTAACGATGCATACATTGCATAAACAAGAAGGTATCAAAACAACAATTGTTATATAATTGAACATAAGTAAAAAGTCTACAACCCTTCCAAGGATTCCATGGCATCCCCAACAAAGATATAGAATGGACATGTTCCATGAGATATCTTATGAGAGCTCAAATGATCATTCAACGAGCTTCACAATACGAAATTAGTCAATTGATTACAATTATCAATATGGGAGAATAGTCCATCCCAGAGACCAACTAGTCTAGACTCATTTTAGAATTCGAATGAAATATGAGTTATATGAGGCCAAATAATGATTGTGAATATACCAAAGTGATCTCGGGGGTAATGGGTATCCAAATCACAAACCAAATTTCTTCTTGGCCTAGTGTATTAACATCTCTCAGTTATGAATGTGCAGTTTTGAAGAGGTGACTGTGCAGGCTTAGAGGATAAATGCATAGTAACAGAGTTCATATGCATAGATAGATAACATATATGCATAGTAAGACAACATATATGTGTAGTAAGACATCATATATGTGGATAATTATATATGGATGCACAACAAAAAAGCTTGAATGTGCAGAAAGATAGAAAATATGTGTAGTTACATAAAAGACTTAGAAAATGAAGAAAATGACATGACAACATCTATCTCCAATCAAATTGAGGTCACTCCCATACTGAGAAGTACCAGATACAAACAACCAAGGTCAAATTTGCTCGATAAGAGCAATATAAACAAAATGCAACCACTTACTAAGCATGGTAATACCTCAAGGAGTAAGAAATGTATCTGTTAATCACAAGTGCAAGAATACATCATCAAGGAGTTGTAATGTCATGAAGGGAGTGCAATACAATCTGAGACAACTCATCACCTATATAATAGTCCCCAACAATGGTTGGTCATGCCACTTGACCACAAGGAACCATTGGGCCCTTCCTGCCATGCTTGCAAAGATAACCATATGGCCCAAACAACGCAAACAAGAAATTCATTTAGGGGTGTTCACATAAGCACAATTACACCATCATTCCACATCAACAAGTACCATGACCAGACATAAACTAGATTTTTAAACAAGTAACCCAAGAGTAAACACTAATCAAGGGACAAGGTAGCAATGTAAGTGAGCAATCTAAAAATACATCAACATAAGGATTACCTCCTCAAACTAATTAATATAGATGAGTGCAAAGTCCAAAATGAGTGTCATTGCATAGCTAGGGTGGGGAACAAAATAACCCATCACCTCACTCCACCATGACTCATGTGGTGCCAAGAAACCTCTCATGGAGACAAGGAGCTTGATGTGCCAATATCGCTAGGCCTTCTACCAATGTGTCTTTGGCTAATATTGAGGGCCCTCAAGGTATGCATGAGGAATCTATGGTCAGTTGCATCCAGGCCCTCACATTTAATATTTTCTTTTAAAAAATTCAACCCCATTAATTCTATTGTGTTATCACTTGATTAAGTACTTGTGAATGGGTTACCCTAATGGCTCCTTTGTGCCTCGGTCCCTCCATTGAGATCCACTCCTAATATCGGCCCTACATCCACCCAAGGCATAAGCTCATGGCACAATAATGAAGGTTTCCAACCAAATCAATCAAGCATGGCACATTTCCAAAATATTCCTTGGTAATAACACATTGAATCTCAACCTACAAAGTGACCAATGATAATCTCACATGAAACAAGTGCCATTATCATCACACAAATACAACCAAACACACAACCTACCACAAGATCAAACAGAAGTTGCAACTCTACCTAGGGGCGTAGACAGGATTGCCAATAACACACAAAGGCCACATTATCAAAATTACAATATGAATCTCAAACAGGGGTATAATTTTAGCTCCAAACTCAAATATAAAGCATCCCAAGCCAAAAACACCAAATTTTCAAACTCAAAAGATTGAAAAATAGAAAAAACCCATTCACCTTCATACATCCCATGTACCAAAAACACATTTATTTTTCCAAATGAACCAAGCATAAAAGCTCCATCCATAAAGAAGAGTGAAAATCCTCTTTTTCAAAGAAAATGCATAAATTCAAGCATGGATAATCAAATCTCTTCACATAGCACTTGGAATATGATTGAATTCATAAAATTAATCTCCATGGGCATTCTTCAAATAAAAGAAATAATATTCAAACAAGATTTGAGGGAAAAATCAAGACTTGCCTTCAATGACCAAATAAACCCAAAAAAACAAATGCAAATGGAAGAATTATCCACCAAATCCAATGAAATTTTGAGGGAATGAAGGATTTAACCAAAGAAATCTAATGAACAAGTGCCCACAAAATTATTCTTTCCAAATCTCACCCCTCAAGCCAAATTTGAATTTTACCAATAAATTATTATGTGAAAACATGAAAATTCTCTTCAAAACCAAGATACTAAAAGTGAATAAAAGTTGCAATTTTATGGAACTTAAAAATGACTTAAGTCCAAACATAGAAATATAACAATTTAATTTTTAATAAATTTCAATTACAAACTATTTAAATAGAAAAGCCCTAAAAATAATAATGAAATCTTAATATAATAAAATCATTCACAAAACTTGTTGGTTACGACAATTAACATAAAAAAACACTAGCTGGCAACATAGATCAATATTGGGGTAACAAATTGTATTGGGAACATCCTAGCTCTGGGAACTTAGAAGCTTGAGGATGGAAAAACAATAATGTAGAGGTGAAGACAACATGAAATCTTAATATAATAAAATCTTCTACAAAACTTGTTAGTTACAACAATTAACATAAAAAAATACTAGCTGGCAACACAGATTGACATTGAGGTAACAAATTGTATTGGGAACATCCTAGCTCTAGGAACTCAAAAGCTTGATGGAAAAACAATAATGTAGACGTGAAGATAACGTTTCTTGCTCTAAACTTGTCAAGCAAATTGGGATCTAATAAGCTACATTTAGGAGATTCTCAAATTATTGTTAAATTATACCTTTACAAAGATTTTAAAATTTTGCATACTTACCGAGTTGGCCATATGGTGACGGATACAATTTTTGAAATGAACAGTGTCATTAAAGAAGGGTAGTGATGAAGTTGTATGGGACAATTTTTGAGATATCCTTTAGGAGGATTACAATAGGTAGGGGAGATATCACAAAGATTTGATATATTAAATGCATGGGAAGCTCGAGATGGTTGAAGTGTTCAGAGAGTTTTAAAACGAACGTTGGTGTGGGTAGATTTCATGACAAGATTTGATTTGGTAGTCGACAATAGAGAAGAGAAGTAATTCATTTTATTTCAATGTTGGTGTGGAGAAGAACAAACCAACAATGGAGGCAAATTTCACTTTTAGGACAAAGAAACAACAACTTACTTTCTAGGGTAAGATTTTAGATGATCATTTGAAGAAAATCTTCACTATTGACCATCTGATGTTCTTCCAATTGGTGAAGATGATGTTGGGAAATGAATACATTGTGGTTGTGTACAAATAAAAAACAAATGTTGGCATTTCCTCCTCTTTTTTGGCTTGGTGCTTGGAGTTGGGAGGGAAGGACACTCGATGGCTAATGGATTCATGTGTAGAGGAAGAATGGTGTCATGAATTAGAATCTTTCATTTCTAGGAGGTGAAACAAGTGAGGAAAATAAAATTAAATCAAGTCTACTATGCTTTCTTGATTAATTTTTGAAATGTATATTATATAATATTGTGTTGGCCAAGGCCTTATTTTAAATTGTAATGTCTTTATATTTTTGTATGTAGAAAGACTAGAATATTTAAAATAGTTGATTTATTTATATAAAAGGGGTTATATGGGGTGAAATAATGATGTGTATATCAGTGGTTTAAGCTACTTTTTTAAAAACTACATTTTTTTAGTATCAATATCAAACCGCTTTTATTGATCAAATAAAGAAGTTTGATGTGATTGAATAAACACAAAACTACAAATGAATAGGTATAATAAATAATTTTACACAACAAATAACATCTATAGGTGCATGAAGAGCTAGCCAACTATGAGGAATTCCCACTGAGATTACGTACACAAGAAAGTTTACTATTATTAGTTTTGGTAATTAAAATTTTAAAATATTAGAATTGGAATTTGGGTATGAATGTGGATCTTAGATTAGAATTAGAAATTTTACAATAGAATTATATTGTAAAAAGTATTCCAAGTGCTTGTAATTTCAAATTGGGAAAATTTACATATTACTTCTTTACCACGCTTTTATTTGGGCATTATTATGAAGAGTTTATTCTACCATTTATTGGTACATATTTGGTAAATAGATTCCATAAAATTAGAGATGTTTAAAAATTTGGACCTATTACATTGAAAATGTAAAAATATGTCAGACATAGAAAATAGTTGTAAGAGGGAGTTACACTTGTTGACCACCTTATTATATGTGTTACAACACATCATAAGACATGTTTGAAAGGAGATAATGAATCCAGTAAAAAACATGCCTAAATTAGTGAGTGCATTATGACATTCTTATGAGAGATGGAAGGAATCTATTGTTTATAACCCATGAGCTAATCTTGGGATTTGGGTGTTTCTTTACTAACTAGATATTTGGAGACCACTTATTTTGATGTGGTATTAGATCATGATTTGCAATTACCATTGATAGTTTCATGTGCTAATTCTTATATTTATAGGACATTGAGATGCAAGTATTAAACAATGAATTTCTAGGTACTATCTTGCTACCAACATTACTCAATGTCTATGGGCAGTGACACTCTTGTAAAGTCTTCCTTGACAAGTATATTGCAATTTTGTTTAAATCAATAAATAATACCTTGGGCTATTGTAGAGTATGATATTTTTCTATTGAAATGACATTTCCCATTTAAACTTGTGTTGTGGTATGATTTTGTTTATGTTTTATATTTGTTTCTTCTTTATGTATTTAATAGGTTTTAAATGTACAATAATCTCCTCTAAGATTAGTCACATACCTTTATTCCTTGTACCTACTCCAAACTCAAATTGTGTTATGGTTGAGACATATTACAATGTTAAAACCTTTTGATTTACGTAATATTTTTTGTCAATGATAATTTTATTCATAATAGAGAATTTATAAATACAAGGACCGTGTGTATCTTCCAAAATTCACTAACTTTGCAAGTTTTGTCATGAAAAGTTAGGTTTCAAAGATTCTATTTCAAGAGCTCATTTGGCATTTCATGCTTTATATTGAGTTACAATAAGTGATTAAGAGTTTATGGTATGTTCTAGCTCAAGTTTATGTGCATTCTTGTAGGTATGAAGTTCACATTTGACCTTGGATTTCAGCCTGTATATCCTTATTGGACCTATTTGAATATCTTTGTTAATATATACTAGCTTTGTGTTGAGAGCTCTATATATGTGTATGTGTTGGCTTGGTTTCAATTTTCATTTTGATTACTTTAATTATTTCATGACAATTTCCCCATGCTTAAAAAATCTTATTGTTTATTTCATGGTCAAAGTCTCATGTTTGAAGCCCTAGTCATGTTTCTAAGTTGGTACTTTAATTCAATTTCTTATGTGTTTACAAAATTGATAGGAAGTAAATGTGTTTCCATTGGAGTGAAATGGTTGATTAATGTAATGATAAACTTAAATAATGTGTTTGATCCCTTTAGTTTATCTTGATAGGTTTTCCAATGTCATTTGACTAGGCTGCAATTAAATGAGCTTTGATTTATACACGTGCAACTAAATTATCTTTAATGGTTTACTTATGATAACTAATCCCTAAGTTCTAAATTGATATATTTGTAATTATCTTTAATGGTTTACTTATGATAACCATTTAGTAGTTCTTGGGTTAAATGGGCAACCCAACTATTCAATATCCTATCAATTTTCATGAAGTTGAGGTAGTCATTTTAGTTGATTCCATTGTATTGTTAGCTTGTCTACTTCATTTTTTAAAAACTTATGCCTTTTTTCCTTTTTTCTTTTGTTTGTTACCATGTTATTATTAGTCTTAAGTAGTTAAGTTGTTTTATTATAGTGTAAATTCTAACACTTATCACTCCTCAAATTTGTGGGCTCTATCTTAGCCAACCTTATTTAGCCATGCTAATGCTTTTATAAACTAATCTCCATGAGTTTTTCACATGTCACTATTCTATTTTTCATGGCATAACAAAGTAATGAGCTCAAGTTACTTTTCTTATCAATCAATGTTATAATCACCATGGAGTAAAGTTAGAAAAATCATGATTATTGAATGTATTCAAAGTATAACAAAGATTGAAAAAATTGTACTATAAGTGCATGGTTTACTTCTGAATAAGCTATTTAATTATATGATAAATAAATTTGATCAAATTTGATAAGATTAATAAAATATTTAAATAATACAAATCCAAATGTCAATTTCTAGCTAGAATTAATTTATTAAAGCCCACTAGTCTTACCTTATTTGTTTGATACTTCACTAGTTATCTCATTCCATTAGATGACTAAAAAATTTAACCAAAATGATTTATAATCGCGTAACTAAACAATTAAACAAAGGGCATGAACATTTTATTTTGAAATCTTATTCACACTATAATTCTCAAGCTCATTTATCTTTGTAGGTGTTTAACAAATGATAAGATGTGTGCTTTCCCTCTATCCCTTTGTTTGTTGACATGTTGATCCAAATCAAGCATGAAGGGTTTTTACAAATATCCCACCCACTAACAAATTTAATGCATATATAACCTCTCTTACTACAACATGCAAGCTATTAAGTTATTTTTCAAGAAACAGACTCAAATTTTAACACCTTTGCAACTCAACAAAATATGCAAGCAATTTTTTTCATTCAATCATAAATATTATTTCAAATTCTTTTTTTGTCTAAGTGTAAACTAGATGTATTATTCAAAGTAGCAACACAACATGTGTACAACATCTTTCAATCCTTTACTACCATCATCTTGGCCACTAACTTCTTGTTCTACAACTTCTTCTTGAACCTTCAACTTTGGCTCCTCTTCTAGTAGCTTCACCCACCCTCTTCTAGAGTTAGATTTTTTCATGCTTGGCTTCAAATAAAATATGCCAAACAACACCAAATTAAGGTGTTAGGATCCTTTTGCATGGATAAATCAAAAAATGACATTGCTTATTGTGTAACTCCAATTGAAATTAATTTATGTAACTCCTTGTGTCAATAACCCAACACCCCCAAATTGTCTTTTAGCTACACACGGGTGTTGGATTTTGTGCCTAGTAATAAATTACATTATAATATATTAAAATTCCAACTTTCAGGTGTTGTGTTACAATAATTATTATTTTTTGCCTTTTTGGCAAAAAAATTGCACTTTACAATATTTCACTAATTTATGAATTTTGGGCTAATAAAATAAAACATCAATTACATAAAGTTAGCCCCATTTTCTTGGTGATGCAAGATTTCTATACACCTCTAAATGTTCCTACATCACATTTCCTCTTGTAGATTTGCCATGCATTTGAGGACCTAGTTAACCTCGATGACCCATTTTCAAGTAATAAAGCCTTATGATTGTAAATGTAAAGAAAAGTCACTTCTCCACAAATACAATGAACATGCAAATTAATTACACGTGACTAATTTAATTTAATGGTGGTGGATTTAAAAGACTTGGAAAATGCAAGGGAAATTGAATGACTCAAGATTGAAAGGGCCAAATGAATCCACGAGCCATTAACTTAAGACATTCAATCGCTATATCTCATTAAGACTACATATTGAATAGCCAATTTCTCATACACTTACAAATTAGCATATAGATTAGATATTCAATATTTATCAAGCTCAAGATAAATCATCTCAAAACATTGAAAGAGAGAAAAAGGTGCTTTCTAATATTAGGATGAATGGGTTGTGTACAATTAAGATTTATCATAGTTCCATTAGACTTCAATGTTTTGTGGGGTCATGGATTAAATCAAAGAGAAATGTAAAGACTAATTAGGAGCAACTCTATGTGCCTCACTTTGAAATGAAGAACATTAGAGCATAGGCCAAGAATAAAATATGAATCTTTTAGAATGTGATATTCAATCATAAGTATTTGATCACTGTGCAATTTTCAATTCCCATAGATACTTAAGTTGTTTCCTCACATTACAAAACAAAATAGCAATTGGTCTATGGTCTTTTGGCACAAAGAACTTGATTGGTCAAACTTCATTTTTCTATTAGCTTGTGATAGCCCAAAGGTGGGGTGAATGTGTAATCTATTATCTATAAGGAAAAATGGTAGAATGCATTTGACAACTTTTCTTTTTTGGTTGAAATCTTGTCAATAGATCTTGTTTTTCTTTTGTAGGATTGTTACATTCTACTGTTGTATAGCAATTGAGGTTTGAGTAAAAAATGGACCCACATTGATATTTTGGGTATGCATAGAGAAAATTGTCATTATTTATTAGCCCCTAGTAATTGCATATGTGCTCATGTGGGATCACATTATAAAGGAACTTATAAACATATACATCAACCAGGAATACCAGTAGAAATGATTCACTCACCCCTTCTTCAAATTAACCAATCTTTCATGAATCTCTTCCACAACATATGGCACATTAGTCATAAATCACTGTGAAATTTGGATGTTGTATTTGGATGACTTTGTACATGTACTCAATGGGTACTATAGAACCATCATTCCTTCCAAAAAACTAACACAAAGAGTAGAAAGTAGCCCTCAAATGTAGACCAAAAGCCTCAACTGGAAAAGCCTCCTTAGTACTTGGTCCAACATAAAAGTTGGTAGTCCTGACCTTTGCAAGGTGAGATGACAACAACTATCCTCTAACAAAATCTTTGGTCTTTGCATACTGAACTGAAAATGCCTTTAAGTCTATAGGCTCTAAGAACCACACTACCTCATAAGTGCCAAACACTTCCTAGAACTCTTCTCTACATATTCTCATAATAGGCTCTCTAGTATTATCCCTTACTACCCTTGACACTGGAACATATCTTTCTACAACCAATAGCATCAACTCTACATCCATGACCACATTTGCAACCACCAACTTTCCTAGGTCATATTATCATGTGTTGGACTTTGGGTTTGACAAGTTTGACTACCCATACCACATTCTAAATAATTTCAACCCAGTTGTAGGCAAAATGGCATCAGAAATATGCATGACTTGGTCATACAAACCCTCATCAATTTTCCATCCTTTTACCAATTTTGATCCATCATATCTATCATTTATCGAGGGCTTAAATTGGTCCATAAAATCATCAAATAGGTTTCTCTTCAAGTAATTCCTCTGGCTTGAGTGTTGTCTTGATGGAGGCATTTTAAAACTAGGGCTCTATGCAATGGTAATTCAAATATATAAAAACTAGGGCTTCTTAAGTAAAACCAAGAATTCTTCACGAAACCCTACTCAATTTCAAGAAATCACTATCCCAATACCATCTAACATTCAAATGAAACCCTTTCCCCACAAATTATAGCAATGCAACCATATAATTCTTTAGTAAAATAGGAGGATTGAAACCTAACTTAGGGCTTTTGCACATGGAAAAACACTGAATTTTACACAACAACACCTCCTTCGATCACTTCAACATCTCGAGAGCACTTTACAATCTTAATCAAATGTACAATGAATCAAAGGAAAGATAAAAAGGACCTTTTAATTACCATCTACAACTACCTCTATTCCGTCATGTCCACCATTAATTCATGCAAGTGAACAAACGGCTTGAAAACCTTTACTTCTAGAATTTAAATCTTAGTTGTTCATCCCCTCCAAGCTAGCAACATTCAACAGTCGCAATTAGTCAAACTTAACTTGACCAACATGTAAGCAACTACACCCAAAACTCAGTCAACAATAAAGTACCACATCACAAGAAAAATCACATCAGCCCACCATCCTTCAAACTTCATCGATGAGTACACATGGCACAATCCTGTGATCTTGCATAAAATAAACTTCGAGCAACTTTCATCACAGGATCACGCGGACCGTCGATATCTACAACTTAACCATCTAACAACCACAAGAGAACAATAACCATTGATCACCTTTTCACTCAAAATAAAACATCTCCATTGATTTTTCCCACGTGCTAAAAGATTGGCACTTAAGTTGCAAATATTTTCATCTTCAATATAATTGGCAACTATAACATAAAACTATTTGTCTATGAAATCAACCAATCAATTTTTGTCATTTGTCACATGTCTTGGTCCCACTTCACAATCGCTCACTAGCCCAAGACACACATCATCATCTCACAATCCCACACTGAATAATCTTCAAACACTTTTGACTACAGGATCACGAGAGTCATAGATCTTCGTAGAACTTATCCTTTAAGCAACGAGTGGCATTGAGCATCTTTTCTAATAGATTAAAAGATCACCATTGAAAAAGACTATGTGCAAAAAGATGATCCACTAGTAGTTTGACATTTAACCAAATGGGACGCCAAACATAACCTCATTTAAAAAAAAAAAATACTACCAACCAACTAGTAAAGGGCAGATGGCACACTCCCATCATCCCATGAACATAAGAAAATAAGTTGTGATGTTATCATAGGATAACGAGGCAAATCAGAAAATGAAATGTCATCATCTGCTGAAAGACAAAAAGTGTCTTGCTTAACATAAGGATTAAACACTTAGCAAAAAATAAAGGAGGGACCACGTATGGGTACAAATTGAGGGAAATAAAACTTAGGACGAGGAAATATTAAAAAGGGTCAACACTTAATGACTTAAAAGAGCTAGGATTTAAAATAGACGACCCTCTTACAATGAAAAACAAACCCATCCCTAAGTTAGAAAAAGGTAACAAAGAATTAGAAAGACTTAGGGTTAACTTATCATTTAAACAATATTTTAACATAAAACCCTAAACCCTCCAACCCAAAAGCCACGAAAAATACTTACATAAACCCTAAAATGACACAAACAACCATTTCAAACCCAAGATTTTTGGAAGGTCAAAAATTTCACCAACAATTCCTATGTGAACGATTGAAGAGCAATACATTCCTGCAGCCAAGGAGCTTATCTTCTTGCAGCCATGTGATAAATGCATGTTTATTAGAACTAAGATTTAATTGATGAATGTGATGTGGAATGAATGAATTTGCATGTAGTATGCTCCTAACCCATAGCTACAAGAATAGGTCAACATGAAGGAATAGTTTAGTCGAGCTTCAACAAGACTTTATCAACCACCCAGACTAAGTCATGCCATCATAGAAGAAGAGAGTAAAATGCAGTATGTGGGCCTAGTTGAGTCATCTGGTTTCTTGGATGAATCAATTTGGAATATTTTTATGAGCAATAAATATAGGCATCAGTTATCCTATATTCTCTCACACGGTTGTGGAATGCTAATTCTTTCTTGTTGAGAAAGTTTCTCAATGTTCCTTAATGTAATAACTGCCACCACTTATCTTGTTGAAGTAGTCACTAGAGTTAGTTACTTGTAATCTTCTTTAAATAAGTTTTCAAATTCCTCTTCAAGGCTATGGGTAGAAGGATAGTAGAAGAGAGATCAACCATTAGTAAGTTGTTGTAATCAGTTTTCAACAATATAGTTTTATGTTTTCCAATTATCATGTGTAAAGCATTTTAGTTATATGAACAAAGGAGTAATGAGTATTCTGATCCAATAGATTGTTAAGTAGTTTGGATTCACTCATCCATTCGTGAGTGAATCTTTGAATTTTTCAATTTTTTGTACTTGTTGTTCAAATTCTTGTATGTTCCTATAGCCACATGGAAAAGTTCATGTGTCTATTTCTAGAGTCAAGGTGGGCGACTCAGCAGAGTAGTCCCTACCTAAAAATTTAAACTTAGTTTTCATGATCATCAGTTATGCTTTGGTAAATAAGGCTTAGATAGACTTCATTCGAGGCACTCGCTTTCCTGAAATTTCATTTCCAAGTAATAGGTAAATAAGGCTTAGATAGACTTCATTTGAGGCACTTGCTTTCCTGCAATTTCATTTCCAAGTAATAGCAGCATGACTCCAATAGATAGTTAATGCATATACTTTGCATAACCATAACAAAAACTCAATTAGTCAAAGAATCTATCTTCATACTTTGCAAATGAAAAATAAAATTGAGCTGTAGATAAATTTCTACACTTGAATGAACAAGAGCTCTTATGGACCTTGAGTCCCTGCCTTTTGTAAAAAATGAAAGGTAAATTTTGTCGATGGTTAAATCATAGTTAGTGAATAGGGAAAAGCCTTTTGTAAAAAATGAAAGGTAAATTTGGTCGATGGTTAAATCATAGTTAATAAACATGAAAAGTTTAATGTGCATTAACACAACTGTAAGTATCAAATGTTGATTTTCTAGTTAATGCTATCAAACCAAAGGTTGTGGTTGAAAGATAAGCCCCTCTTGAGAATTTCTTCAAATTCTTAGACATAACAATATGTATAAGGCGGGGATTCAATTGAATAGTTTAGAAATTTAGGACTTAATAGTTGGGATTGAATAATGAATGTTTAATTAAATTTATAGAATTTAAATAAATGAAATATAATATTTAGTTTAAATTTTATATGATGGAGTGTAATACTCTATTTATCTATTTTTTTATTTAAATGATAATTCTAGTGATTATTGAATTATAATATATAAATATAAATTTGCATGCTTTAAATAAAAACATGAAAAGAATAAACTGAAAGTAGGAAAAAAATAGAAAGAATAATTTATTTATTTATTTTAATTAAAGTTCAGTTTAGTTTATTAAAGTCGAAGATTTCCACGTACATGACTTTAATACTATGATTTACTACATAAAAAATCAAAGGTAGAGACATTTATGTAATCTAGTTGTTAGGGTAAAAAATCTTCTAGAAACCGAAAGAAGGGACCATGCTAGGGTGTGAAAGGTGAAAAGAGTAGCAGGTTGCCTCTACGTTGATGTTGTCAATGCGATCAAGGCACTACTTCGAGAGTCATTCATGAGCTTTCTGGGTTGGGTTGCAAAGTACCTAAAATGTGACATCAAACATTAAAGTTTATTTTAATACTTTCTACAACCATTAGGGTTAGGGCATATGTTGTGCCATGTTTTCCTTGCAGGCTTCATTCCATGAAACCTACATGCATGAAGAAATGGGTTTGAACAGTGAAAAGGGAGTTTGCACAAAGGGTGTGCTAATGTGTGCTAAGGATATGTACTAAATGAATTTGGTGAGAAGGCTTGCAAAGTTTTTAAATAAATGCAATTACCAAATGTTCTACCAAATTCCACAAACAAACAAACAACCAAAGGAAACTACAAAATGCTCAAGGTCTTAGCAACACCAAGCTCTTCCTAGAAGTGTCTATTGTGCAAATTAATAAAGCCCATGAGCTCCTATTTTTCCTTTTCTCTATGTATTAAGGTTGTACAATGTATATGAAGAATTTGTCAACAATTAGTATTTGAATATTTGACATTTTATATATTCAAAATTTTGCCCACATACAAGGTCTCAGCAAATTTGGGTTTACTGAATTTTACCAAGTGCAATTTTTTGACCTATCGGGCAGTTGTTGTTAACATGTTTTTGATCGATCTTTAACTTCCCAAGGTATTTAAGTTGAACTACTAAAGCTTTGTGGTTAGGAATGACAATGCTTCTCTTCAAACAATACAAAGGATAATCAATGTAGCAAAGTGTTGACTAACTAGAGCTAGAAATATGATTACTATCTCTATTTGTTTCTGATTAAATATAGTAACACATCATGATCTCAATATTCTAACCTTAAACACAAACATGTCACTTATAATTTGTCTCAAAAGCCCTCTTACAAATGCATATGTTGCTCATGGTGTGTCAATTGCCTTCATTGGAATATGAGCCACAATTCTACTGAAAGACTAGAAAATAACAAAACAATGTAAATAACCAAACAATGCAAAGGCTTGAAAAATGAAGTTAATCTAATTCCATAAATAACATTTAAAAATTAGACTAAATGTCCAGCAAAAGAAACATGGGCCAATTTGAGAGTTTTTAATACAAACCTTGGTATAATATTTGCAGCCCTTTTGTCCATAAGTCACCAGCAATAATGTTAATCTAGGGTGCCAAAGTGACATGAAAACTTCATCATTAGTAGGGTCTCTTTCAACAAGGAATGCTACCTTCTCATCACTCACCTAAAAGAATCACATAAAGAAAAGAGTATATGTACATACAAACGTTATGTTTGCCTCCATTTGGTAAACTTGGAAACATAATTGATCTCCTCACAATAGGCTTGTGTATATGTGAGTAGTGTACCTCTCACTCACTAGTAGTTTATCAGTTTTTCACAATATACAATGATTTTGAATGTTGTTCGTGGATTTTATTGTATGTTTTTTCATAGAGTTTTTAATTTTTTTTGGTTCCATACATACATCACATATATTGGTGTAGGGCATTTGTATGTCATTCAATTAAAAACATCACATATGAGGATACAGATTCTGCTAAAACCATTGGCTATAAAGAAGAAGAGAAAGGATTAGTTACATCAGAGGATGAGGATGAGAAATCACCCAAATTGAACAGGTGGCACTTACTGTGCCAACAATAGTTGATGGACAAGCATGTCTTTTTTAACCTTTATGATGTGGGTGCATGTTGTTCTGTCATGTGTAGCGTTATCATTTTTGAATCTCTGCTTAGATTGCAGTAACACTTTGAGCTGACTAATGGTAGCTACATTAAGCAAGAGAAAGTTTTTGATAGGAAGCAACTAGGAGTTCTCACTGACTCTAGGACCATTCAACATAGTATGTTATGTTCTATTGGAAACTGCAATTGAAGCAATTGTTGTATTGTCATTAATGTCAAACCTTAACTGGTAAGACTATTGTTATTTAAGAAAGTACTATATCTATTTGATTGTTGAGAAGGATGTGGGCAAGGTTGATAACAATAGCACCTAAGGAAAGGTTGAGTTATATTGATACTTCAATGGGTACTTGATTATGTGGCACAATGATAAGATAATGTATTATTTATCTAAGTAAGAATGAAGACTAAACAAGTAGGTTTAACCGAGCAAAAGTGAAGAAATCTAGTTTAAGCCGAGTGATGTTAGTGTCGACCGAGCTAGTATATGCCAAGTAAATTTAGTGTTGACCGAACATCAGTTAATTGTTGAGGAAGACAATATCAGCTGAGGAAACAGTTTTAGTGGTGACCAAGCTTTCCAATGAAGACCAAGGAGTTGAACACAGTATTGACTGAGCGTCAACAATTTACATTTGAGGAAGAATTCAAATTCCTAGCCGACATAGTTGAATTCTTGGATTATGTAAATCATGTTGACTTTATTTATTGATTGTATGGAAGCATTTAATGCACTGTAAAATGTTTTATTGTAAATCTATTAAGAGATTTGAGATGTTTCTAGAAGGATAAATGAAGAACATAAAGTTGGAAGGATTTGATGAATCTGACCTAACCCTAAGATCTACGGAGGAGATTAAGCGGCAAAAGTTCTACTGACCTAATTGAGGAAGTATTAAGGAAACCTAAGCATGAGGTTGAGTAGAGAGAGGATTCTGGAGTTGTTGTTGATGTTATTGACTGTATAAGTAGAAAAGGTTGAAGGAGAAGTGTTGTGATTGCTTGAAGGGATTTCCAAGCAAATCAGTGATGGAGATGGAAATGAATCACAGTCAGTAAGACAGCATATGTGTACGGAATTGGATCTGATATTTGCAAAGTGAGTTGTATGTTTTCAGATCAATATTATTGTTACTTTCTAACCATTGTATCAGTCAAAATCCTTTTAAGAAAGGTTGACCTAACATTCATTTGTATAAATCCTTTGAACAAGGTTGCATTCTAATGGAATGTATGTAAGTCCTATAACAAGGTGCATTTTTAACAGAGTGGTTTAAATCCTTTAACCGGGTCACACCTAATAGTGTGTTTGTAACCTTTGACAGTGTTGGCTTTTTATAGAGCTCACTTCAAAAGAGTGAAAATATCAGTAACATGTTACAAAGTGGTTTTTCCCAAATTGGGTTTCCACTATAAATCCTGGTGTTAATACTTGTGTGAATGTTTTGGTTTGAACATTTCTATGTTTTGCAAGTTAGATACTATTGGATAGTGAACTACACTGTTATATGTTTCTGTTATGTATTCAGTAATGACCGAGTAGCTTTTGGTTGTTAGATCTAATTTGTTGAAAAGTTTTGAAAGTTTATTTATACATTTGGACCTAAGAACAATTGATTCACCCCCCCTCTCTATTGTTCTAAATCATATTAACAATAGGTATCAAAGCTATTGGTGCTTACAAAGGACAAGTTTAAAGGTACTTGAAGTAAATGATCAGTATGTATAAGAAGGAGGTACCGAAGCTAAATAAGGAGAGCTTCCCTACATGGAAAAGTTTTATGAAGTTGCATCTGGCCGGTATTGGTGATTCTGCAAAGTATTATATTGAGCATGATTATGTTACACCTGTTGCACCTCTGACTACCGAGGAGATGAGAGCAAAACAAGAGCACAATCAAGCAATGTTGGAGATTGTGTCTTCCCTAAGCTATCTGAAATTTGAAGACATCAAAGACTACACAAATGCAAAGCAAATGTGGAACACTCTTGCAAACATCTATGGTGGTGACATAAATGTACTAAGGGTAAAAGCTGAGAGCCTAAGAGGTAAATTTGATGAAATGAAAATGCAAGAAGGTGAGAATATTGCTCAATATTGTGGTAGGATAAAAGAAGTTGCAAATGCTATTAGAGGAGAAAATGGAACTATTGAAGATGAAACTATTATAGGAAAAGTATTGATAACTTTGCATCCTATTTATGCCATCAAAATTTTAGCAATTCAAGAATCTAGATGTAACCCTGACAATGCTCTTACTTTGGAAAGTTTGGTTGGTAAGCTTACTGCTTTTGATCTTTCTAACTATGATAACTTCACCATTTCTAATGTTGAATCTACTTTTAAGTCACAAATGGTTTTGAGTAACTCAAAGAAAGAGAAAGAAATATGCATCAGTGAGAGTGAAAGTGAAAGTGACACATCTAATGAAGAACTTGAGGATCTTGAAGCTCTTATGGCTAGAAGATTGAAAAGGGGAAAATGAAAGATAAAGGTAAACTCCCTATTATATGTTTTTCATGTAATAAAGTTGGTCATATAGCTGCAAGATGTCCTGACGGGGATGATAAGGATGAAGAAAGAGATAGCAAGCATAAAGACAAAAGAGAAGATAGAGGTTATTGAAGGTACAAGGACTACAAAGGAAAAGGTAAGAAATCCTGCTATATTGCTGAAGAAGAGACTGACACTGATAGTGATGATTTTGAAATTGAGGTAGTCTATGTTGCAATGAAAGATGAGTCTGATGAGGATGAGAAAATTGCATTGATATCCCATGTGAACAAAATGATAAATGGATTATTGACAGTGGTTGTTCACACCACATGACTAGTGACAAAAGTAAGTTTGATACCTTAGATCATTATAAAGGTAGAAGTGTAAAATTTGGTAATGATGCACCATGTCCTGTTAGGGGTAAAGGATTGATTAAGCTAACTGATAAGATCACTTGTGAAAATGCATGTTGGGTTGAAGGTCTTAACTATAATCTACTGAGTGCTGCACAACTTAATAGCACTGGATACCGAGTGGAATTTCATCATAGGAAGGCCAAAATATTTGATGCCACTGGTGAACTGATTGGAAGTGGAGAACAGACAAGAGGTAATTTGTTCTATCTAGACCTATTTGAAGAGACATGTATGATTGCACAACTTGATGATATATGGTTATGGCATAAGTGTCTATGTCATGTTAACTTTGATAATCTGGTAGAAATTGGTAAGAAGAAGAAAGTGAGAGGACTACCTAGATTGAAGAAACCTGATAATATAATGTGCAAACAATGTCAGTTGGGTAAGATGACAAAGTCTAGTTTCAAGAGCAAGACTTTTACTTATGAGAATGCTTTAGATTTGGTTCATACTGACCTTTGTGGACCTATGGGTGTACAAATCTATTGTGGTGCTAGATATTTTATCCTGTTTGTTGATGATTACACCAGAATGATGACTGTAATGTTCTTAAAAGAAAAATTTGATGTTTTTCAAATTTTTAAGTGGTATTTGGCTAAGGTTGAAAAGGAGACAGGTAGGAACCTGAAGTGTCTGAGATCTGATCAAGGTGGAGAATTCATATCCAATGAGTTCAATCTGTCTTGCAATGATAGAGGGATCAAGAGACAGATGTTTGCACCTAGAACACCTCCACATAACAGTATAGCAGAGAGAAGGAACAAATCTATTAGGGATTGTGCAAGAACACTGATGATTGAAAAGAATGTTGCACAAAAGTACTGGAGAGAAGCTGTAAGTACAACTATTTATACCCTTAACCGAGTATAGATAAAAAAAGGTACAAATATCACACCTTATGAGTTATGGCAGAGGTATGCACCTAATGTAAAGTACTTTAGAATTTTTGGAAGCAAATGCTATATACTAAAAGATAATAAGAATGGAAAATTTGATGCTAAAAGTGATGAGGGCATATTCCCAGGCTATTCCACAAAAAGTAAAGCTTACAAGTGTTTGAACTCTAACACTAACAAAATTGTGAAAAGTGTAAATGTCAAAGTTGATGAGTATGCAAAGAAAAATGAAGTTGAAAGCAAGAGAGAACCATAAGATTACAGATCTTTCATTTATATAGAAGAAGGAGAGGCAAGTGACAAACCTTCACCTGATATAGAGTCTTAGGTAAGAAATGTCAAGCATCAGGGAAATAATGTCGAGCAACAAGAAGAACATGTTGAGCGATAGGAGAATGTTGTCGAGTATCAAGAAGAGGTTGCCAAGCATTCAGAAGCTAAATCTGACAATCTTGTTGGTGAACCTGAAGAGCAAGAAGAAAGGAGAGCAGAACCTATTTTGGCACAATATGTAAGGAGACATGACAAGCCTGAACAAATAATTGGAGATAAAGATACTGGAGTTCTGACTAGAAGCAAGTTAAGATACCCTACATGTTTGATGTGTGAATTTGAGCCAAAGACAACAAGGGAGGCATTAGAAAATGAAGACTGGATACAAGCAATGAATGAGGAGATAGACCAGATAGAGAAGAATGATACCTGGACTCTGGTGCTGAGACCAGAAAACAAAAATGCCATTGGAAAAAAGTGGGTGTTTAGAAATAAGTTGAATGAGCATGGACAAATCACAAGGAACAAAGCAAGGCTGGTATGCAAAGGATACGCACAAGAAGAAGGAATAGATTATGGGGAGACATTTTCCCCTATAGCAAGATTGGAAGGAGTAAGAACTTTACTTGCATATGCTGCCTACAAAGATTTCAAGGTATACCAAATGGATGTCAAGTCTGCATTTTTAAATGGTATATTAGAAGAAGTGTACATTGAACAACTAGAAGGATTTGTTGATCCAAACAAGAGACACATGGTTTGCAAACTGAATAAATCACTGTATGGATTAAAGCAAGCTCCCAGAGCATGGTATGAGATGCTGCACAACTACCTGATACATATTGGATTCTCAAAGACAAATGACACAAGCAATCTGTATATGAAAGATGAAGGTAAAGGAATCTTGTTGGCTAAGATTTTTGTAGATGATATTATATTTGGTGGACAAGATGCCCTGTGTAAAAAAATTTCACATGAAATGCAAACTGAATTTGAAATGAGTATGTTTGGGGAGATCAAATTATTTGTTGGTTTACAAGTATATCAGATAGAGAAAGGTATTTTCATCACCCAGTCTAAATATATTCATGAGATACTGAAAACCTTTGGTATGGAGGATTCAAGGCCAGTAAGTACTTGCATGGCTACTGGACAAAAATTGTCTAAGAATGATGATGCTACTGAAGTAAACCAGACTTTGTATAGGTCCATGATTGGAAAACTACAGTATGTTGTTCACAACAGACCAGATATTGGTCTAGCAGTTGGGATTGTGGCAATATTCTCTGCCAATCCTAAGGAAACTCACATGATGGTTGTCAAAAGGATAATGAGATATTTGAAAGGGACTACTAATTATGGATTGTACTACAAGAAGCATGAAATATTTGAACTGAGAGTGTATACTGATGCTGATTGGGCTGGAAATGTGGATGACAGGGAGAGTACTAGTGGTGGAGCTTTCTTTCTTGGATAGAGATTAGTTTCCTAGACAAGCAAGAAACAAAATTGCATTTCCCAATCTACAGCTGAAGCCGAGTATGTGGCTGCAGCAGTGAACTATTCAAAATTGGTATGGATAAAGCAATTGTTGGTAGGCATGAAAGAAGAGATCACTGAACCAGTTGTCATCTACTGTGACAACACAAGTGCTATCAACATATCTAAAAATCTAGTAATGCACACAAATACCAAACACATCACCATCAAGTATCATTACTTGAGGGAATTGGTACAAGATAAAGAGGTCAGAATGGAATATGTGAATACAAAGGAACAACTAGCAGACATATTCACTAAAGCTTTACCTAAAGATGAATATCTGAGAGGACAGTTAGGAGTTCTTCCCCTAACTAAGGCTGCCTAGTCAAGCTAGGAGCACTGCATCAAATGTGTTGCAAAGAGTATCTGAAAAATTGATGCAGAGAAAGGTCACACTTTAGGAGCATCCTAGAGTTGTGAAAAGTACAGCAAAGCTAATAATCAGTCATAAGAAAAGATGATAGAGGGAGAAATACTGTTACTAAACTGAAAAGATGAAATCTACATCTGAAGGATGTATGTTTTAGTTGTTGCTTTGGCATTATTGTCAAAGAGGGAGATGAATAAGATGAAACCACATGGTGAGATTTCATGGAAGATCAAGTAAGAGGGAGAGATTCAGAAGAAAGAATGTTACTGTGTGGACGGTCATATAAGCAAGGCTAATTGATTCTGCATCAGAATGAAGCTAAGGATATTATAAATATTTTTCTGATGGACAGATAAGTTTTGGATTGGTTGGTGATTCATGTGTTATTCATATGGTGTTGCCATGAATGCCAAAAAGGGAGATTGTTGGAAACTGCAATTGAAGCAATTGTTGTATTATCATTGATGTCAAACCTTAACTAGTAAGACTGTTTCTATTTAAGAAAGTACTATATCTATTTGATTGTTGAGAAGGATGTGGGCAAGGTTGATAACAATAGCACCTAAGGAAAGGTTTAGTTATCTTGATACTTCAATGGGTACTTGATAATGTGGCACAATGATAAGATAATGTATTGTTTATCTAAGTAAGAATGAAGACTAAACAAGTAGGCTTAACCGAGCAAAAGTGAAGAAATCTAGTTTAAGCCGAGTGATGTTAGTGTCGACTGAGCTAGTATATGCTGAGTAAAATTAGTGTTGACCAAACATCAGTTAATTGTCGAGGAAGACAATATTAGCCAAGGAAAAAAATTTAGTGGTGACCAAGCTTTTCGGTGAAGACCAAGGAGTTGAACACAGTATTGACCGAGCATCAGTAATTTACATTTGAGGAAGAATTCCAATTCCTAGCCGACATAGTTGAATTCTTGGATTATGTAAATCATGTTGACTTTATTTATTGATTGTATGGAAGCATTTAATGCACTGTAAAATGTTTTATTGTAAATCTATTAAGAGATTTGAGATTTTTCTAGAAGGATAAATGAAGAACATAAAGTTGGAAGGATTCGATGAATCTGACCTAACCCTAAGATCTACATAGGAGATTAAGCGACAAAAGTTGTATTGACCTAATTGAGGAAGTATTAAGGAAACCTAAGCATGAGGTTGAGTAGAGAGAGGATGTTGGAGTTGTTGTTGATGTTATTAACTGTATAAGTAGAAAATGTTGAAGGAGAAGTGTTGTGATTGCTTGAAGGGATTTTCGAGAAGATCAGTGATGGAGATGGAAATGAATCACAGTCATTAAGCCAACATATGTGCACGGAATTGGATCTAATATTTGTAAAGTGAGTTGTATATTTTCAGATCAATATTACTGTTACTTTCTAACCATTGTATCAATCAAAATCCTTTTAACCAAGGTTGACCTAACATTCATTTGTATAAATCCTTTGAACAAGGTTGCATTCTAATGGAATGTATGTAAGTCCTATAACAAGGCACACTTTTAATAGAGTGGTTTAAATCCTTTAACCAGGTCACAACTGACAGTGTGTTTGTAACCTTTGACAGGGTTGGCTTTTCACAGAGCTCACTTTAGAAGAGTGAAAATATCAGTAAAATGTTACAAAGTGGTTTTTCCCAAATTGGGTTTCCACTATAAATCCTGGTGTTAATACTTATGTGAATGTTTTGGTTTGAAGATTTATGTGTTTTGCAAGTTAGATACTATTGGATAGTGGACTGCACTATTATATGTTTCTGTTCTGTATTCAGTAATGACCGAGTAGTTTTTGGTTGTTAGATCTGATTTGTTGAAAAGTTTTGAAAGTTTATTTATACATCTGGACCTGAGAACAACTAATTCACCCCCCCCCCCCTCTCTGTCATTCTAAATCATATTAACAATGTTCTATTTCTTTTAAGGAAAAAAGGTAATCACCCTAAAGATTTAAGATAAAGAATTTAATTATATTTCTTTGGGGCTAAAATTGTTCCACGAGCTATGATGATGGAATGATGAGGTGTTAATAGTGGGGACTGACCTTGTTTTAGCCATATTTTTTATGATATTAACGTTGCACTACAGTGTTAAAAAATAACACTGTGTTGTATATCAAATACGAGGAATGCTTGGTCAAATTTAACTGTAAGAAGTCCAAGTTCAATCCGACCTCATTGAAAAAGAATTCAAGAAGATTATCAATTCTAATTATATTGAGAAGAGAAGTAATTGAAACACTCAAATTCATGTCTTGGGACGGTAATTGAGAAGAACTTGCAGATAGAAACTAAAGGACCAAATGCTAAACACAAACCATCCCAGAATATGATAAATTCTCTCAAAAAATAGAATTTTAGGTGACACCCATGGCAATGCTTGTACCTCTACCTCTACCTCTGTCTACTATATAATAGTTGGATATTGGTAGATTAATTGAATTTAGACATCTTTGACCTGTTAATTTTTGTTTTTTTACATGCAATTTTTTTTGAGAAAGATAAAATAGATAAACATAAAGGATGCTAAAAATTTGAGCAAGTCAAATATAGAATTAAAAAGTGAAATGTAGTATCTAAATAGTTTGTAGCCCTTGTCAATGCTTCTACATTGTGCACCAAAGTAGTTGTAACTATGACATCTGACAAAATCATTCCATCCTTTATGCTTTGCTAGATGACCATACTCTTTTCCAAAGCTCGTACTTTGGCACATGATAGGAGGATGCTAGCAAAGATCGCAGAGTCTGGCTTTAGACTTCCAACTGCATTTTCTTGAAAATTCTAGAAATTTGATCTTGTGAAAAATATGCAATCATGGAGCTCAATGAAACCTCATATATTTGGGGCCTTTTGTCAAATAGTTCATGTGCCCTATCTATGATTCTACATTCTGCATATCCTATAATCAGGGTATTCAATGGAACCTCTGGATTTCCTTTATCTCCACTCAGGTTAACATTGTACAGATTAAGTAGAAGATATTGCAATTAGATCCGATGTTTGGAATCAAGCTCCCAATGCCATCAATGGATGACCTACCTATTGGAATTGAATACACGACTATTTTATCTAAACATGCATTGAATACACAACCATTTTATCTGAGATAGGAAGATTAGAACTTAATACCCCTGCTCTTCCAAGCCCTAAATATTTCCTAACAACCCTTTGGAGCGCTATTGAAATTAATTTCCCCATATTTTTTCATGTATGTTGTGATGTTGTGTTGGACTCTTAGGGTTGCCGCCAAGTTGAGCATTCCAACTATAAATTTCTTGGTTTTTAACCGGCAAAAATGAGTTTCATGTTAGGGAAGCACAGACGGGGACTGCCCCAAAGCCTTAGGGCCAAAGATCAGATTCCCCTCACAAGTCATCCACTGATGACTCTTTGAAGTGTTGAACAAGTTGCCCTTGTATTAAAACAAGCAACATGGCATTTGTGAGGGGCGCAACTTCATTTACCGATTTTCTGTCTATATGAAGGAAAGTTGTGAAATTTGGACAACTTGTAGTACATAGAATTGGAAGACAAATTTGTGGACTATTTTCAAAGAAACACCGTGTGATTCATGTTTACTATGCGAATTTTGATGCACATGTTGCCGCTGGGTCCTGCAAGTGAGCCTTGCTTGGTCTGGTTGGACAAACAACATTTTTGATTTGTAATTTTTGGGTTCTTTGACTGTGAATGCGTTCTCATTGCCTAATGGTTTTATTTTGTACTTGGAAGAAACCAAAATCCCATTCTTGTGTCTTGTTCTTGGCTAAGCAGCAACTGAGTTAAATGGTTCAGTCTAAGGCATTCTATGTTTTCAATACTACAAATATAAGCTTGTCTGAGATTCTTACTATGTCGGTGGAGCGTGCTCTAAATGTGATCCCTAAACAAGTTAATGATACCACCAATGTAGAGTAGTTCATCTAGAACTAGCACGATGGATGCCAAGTCCGCAATGTTGTGGATAAGAGTTAAACATTCAGTGGAAACTTATGAATATGATTATTTTTCTTATTTTTGGATTGAAAAAATAATAAAACCCCTAGCAAAATTAGGAGTTACCAATCAAAATAAAAAAATTAATGATTAGAAATTATTTTAAAAATAAATCAGTACAATTATGTCTCTAAACTTAAGAACTTTAACAATTTTATTGTGGAAACTAATTAGATACATGCAAATGAAAACATTAGTTCCCTACCTATATATAGGCAGGGACTAACAAAGTAATTGAATTTGTTGATTGCTTTGGGTGTGGCGTGCATCAACCTTGTGCAGTAGTGCAATACAAAAGCGATGTGCAAAGATTCTGGCAGCAAGCTACCGTTTGAATCATCCCCCTCAAGAAATTAATTTAATATCGTGTGGCTCATTGAGCCATGTATCAGATAATAAATTAATAAGAACATATACTACACTTGATCTTAGCCAAAAGGCCGAGTAAGGTATGAATTTTACAATTACTCCCTTCCCTATTTGTTTAGGCCCTCTCTTCCCCTTAGCGTATCTTGCATGCATGTGGGATAAATATGCCTCCACATCTATAACAATCCTTTTACCTCCTCTCTTCTTTCCACCTCCAAATTTGATTTCATCCCATTCCATTTCAAAAGTATACCGAAATTGAGTTGTTTTCCATGCTCCATTCAAAGAGATAACATACAAGCACTACAAAGAACCATGTTAGCCTTTTCACTTATTATTCTCAACATATGCTTTACTTTTTCTAAGTATATATTATGCATGCATCCTACCATATCCATGGTTTTGATATTTAAGCATCTATTACCCTTGGAGTATGATGGAAAATAAAACTACTAGTCCATGTGTTAGATTTTATTTTCAATGTATGTACTTGTCATCACAAACTATAAATAAGGTATATAATTTCTAATAGATTCCAAAATTTGCTACACAAGAAAGGTTACCAAATTACCTTCTTTTTACTACACTAAAGTCTTTTTTAAAAGGATATATAGTGGCTACAGATTTAGAGTTGAATGTCTTGGTCTATGTATTGTTCTTCTAATGTGTTGTTTCAATTGCACAAAATAAATAAATTAACCTCGATTATGAGAGTATAAACAAAGCTTGGAATACATTCAAGCTATACCTTTACCAAAATTCTTAAAAACTAATCTAGAATATAGTTGGGAAACTAAACTTAATAAACTATTAATAGGACATGCTTTGATGAATGAAATATAACTTTTTTCAGTGTAATAGTTCTTCATGGAAATATTGTGTAATGCCCCACCAAGGAACCCTTAGAAGATAGGGAAAAGCAAGTATTATTTTTTTTTAGCAACTACAAAATACAATGCCAAAAGTGCCTTAACGATACATATATTGCATAAACAACAAGGTATCAAAATAACAACTGTTACATAATTGAACATAGCGAAAAGTCTACAACCCTTCCAAGGATTTCATGGCATCCCCAACAAAGATATAGAATGGACGCGTTCCATGAGATATCTTGTGAGAGCTCAAATGATCATTCAATGAGCTTCACAATACAAAATCAATTAATAGATCACAATTATCAATATGGGAGAATAGTCCATCTCAAAGACCAATTAGTCTAGGCTCATTTAAAAATCCAAATGAAATATGAGTTATATGAGGCCAAATAATGATTGTGATTATACCAAAGTGATCTCGAGGGTAATGGGTATCCAGATCACAAACCAACTTTCATCCTGGCCTAGTGGAACATCTCTCAGTTATGAATGTGCAGTTTTGAAGAGGTGAATGTGTGCAAGCTTAGAGGATAAATGCGTAGTAACATAGGTCATATGCATAGAAAGATAGCATATGATTAGTAAGACAACATATATGTGTAGTAAGACATCATATATGTGGAGAATTATAGATGGATGCACAACAAAAATCTTGAATGCATAGAAAGATAGAAAATATGTGTAGTTACATAAAAGACTTAGAAAATGAAGAAAATGACATGACAACATCTATGTCTAGTCAAATTGAGGTCACTCCCATACTGGGAAGTACCAAATACATATAATCAAGGCCAATATAAACAAAATACAACAACTTACTAAGCATGGTAACACCTCAAGGTGTACGAAACATATATGCTAGTCACAAGTGCAAGAATTCATCATTAAGGAGTTGTAATATCATGAAGGGAGTGCAATACAATCTAAGACAACTCATCACCTATACAATAGTCCCCACCAATGGTTTTTCATGCCAACCAACCACAAGGAACCCTTGGGCCCTCCCTATCGTTCTTGTAGAGATAACCATATGGCCCAAACAACACAAATAAGAAATTCATTTAAGGGTGTTCACATAAGCACAATTACACCATAATTCCACATCAACAAGTACCATGACCACACAAAAACTAGATTGTCAAACAAGTTACCCAAGAGTAAACACTAATCAAGGGACAGGGTAGTAATGTAAGTGAACAATCTAAAAGCATATCAACATAAGGATTACCTCCTCAAACTGATCAATATAGATGGTTGCAAAGTCCATAATTAGGATATCATCACATAGATAGGGTGGGGAACAAAATAAATGATCACCTCACTCCACCATGACTCATGTGGTGCCAAGAAACCTCTCATGGAGACAAGGAGCTTGATATTCCAATATTGCCAGGCCTTCTACCTATGCGTCCTTGGCTAATATTGGGAGCCCTCAAGGTATGCATGAGGAATCTATGGTCAGTTGCATCTAGGCCCTCACATTTAATCTTTTCTTTTAAATGTTTTAACCCCATTAATTTTATTGTTTTATCACTTGATTAAGTACTTATAAATGGGTTAACCTAGTGGTCCCTTTGTGTCATGGTCCCTCCATTGACATCCACTCCTAATATCGGCCCTGCATCCACCTAAGGTATAAGCTCATAGCACAATAATGAAGGTTTCCAATCAAATCAATCAAGCATGGAAAATTTCCAACATGTCCCTCGACAATAACACATTGAATCTCAACCTGCAAAGTGACCAATGATAATCTCACATGAAATGTACAAGTGCCATTGCCATCACACAAATACAACCAAACACACAACCTACCACAACATCAAACCAAAGTTGCAACTCTACCCCAAGGGCATAGACAAGATTTCCAATATAACACAAAGACCACATTATCAAAATTACAATATGAATCTCAAATGAGGGCATAATTTTAGCTCCAAACTCAAATATAAAGCATCTCAAGCCAAAAACATCAAATTTTCAAACTCAAAAGATTGAAAAATAGAGAAACCTCATTTGCCTTTATACATCCCACATACTAAAAACACATTTATTTTTCCAAATAAGCCAAGCATGAAAGCTCCATCCATAAAGAAGAGTGAGAACCCACTTTTTCAAAGAAAATGCATAATTTCAAGCATGGATCATCAAATCTCTTCATATAGCACTTGGAATATGATTGAAGTCATAAAATTAATCTCCATTGGCATTCTTCAAACAAAAGAAATAACATTCAAACAAGATTTGAGGGAAAAATCAAGGCTTACCTTATGACCAAATAAACCCAAAAAACAAATGCAAATGGAAGAATTCTCCACCAAATCCAATGAAATTTTGAGGGAAGGAAGGAGTCAACCCAAGAAATCCAATGAACAAGTGCCCACAAAATTAATCTTTCAAAATCTCACCCCTCAAGCCAAATTTGAATTTTATCAATAAATTATTATGTGAAAACATGAAAAATCTCTTCAAAACCAAGACATTAAAAGTGAATAAAAGTTGAAATTTTATGGAACTAAAAAATGCCTTAAGTCCAAACATAAAAATATAACAATGTAATTTTTAATAAAATCTCAATTACAAACTATTTAAATAGAAAAACCCCAAATAAAATAATGAAATCTTAATATAATAAAATCTTCCACAAAACTTGTTGGTTACGACAATTAACATAAAAAAAATATTAGCTGGTAACACAAATCGACATTGAGGTAACAAATTGTATTGGGAACATCCTAGCTTTAGGAACTTAGAAGCTTGAGGATGCAAAAACAATAATCTAGAGGTGAAGACAACATGAAATCTTAATACAATAAAATCTTCCACAAAACTCGTTGGTTATGACAATTAACATAAAAAAATACTAGCTAGCAAAAAAGATCCACATTGAGATAATAAATTGTATTGGGAACATCTTATCTCTAAGAACTTAGAAGCTTGAGGATAGAAAAAAAATAATGTAGAGGTGAAGAGAACTTTCCTCGCTATAAACTTGACAAGAAAATTGGGATCTAATTAGCTAAACTTAGAAGGAGATTCTCAAATTTTTGTTAAATTATACCTTTTCAAATATTTTATAATTTTGCATTCTTACCAAGTTGGCCATATGATGACGGATGCAATTTTCCAAATGGACAATGTCATTAAAGAAGGGTAGTGATGAAGTTGTATGGGACAATTTTTGAGACATCCTTCGGGAGGATTAGTGTACACAATAGGTAGGGGAGATATCACAAAGATATGATATATTAAATGCACTAGGAAGCTCGAGAAGGTTGAAGTGTTCAAAGAGTTTTAAAATGAACGTTGGTGTGGGTAGATTCATTACAACATTTGATTTGGTAGTCGACAATAGAGAAGAGAAGAAGTAATTCATTTTATTTCAATGTTGGCTATGGTGGTGTGGAGAAGAACAAACCAACAATGGAGGGAAATTTCACTTTTAGGACAAAGAAACGGGTAAGATTTTATATGATCACTTGAAGAAAATCTTCCATATTGACGATTTGATGTTCTTCCAATTGGTGAAGATGATTTTGGGAAATGAATACATTGTGGCTGAGTACAAATAAAAAACAAATGTTGACATTTCCTCCTCTTTTTTGGCTTGGTGCTTGGATTTGGGAGGGAAGGACACTCGGTGGCTAATGAATTCATGTGTAGAGGAGGAATGGTGTCATGAATTATAATCTTTCATTGCTAGGAGGTGAAAAAAGTGAAGAAAACAAAATTAAATCAAGCCTAGTATGGTTTCTTGATTAATTTTTGAAATGTATAGTATATAATATCGTGTTGGCCAAGGCCTTATTTCAAATCATAGTGTCTTCATATTTTGTATGTAGAAAGATTAGAATATTTGTAATAGTTGGATTTATTTGTATAAAAGGGATTATATGGGGTGAAATAATGATGTGTATATCAGTGGTTTAAGCCACTTTTTTTAAAACTATAAACTTTTTCAGTATGAATATATGATCACTTTTATTGATCAAAGAAAGAAATTTGATATGATTGAATAAAGGAACAATTACAAATGAATAGGTATAATAATAATTTTACACAACAAATAACATCTATAGTTGCATGAAGAGCTAGCCAACTATGAGGAATTCCCACTGAGATTACGTACACAAGAAAGTTTACTACTATTAGTTTTGGTAATTAAAATTTTAAAATATTAGAATTGGAATTTGGGTATGAATGTGGATCTTAGATTAGAATTAGAAATTTTACAATAGAATTATATTGTAAAAAGTATTCCAAGTGCTTGTAATTTCAATTTGGGAAAATTTACATATTACTTCTTTACCAAGCTTTTATTTGGACACTATTATGAAGAGTTTATTCTACCATTTATTGGTACATATTTGGTAAATAGATTCCATAAAATTAGAGATGGTTAAAAATTTGGACCTATTACATTGAAAATGTAAAAATATGTCAGACACAAAATAGTTGTAAGAGGGAGTTACACTTGTTTGACCACCTTATTATATGTGTTACAACACATCATAAGACATGTTTGAATGGAGATAATGAATCTAGTAAAAAACATGCCTAAATTAGTGAGTGCATTATGACATTCTTATGATAGATGGAAGGAATCTATTGTTTATAACCCATGAGCTAATCTTGGGATTTGGGTGTTTCTTTACTAACTAGATATTTGGGCACCACTTATTTTTATGTGGTATTAGATCATGATTTGCAATTACCATTGATAGTTTCATGTGCTAATTCTTATATTTATAGGACATTGTGATGCAAGTATTAAACAATGAATTTCTAGGTACTATCTTGCTACCAACATTACTCAAGGTCTATGGGCAATGACACTCTTGTAAAGTCTTTCTTGACAAGTATATTGCAATTATGTTTAAATTAATAAATAATACCTTGGGCTATTGTAGAGTATGATATTTTTCTATTAAAATGACATTTCCCATTTAAACTTGTGTTGTGGTATGATTTTGTTTATGTTTTATATGTGTTTCTTCTTTCTGTATTTAAAAGGTCATAAATGTACAATAATCTCCTCTAAGATTAGTCACATACCTTTATTCCTTGTACCTACTCCAAACTCAAATTGTGTTATGGTTGAGACATATTACAATGTTACAACCTTTTCATTTACGTAATATTTTTTGTCAACAATAATTTTATTCATAATAGAGAATTTATAAATACAAGGACCATGTGTATCTTCCAACATTCACTAACTTTGCAAGTTTTGTCATGAAAATTTAGGTTTCAAAGATTCCATAGCAAGTGCTTAATTGGCATTTCATGCTTTATATTGAGTTACAATAAGTGATTAAGAGTTTATGGTATGTTCTAGCTCAAGTTTATGTGCATTCTTGTAGTTATGAAGTTCACATTTGACCTTGGATTTCAGCTTGTATATCCTTAGTGGACCTATTTGAATATCTTTGTTAATATATACGAGCTTTGTGTTGAGAGCTCTATATATGTGTATGTGTTGGCTTGGTTTCAATTTTCATTTTGATTACTTTAATTGTTTCATGACAAGTTCCCCATGCTTAAAGAAATCTTGTTGTTTATTTCATGTTCAAAGTCTCATGTTTGAAGCCCTAGTCATGTTTCTAAGCTGGTACTTTAATTCAATTTCTTATGTGTTTACAAAATTGATAGGAAGTAAATGTGTTTCCATTGGAGTGAAATGGTTGATTAATGTAATGATAAACTTAACTAATGTGTTTGATCCCTTTAGTTTATCTTCATAGGTTTTCCAATGTCATTTGACTAGGTTGTAATTAAATGAGCTTTGATTTATACACATGCAACTAAATTATCTTTAATTGTTTACTTATGATAACTAATACCTAAGTTCTAAATTGATATATTTGTAATATATATGTTACCATTCAGTAGTTCTTGGGTTAAATGGGAAACCCAACTATTCAATATCCTATCAATTTTCATGAAGTTGAGGTAGTCATTTTAGTTGATTCTGTTGTATTGTTAGCTTGTCCACTTCATTTTTTAAAAACTTGTGCCTTTTTTTCCTTTTTTTCTTTTGTTTGTTACCATGTTATTATTAGTCTCAAGTCATTAAGTTATTTTATTATAGTGTAAATTCTAACACTTATCACTCCTCAAATTTGTGGGCTCTATCTTAGCCAACCTTATTTAGCCATGCTAATGGTTTTATAACCTAATCTCCATGAGTTTGTGACATGTCACTATTCTATTTTTAATGGCATAACAAATTAATGAGCTCAAGTTACTTTTCTTATCAATCAATGTTATAATCACCATGGAGTAAAGTTAGGAAAATTGTGATTATTGAATGTATCCAAAGTATAACAAAGATTAAAAAAACCATACTATAAGTGCATGGTTTACTCTTGAATAAGCTATTTAATTCTATGATAAATAAATTTGATCAAATTTGTTAAGATTAATAAAACATTTGAATAATACAAATCCAAATGTCAATTTCTAGTTAGAATTAAATTATTAAAGTCCACGAGTCTTACTATATACACTTAAAAATGGCTTCATTAATTAATTAAATATTTATTATTTAATTGATATTGACTTGATAAATTAATTAAATATTTATTATTTAATTAATAATTATTCCTCTATTTATTAAATAAATTATTCAATTTATTTAGTAAATTCACTATAGTTTATTCCTCTATCCTAAGTCTTCTAATTATCCCTTATTAAAGTGATTTAATTAAATATACAATCACCTAAATATGACTAAGTCCCCTAGTCCACCTCACCTACCTAGTCACCTGACACATCACTTTGGCTAAAATAAATAATAATTATTAATTATTTATTAGTAATTATCCTCACCCACACATGTCCTATTCTTAAGGGCTATGTGGCCTCATAGGACTTGGTCTCATGACCACATGTCCTCTCTTAAACCAAGTCAAGAGACAATCCCTATTCCTAAGGGGCTTCTCAAGCCACCTCTAAGGGTCAAAGGTGACTCATAGGACACTTGTGCAAAGAGTCCTCATGAGGAAAAGGTATCTCCCTCTTTCTCTCTTGGGTCTTTGTGAGACACTTGACATGTGTCTTTCCCTTCCATCTTGTTCTCCTCCATGTCAATGTGAGAGGAACATCATCCCTATTCTTCCCCTCACATTCCAACTACATCCCCCTTTCTCTCAACTCCTTCAACCAAGTCAATCCTAGCCCTAGGATCTTCCACCTTTCATTCTCAACCATAGGATTGTACCACCTAGGCTTAGATCCTCCAAAATTCTATAAAAGGAGCCTCATTTCCCCTTTGTGAGCTAATAGGTATTTTTGTAATCAAGAATTCAAGCAATAGGCAATCAAGCAATCAAGCATCCAAGCACTCATTATCAAGCATATTCATATCATTTTGTGAAGCATCCATACTATCATCATCTCATTTGCATAATTAGGATTTAGTTTTGTATTTCAAACATTCAATCTCCACACTTTGGTATCATCTTGGGCAAGGAGCTTCAAATTTGAAATCTGAGAGCTCAACA
The DNA here is from genome assembly GCA_027943335.1 of Chamaecyparis obtusa. NCBI lineage: Eukaryota > Viridiplantae > Streptophyta > Pinopsida > Cupressales > Cupressaceae > Chamaecyparis > Chamaecyparis obtusa. The sequence continues at coordinate 471,670 of BSBK01007571.1, read as the reverse complement.
CATCCAAGAAATCAAAGCATAGGAGGACAATGGAGACAAGCTACATGGTAAGTGAAGGTAAAATCTTATTTTAGCTTCAATTTGGTGTATTCTTCATTGTTGTTTGCTAATTAGTTAGATTCATTAATCTTAAAATAGTTAATTTATCATTTATAGTAGTTAGTACAACTGGCACCCACCGTGGGGCCTCCCCACGTTTTTAACATTTCATTTTGTAGTTTTTCATGTGCAAAAATTTCCAGGTTTTTTCTGCGCATTCATCACTCTGTGCTGCGCATTAATTATCTGTTAAATTGTCATTTTTTTTGTTTCTATTTTTTAGCTTACTGGTAAAAAAAAAATTGTGCATTCATCTCACTGTCTTGCACTTACATCATACTCTACTGGGCATTTGTAAAAATAGCACATTCATACCATCGCCTAGCGCATCCATTTCATTTTGTTGCGCATACATACATTCTGCGCATAAATCCATCATTGCTGTGCATTTATTTAACTGTTCTGCGCATTCGTTAGTTTCTGTGGTAAAATTCAGTTGTTTGTTGGATTTGATCTTACCTAACTTTTTAACAATTTTATGTTCATTCTGGTACTATTTTAGGTTATTTTTGTAGGACGTTATTTTGAAGACCCCATTTCTAAGAAAATTTCTAATGGTTTGTTTGTAGATTTCCAAGGGGTTTGTAAAAGAAACTAAAATCTTGTTTGGGCTTAAAATACGACATGCTTTTGTTGTGTGTTTTCTTTAGCATAGATTTGAGTGTTTGTTGTGTTTTTCTTATTAAGCTATCTGTAATCCCAAAATTATAACAACGTATCCTCTCCCCTTGCCATTCGTGGACCTTGGGTGTAAGAGAAATTGTTATAATTTTTAGAGGGCGGTCTTTGGTGGGAAAAGAGGTACTCACCCCAAGGAACAACCCAACCGGTAATAGGCTAAAGCCAAGCCCTTCCAAACCGGTATATAAAAAATGCTAGTGTGATTAATCTCACATTAGACAGGTGTGAAGTTGTTGTGGCAACCAAAATCTCCTCCAGTACCCTAGTGGTGCATTAAAGTCCTACTTAGTAGAGGTGAAAGCCTTGCTTTGAAAGGATTGGGAGAGCCCCCTTAATTGGGAAAATGACTTGATCACAATGACCTGAACGGATGTCCTTACTAAAAAACTTTTGTTTAGTGGCCAAAAACCTTCTATTTGCTGGCTCAAGGGGTCACTCAAGCCCGTGAAGACACCCCACATTACTCATGGTTCATAATAGAGATAGCAGTTCTTTGGGAAGTAACGACCCATTGAATTCAGAACTTGGTGTGCTTGAGAAGTGAGTGCACTGTAAGGAGGAGCCCGTGCCTCCAAGTTCTTAGGCTATCCGTTGTGGATTTGCGTGGCTGGATTTTATTATCCTAGTGGGGATTCAACAGATATTGTCCTTGCCAACCTTAGGATTGTAAGCATGTTTGTGCATTCATACTAGAATAATTAGATTAAATCATTTCTGTCTTGCGTGTGTCTATTTATGCATTTTCCATTTGCCAAAAACCAGGAAACATTAGAAAATCAGACAAATTTCCAAATCTTGCAATTCAAAAAAAATTTCAAAATACAAATTTGTGTATTCATCACAATCTATTGCGCATACATTAAACTATTCTGTGCATTTTATCATTTTCCCACGCATCAATTCAAACTTGCTACGCATTTGTCTAATTTTGCTGCACATTTATCAATCTATCCTATGCATTTGTTGCTGCACATTTAAAACAGTGAGCATTTCCACCAACTTTGAAAATTTCAAAATCACTTTTTCAAATACCCATTTTCGTCCTTAGTAAGATTCTGGAAAAACATTTACGTTACATAGACTTCTAATCTTTAGTTTGACCATTTTTATCAATTTTCATCAACATTTCTTCATCACAAGTCATCAAATCATCTTCTGAAATTCCAAATCTAGTGTTGAAACATTACCCTATCTATTAGATTTTGATCTTTGTGAGTTTATCCTATCAAGATCTATCATCCTCAATCAAACTTACCTAGGTTACTATCTCTTGATTTTCTTTGTCATATCATAGTGAAATTTATACTTCCTATTGACTTAGATTTTATCAAGTTGTCTCATCATTTTTCAACACCTTTTCACTATCTTTTCTATCAACCATTTGTTCCATATCTTTTCATCAAACATCTTTCATCACACAAATCAATTTTCCCATTTTTATGGTTCAAACTCAATCTTAGAAACTAAAACAACCCGTTGATTTAGAATCCCTAGACAAAATGGAAGGAAACAAAAGTAATGATGAGAATCCTTAGCCCAAAGCTCCTAAGAAAACTTCACTTTTTACATCCGAAGAGGAACCCACAAATCAAGAACTTAGGGATGCTACACAAGATCCTAGATTTTATCACGTCATGGAAAGACTCCTAGACCTAGATAGAGAGATGTATTTCCTCATGCTTGCTCAACAAGGAGCCAAACTACCAAGTGATTTTGATATCTCTCATCTTAGAGAACTGACTATTGTAACCAATCAAGAAATTCCTAGTAGTTATCAAGATACTCATGGAGCAAAAGAAACCAAGCAGCCATCTGATGCTTCTCAAAATGATCAAAAAAACCATGCTTCCCATAACAATGCTTCTCACAACAATGTTTCCCAAAACACTCAAGGAAATACGTTATCTTTGGATCCCATTCTACAACAAATCCAGATGCTTCAACAACAAATCTGTGACATCCAAACTGGATCATCAACTAAGAAGTATTCCTTGGATGATATATGCCCTTATCCTTTTGATAAGAATTTAGCAATGATTCCATTCCCTCCTCATTTTGAGGTACCAAAATTTGACAAATACAAAGGGAATTTGGATCCACAAGACCACATTCATGAGTTTTGTGCTGCTTGTATTGAAGTCACTCACAATGACACTTATCTTATGTGACTATTTCCATGAAGTTTAGGAGGACAAGCCATGGAATAGTTCTCTAAACTACCCCCACACATCAAATATTTTGTAATATCCCCATCATTAAATGACTATTAAAAACTATTGTCTTAGGGGTCATGATTGATTTAGTTTATCTCGGGCACATTTCTTCTGTTGGCATAGTTTAGTTTTCATCATCGACTCTTTTGTGCACTCTCGGGAGTTTACCCCAATGGGTATTTATGCTCGGTGTGTAGGTTAGATTTAATATGTTGAGATTTGATATTTTATTGTATTGCAAATTCCTGTTAGGATTCCTCTCTCTTCCATTTCGAAGGTGTAATATCCTCCCTATTTGGTACTCCGTAGTTTCGGTGGGATTCAACCCTCACCCTATTCTGCTTGTTCTGCTTGTATTGGATCTAGCAAATCTGAGGCTCTATCAATTAATTCAATAAGATCTTCCTAGCAAATATATTAGGCTTGCAAGTTGTTTTGTGCCTGTGAAATACATATTTAACTGTCGACTAAGGAAAAAGGGAACATCACATTATCATATCAGAATCCACCGTACTGCCACGCCAATTCCATCGTACTGCCATGCTAATTCCACTGTACTACCACGCCCATTCCACCATACTGCCACGCCAATTCCATCGTACTACCACGCCAAATTCCACTGTATGACCACACCAAATTCCACCATATGGCCACACCAATTCCACCGTATGGCCACGCTAATTCCATCGTACTACCACGCCCATTCCACCGTACTGCCACGCCCATTCCACCGTATGGCCACGCTAATTCTACCATACTGCCACACCAAATTCCACCGTATGGCCATGCCAATTCCACTATACAGCCACGCCAATTCCACCGTACTACCATGCCAATTCCACCATACTACCATGCCAATTCCCCATATTGCCATGCCCATTCCACTGTACTACCATGCCCATTCCACCATACTACCATGCCAATTCCACCATACTACCACGCCAATTCCACCGTACGACCATGCCAATTCCACCCTACAACCTCTTCCAATCATCAGGACAATAATTGCAGAGCTTTGAGGTGAAGATTGTAGTTTGTAACATTACATATTTCAATGAGCTTCTTAACAAATTTGTGACTCATTATTCATATAACATCAAACATGAAGTCACTATGCTTGATATTTGCAATGCACATCAAAAGAATGGAGAACCCTTCCTTACTTTTTTGCAAAGATGGCGTCAATTGTTTGCCAAATATCCACGAACAATTTCTAAACAAGAAAAGATGGATATTTTTGTGTATAACCTTACACCAGAAATGAGTTATAGGTTACAATTGCAATGTCCACCAAACTTCAATAAGCTCATAGAAAATGGTATCAAGATTGAGGAAGCCATGGTCAGAAAAGGTGAGATAAAACTTTATTCTAAAGACAATGCTGGATCCTCAAATTCCAATTCCAACAACTACAACAATGACAAATCAAAATTTTGGAATAAAAACAAAAACATTGTCAATGATGGGATTGTTGATAATCGTAATGTCAAACCAACACAACCCCTTCTCAATCTCACAAGTCAGACCAATGCTACTCAAGGAACCTACATCAATCAATCATCAAATCAAAACACCAAAAAAGATTCATCTAAACCAAGATTGCCTTTTATGTCACCTCGAAGAAATTTTACTCCTTTAGGGGAATCCCTCGAATCAGCATTACGGAAGTTAATCACAAAGAAACTCATTACACTTCCTGAAATGAAAGACTTTGAACCTAGAGTAAAACCTTCTTGGTGGAATGCGAATGATTATTGTGAGTTTCACAGAGGAAAAGGACATAAAACCAATGACTACCTAAGACTCAAAAATGTAGTTTAAGACTTAATTGAAAGTGGTAAAATTGGTGTTGATAGACATACCTCAAATGAATCACATACGACTTTCAAAGATCCACTTCCTGAGCATGAAAAAGGAGGTTCTTCCAACACTAAGAGTGACAATCAAGCCAATTATAATTCTACTCCCTATCGAAATGTTGGTAACATTTCTGAATGTCATCCTTCTAAGTATTATGCCAATGTCATTACCATCAAAGGAAAATCAGAGAGTCAACTAGTCCATGTTACTACTCGTGCTCAATCCAAAGTTACTCTCCAAGGAGTCTAGTCTAAACCAAATGCACCTCAAAACAAGTTGGTTTATGTCCCAAAGTCTACACCAAATATTTCCAACTAGTACAATCTTTTGGAACAACTCAAGAAAACACCTGCCCAAATATCCATCTTAGAGCTTTTGTGTCTATCCCCATCTCACAAAGATATCCTTGAAAAAGCTCTCTTAGAGACCCAGGTCCCCACAAATCTAGATCATGATCAATTTCAAGCTATTGTGGGCCACTTAACAACCCCGCATTACCCATCCTTCACTAAAAATGATGATTTAGCTATTACCCAACCTCACAATGCTCCCCTACACATTAAAGTCCTTGTCTAGAGTCACAAAATCAAACGAGTACTAATAGATGGAGGAGCTGGCTTAAATATTTGTACATTGAAACTAGTCCTTGCATTGGGATTTTCTTAAAATGTTGTTGATCCCAAGAAGAAAATCATGATAAAAGCTTATGATGAGGAAGAGCGGTCATCCAAGGGGTCTATTGTTCTACCAATCAGAGTAGGTCCTATAATCAAAGATGTACCTTGCCAAGTTCTAGACATGGATCCTGCTTATAACATTCTCCTGGGAAGACCATGGATTCATTCCACGCAAGTTGTGCCATCAACTTATCATCAGTGCTTGAAATTCCCTCATAATGGTCAAGAGGTCACTATAAAAGGAGATACCAATCCATTCTAGTATTGCATCTCTGTGAAGACATCTGATACTTTGATACCTTATAACCGTACTAGATCTTCTACAACTACACCCAGTGATCCTAGTAATATAGCATCAACTTCTAAATCAAATGGGATCAAGATAGATATAAAAGAAAGAAGTATGGGAGAATACACTTTAGGTCAAGCTCTTTGCATCACCGAGTTACTTTTATCTCCTAGATCATATGGTCGATCTCTGATCACTAAACAACAATCAGAACCCCCTTCAACACTTGTTTATGACACATTTATAGGTGGGGGCACAATATCTAAAGAGGTAGTTGAGCGTAATGCTAATCATTTGCTTAAGTCATAGAAGAATGAAGAGGATATCAAACATGAATATATATCACATGATGTCTATGGTAAAGGGTATACTTTGCTACAAAAGATGGGATACCAAGGTGTTGGACCTATAGGGTTACAAAGAGAAGGTGTTATCAAACCGATTTTGCAAAATCCAAACTATCAAAGAGACACTACAGGATTAGGATACAAAGGAGAAGGACCAAAAGAACCAAAAGGAAAAGCAAAGATCACACCTTTTCATGAGATATCTAATGGTCCTGCCTTACAATTTAGAAAGAATGGTATGTATGTAGATCCAAAGAAACAAAGGATAGCATAGAGAATCATTGATAGACTTGGGGATAATGATGATTCTGACTCAAATGATTATGAATGGGATTCATTATCTGATTGTACTAAAGAGATAGGAGTTGATGTTGTCCATCACTATAGTAACGATTACCATGAGGGAGAGAGTTCAAAGACTGACTCATTAGGATTGGTCCCACGTAATACTACTTTTGTCAATTGTGAGGAAAGTGACCTTTATCTTGCGATAGACAAATCGGATGAGAGTATGGAAATAGACCTCGCTGATACCATCATAAACCTTGACAACTTTTCCATCAATACCATCTCTACCTTTGAAACTGACCCGAATGATCCAATGCCCCTTGTACATCCTGAGCAAGTATCGATTGGGATTCTCTTGATCATCCACAACTTGATGTCTTCCATAATGATGATGCAATCATTGACTATCTTGGAATTAGGGACCATTTACCATCAAGAGATCACAAGTCAAGATTTTCGATAGAACTCAATGACATGGCCTACTTTGGTGAGAGTGCCAATCCTTTCAATCATAAAAATATAAAAATAATCAATAGATCTAATGGTGAAAACCACTCAGTGGCATATTAGATCCAAAAATAGTAAAAAGAAATGACGCATTTGATGGTGAAAACATCTCTGAGGTGCCTAATGATGGAAGGATTGACACTCTTCCCAATTATTTGTATCGAGAGCTATCTTCTATTCTTATAGAACCAACAATACCTCTTAACATTAGAACAGAAGAGTCTCCATGCATCCTCAAAGTAGTAGCATCCTTTGACAGAATTAGAGAAAGAAGCTTTTGCAAAAAATTTCAAAGAGAGACAAATCAACTTTGCTTGGTCCTATCCCAAAATCAAAAATGAACTTTTCTCTGCCAAGCCTCCCGCTATGTCCTAATATCTAACACCCTTTATCGGCGAGGTCTTGACGGTACTCTCCTCCGATGTCTTGAGCATGATGAAGCTCAAACTGCCTTGCAAGACGTACATGAGGGTATTTGTGGGACACATTCAAGTGGTCCCTCTTTGGCTAAGAAACTCATGCATATGGGTTATTATTGGCCTAAAATGGAAACAGATTCCTTTCATTTTTCTAGAGCATGCAAGAAATGTCAGATACATGGAAACCTTGTTCATGCTCCAGCACAAGAGTTACATCCTTTTACAACTACCTTGCCATTCAGTCGGTGGGGACTCAACCTCATGGGCGCTATCAACCCTCCATCTTCCAATGGCCACAAATGGATTCTCACTACAACAGAGTATTTTACTAAATGGATTGAGGTCATTCCATTGATTACCACCACAGGGAAACAAATATCCATGTTTATCCTAAATTATATCATTTTTAGATATGGTATACCTATGTATATCATTACTGATCATGGTAAATAGTTTCAAAATCAGGACATGGATGAACTATGCACAAAATTCCATATCACCCATAACTATTCCACCATATACTATCCCCAAGGAAACAACCAAGCTAAGGCATCAAATAAAATGATTGTTAAAATCCTACAAAAGACTGTCAATGATGGTAGCCATGACTGGCATATCCAATTGAATCTCACCTTATGGGCTTACCGCACCTCCATCTGTACTCCTATTGGAGCCACCCCATATTTTTTTTGTCTATGGATCCGAAGCAGTCCTGCCCCTCGAGGTCGAGTTGCCTTCACTTTGTGTCACTTTCAAAGATTTGATTCCTGATGAAGACTACAGAGTTGCACGGTTGACTAAACTAGAATTGTTGGATGAACACCGTCAAAGAGCTTATGATCATTTGAAAGTCGATTGGTAATGTATGTCTTGTCAGTATAATAGCAAGGTAAAGATCAGAGACTTTCAGCTGGGTGACCTAGTCCTTCGAGAAAATCCAAAGAATCAATTGCATCATGAGAAGAAGGGCAAGTTTGAACCCAATTGGTTAGGTCCTTTTGTAGTTACAATAGTTTATGGTTCTGGGGCTTATTAATTGTCCACGCCTGAGGGAGATCCTTTGGATGAACCTCTTAACAGCATACACCTCAAGAAGTTCTATCCTTGAAATCCCAATGCAAGGGCTATGTATATATTTTGTAAATACAAAAACATAAAAATCCAAAAAAAATCACAAAATCAAAAGAAAATTGCAATAAAAGCATGTGGTGAAAACCTAGAACCCGGTGCCATGTGTATCAAGTTAGCTCCTTTATTTATTAGGATTCTTCTAGTGTGTTTGTTCATTGTATATATCCACAATAAAATGGCTAGTCAGTCTACATTCCTGCCATGTACATATCATAATAAAATGGCCAGTTCATACACCATCCATTGTATATACCCATAATAAAATCCCATCGTAGCTTGATCATTTGTCATGGTCTTCGTCCTAGTTTTGTTGTGTCCTTCTTCATCCATAATAAGTCATTCCATCACCTAGCTAGGGGCATGTCCTTGACCTACTTTAGGAAGTGGATCTATGATAGTCATGACTCTTAGAGGACACAATGGAGTATTTTCACCAAACAAGCAAACACAATCAAACATTTTTTCACAATGATATCTTTATGATGAATCAGACTCTATGATCTATCCTTTGAAACATGGTTGTTTATCTATCGATTCTTGACTATACATCATCAATTGAACTAATCACTATAATTTACACTATCTTTTGGCAAAAGAAATGTATATTCATGGCAGGCATGTTAGAATGATTTGTTGTTGATTATGCATTCATATATCGATTTCATTGTTATCATGTTTCCTATGCTATTCTATGATATCTTTGACATGAGTTTGAAACTCTCCTATGTCATTGATTAGGATAGCCAGGATGGGGCATGGCATTTTCTTTGATTGTTGTTTGTGGGATATTTTTTGATGAAATCAAAGGAACAAATAGTTGGGGGTGTCTGTGCATAAGTGCCTTCATCAATTTAATAGTATTGACAACAAACAAATCATGTTGCTCTACAAATGCTATTTATGGTGATACGCTAGCACATACCTCGACTCCAACTATTTGTTCCTTGATGGAGGGGGGGATATTCCTTGTCTTTTATGCAAACGAAACTTAGGTCATCTCAGTTCAATTATACCTAGATGCTTGTCAAGTTTTCTATATTAAACTCCATGCAAGAAGTGCTTAGGTCATCTTGGTTTAATTATACCATGATGCTTGCATTTTCTTGCAACATAACAAGCTCAATGATGAAAATCAAATTCCAGCTATTATGAAGTTCTAAGATGTTACATGAAGTTGTGGAGATATACTCATTTCATATTGCATTTCATTTAAATAGTTCACGACTTGCATATCAGTGCTCCTTTTATAGGGATTTGTAGGTTATCTTTCTTATTAGGTTATATGTTCTCCTGGTCCATTCTTCTTGTGTCAGATACATTGTTATTTAAGTTGAGGACATTTGGACAACAAAAGCATTGAGTTTTTATCTTGCATCTTACAAACATTTAATCAAATTCATTTAGGCCACTCATTATCTTTATTTGTTATGTTCATTTGTATATTATCCATCTATATTACATGCATGTTTCATGTGTTTTTTTGTTATAGTTGTCATTCACATCTCATTATCTTTTCATTAGGGTGAGCATTGTATATTTTAGTCATCTTATGAACATTTCCATTCATTACATATTATATGCATTTTACATCATTTATTATCATTCATTTATATCATGCATTTATTTATTATCCATTATATGCATTATATATCACTCATTTATTATCCATTATATGCATTTCATTTATTTATTATCCATTGCATGTATTTCAAATTATCATTCATTTATATCATTTATTTATGTCCATTCATTATCCATTATCCACAACGTTCTTTACATCATTTCATTAGTAATCACATAGCATTGTATAAGAGTAAACTCATTTAAGACGTGCATTTATATCAATATGAAAGACCATTAAGCATTAATAATATCAACTAGAATATGAAGCATTTTGCATTCTAAGACATACATTCTATGCATATTAAAGTAAGACATCACATCCTGCATATGTCAGTACACACATGTATATAAAATCATCAAAGTAAACCATGATAGAACTGCATCACTATAAATATATAGTCCATCATATAGAGTCCAATCATATAAAGTCTATAAAAACATAACATAACTATCCAAATGTCCAATGATATAAAGAAATATAACAATGTGTCCACAGTCAGTGTCCATCAAGTAAAAAATATAATGATACAATGATAACATGATACAAGTGTATACAATGCTCTCTAAAAATCTATGAGCCACTACCTCCCGACTCTGTCTGTCTCTATCTACAAGATGCAATGAGGCCCCATGTTACTGAATCACCTAATGCTGAGGATCCACCCTGATCTCCTGAACCTATCAATGCTCTCGAAGGGCATGATGAAACACCTCCACTACCAACTGGTGCCTATCTATCATACAATGGATGGAATGTCCTACTGCGGATGACTGATGTGTATGTCTACAACGAATGTTGGATGGGACCCGTTTTGCTTGGGGTGTTTGTTTATTAGCTCACTTATATAATGATCTTCATCAGGTGATGTATCATAGGGGTGCATCACTATCAGAAGGTGTCACACTACTCCATGTTTGGGCATGGGAGCACATTTCAGTGACATGGCCTATAGCCATTAGATTCTGTGGTGTAGGACAACCGTACATACATTTATATTTATCAGTTTTGTCTCAGGCAAAACTGGGTCATTTAGAGTTTTGGCAGTACACCTTTGATACTTTAGATACTATGACATGGAGACCATACCTAGGCTGTGAGCCCTGGGATGATGAGTGGAAGCTAGGATTTTTCTTTGAGTCACGATGGCTTATAGGGTGGACGCCCTTCATTTTGGAGAGACAGTTAGTTAGCCGGGTGATGTGCTAGTTCAGCAGGATCCAGGGCATGCCCCAAGGAGTTATAGAGTTCGCGAGGACTCATCAGGAGAGATAGGATTGGGGACCTATGGCATCTTTTTATGTGGTGAGATAGGAGTTTTTGGACATGCCATTCTAGGCATGGACTATGCGACAGGGTGTTGTAGACTTGTAGACCCAAATACGATTGCAGACCTAGAGTAGTTCTTGAGAGATTTTCCTATTCCTCGGTTGACTAATTCAGCAGCTAGGCCACCAAAAAGTGATCTAGCAAATAGGCATCATGGGAGATGTCAAGGGCGAGATAGGCATGGATGAGGGAGAGGAGACGACGGTGGTGATGGAGGATGTGATGGAGGAGATGGAGGAGATGGAGGGAGAGGGGATAGGGTCAGTCCATGAATGAGAGGAGGCAGTGTGAGGTAGAGGGGATTGATGCCACCCCCAGCTAGACAAGGACGGAGATAGCCTCTAGCACAGCCAGCATGGCTAGCTACAGGAGCTCCACTACAGGTACCAGTGGCTCAGGTACAGATGCCAGCTGCCCTAGTACAGGGACCAACTATACAGGCACAGGATGATGTAGACATTTTATTAGCACAGGGTGGAGTAGTATAGGGTGGAAAGATCCCTGATGATGGACTGGATGAGAAGGATGTACCCATGGCAGATGTGGATGCTTAGGAGGAGCCAGCAGAGATGGATATTGGGGGACAGGATCCCTATTTATAGAGAGATGCTACAGAGGAGGAGGATCCTGATATTGACTCATTGCTAGTCCGACTAGAAATGACACAGGTGCAAACAGACTGTGTTCTTGGTCTGGAGAGGTGGATTGAGAGGCTGGAGAGCCAGATGGGATTACTAGGACATGAGCAGGATGCAACGATTGAGAGACTCACGGAGTCAAAGATGTTTTTAGATGAGCTACAGCGTACAGAGGATTTGGGTCCCCATGGAGATAGCTTGAGAGCCATGGTACGTGCCGAGAAGGAGATATCCTACTGGTGAGAGGCTTACAGACAGGTGGTCCTGAGTGATTAGTGGATTAGGAGCTACAAAGAGAGCTCAATAGCTATCAGGACTATGGTTGATGATAGACAAAATGAAGGGCGTCTACCCTATAAGCCATTGTGACTCAAAGAAAAATCCCAGCTACTGCTCATCATCCCAAGGCTCACAGCCTAGGTATGGTCTTTATGTCACAGTATCTAAAGTATCAAAGGTGTACCACCAAAACTCTAAATGACCCAATTTTGCCTAAGACAAAACTAATGAATATAAATGTATGTACGGTTGTCCTGCACTGTAGAATCTAATGGCTACAGGCCATGTCACTGCAATGTGCTCCCATGCCCAAACATGGAGTAGTGTGATGCCTGTTGATAGTGATGCACCCCTATGATACACCACCTGATGAAGATCATGATATAAGTGAGCTAATAAACAAACACCCCAAGCAAAATGCGTCCCATCCAACATCCGTTGTAGAGTACGGCTCCATCCAACTGCAAATCTGTGTGATCTTCGATCAGGGCATACAAAACCCCCAATCACTCCAGCTAGTACCACTGGTAGAGGCTCGTATAAGTCCACCATGTCCTCCCAGCTAATCTCTCCATCCTTAATGTCATCATCTTCAAAGACAGCTCTGCACTCCGTCACTCTATCATGTCGATCATAATGCACTAACTGCCCTATGATAGGAAGTCGGAGGATGCGATATACATCCTCTAGTGTAATTGTCATCTCCCCTATCGGAAGATGGAAGGTACTCATCTTTGAGTGCCACCGCTCTGCCAATGCCATCATCATACTCTGGTTTGCCCTAATCTTAGGCATGTAAATAACATGATATAAACCAGATGCACCAATCAGAAGTATGTCAGTCTATGACAGCACCGGTCTCAAATTCTATGTGACGGGATATCTCTCCCGTGACATCAGAATATTAGTAATATCCTCCTATCCAAATCAACAAAATCAAGCTATCAGATTTCGATAAACTGATCTACAACATCTATCTATCCTATTAAATCAATTACAAACATGTTCATCACATGTTTTAATAGATAATTTTATCAATTATCTAGCATCAAGACTGGTTAACTAGCTACCATGCTACAATGTTGCCTATCTTGACCTAATCGATCAAATTTAACTACCGACGAATCAAATCAGCTTATCGACATCTAGTTTGACCTAATTGACTTTCTAATTTGACCAAATTCTATCAATTACACAAATGTGCAGCATAGAAAAATGCATGCGCAGTATATTTTCACATTTGCGCAGAAAAACATGTATGTGCAAATTTATTTGACATATGCACAACACTTTTGAACAAATGCGCTGAAAGAAATGATGCGCACTTTTAATTTACATTTGCGTGGACAAAATTTTCTTCTCGCATGAATGCACAGCTGCCCTAAATATATGCGCAAAAAGTTTGAATTTTTTGCATAAACATTGCAAGTTGTTGCGCATACATGCACCGCAACTGCGCATTCATCTTCCACCCAAAAACAAAAACATTTTCTCTAAACTAACCTATGATTTGATCTAACCTAAATATACTAAATTCTATTCTATCATGCTGAAATTCACAAATTGACAAAGAGGATCGAATCACCTACCGGCTCACCTGAATTCGGCCCTCTCAAAGCGGTGTTCTGACAACGGGAACGACATCCTGGTGGCTCTGCTCTTCTCTCTCTCGTGCTGTGATCTCCGAATGACAAGTGTGCACAATGAGCCTATTGTGGACCCCTTTGCCTTATTTATACCCTATGGACCCTATGTGCTTGGTGTGTGGACCCTACCTCCCATTTTTATTCCATTTCACCCCATTTTCACCCATCTTTTCTCCTGTTTCTTTCATGAGATTGATTATCCAACTCGAAAAAAAAAATCATAAAATTCAAATCATCTTTTTTGTTAATCAATCTCCCATGGGGGCATACATAGGTCATCTCAGACATTCTCTGGGGCAGGGGAAAAATACTTCAAATTTTCTTTGAAACAATGTGACAGGCACATTATTTCAAAGAGGGGCAAAATGTATACACTTAAAAATGGCTTCATTAATTAATTAAATATTTATTATTTAATTGATATTGACTTGATAAATTAATTAAATATTTATTATTTAATTAATAATTATTCCTCTATTTATTAAATAAATTATTCAATTTATTTAGTAAATCCACTATAGTTTATTCCTCTATCCTAAGTCTTCTAATTAGCCCTTATTAAAGTGATTTAATTAAATATACAATCACCTAAATATGACTAAGTCCCCTAGTCCACCTCACCTACCTAGTCACCTGACACATCACTTTGGCTAAAATAAATAATAATAATAATTTATTTATTAGTAATTATCCTCACCCACACATGTCCTATTCTTAAGGGCTATGTGGCCTCATAGGACTTGGTCTCATGACCACATGTCCTCTCTTAAACCAAGTCAAGAGACAATCCCTATTCCTAAGGGGCTTCTCAAGCCACCTCTAAGGGTCAAAGGTGACTCATAGGACACTTGTGCAAAGAGTGCTCATGAGGAAAGGTCTCTCCCTCTCTCTCTTGGGTCTTTGTGAGACACTTGACATGTGTCTTTCCCTTCCATCTTGTTCTCCTCCATGTCAATGTGAGAGGAACATCATCCCTATTCTTCCCCTCACATTCCAACTACATCCCCTTTTCTCTCAATTCCTTCAACCAAGTCAATCCTAGCCCTAGGATCTTCCACCTTTCATTCTCAACCATGAGATTGTGCCACCTAGGCTTAGATCCTCCAAAATTCTATAAAAGGAGCCTCATTTCCCCTTTGTGAACTAAAAGGTATTTTTGTAATCAAGAATTCAAGCAATAGGCAATTAAGCAATCAAGCATCCAAGCACTCATTATCAAGCATATTCATATCATTTTGTGAAGCATCCATACTATCATCATCTCATTTGCATAATTAGGATTTAGTTTTGCATTTCAAACGTTCAATCTCCACACTTTGGTATCATCTTGGGCAAGGAGCTTCAAATTGGAAATCTGAGAGCTCAACACATCCAAGAAATCAGAGCATAGGAGGACAATGGAGACAAGCTACATTGTAAGTGAAGGTAAAATCTTATTTTAGCTTCAATTTGTTGTATTATTCATTGTTGTTTGCTAATTAGTTAGATTCATTAATCTTAAAATAGTTAATTTATCATTTATAGTAGTTAGTACAGCTAATTTGCATACACTTACCTTATTTGTTTAATACTTCACTAGTTATCTCATTCTGTTAGATGATTAAACAATTTAACCAAAATAATTTGTAATCTTGTAACTAAACAAGTAAACAAAGGGCATGAACATTTTATTTTGAAATCTTATTCACACTATAATTCTCAAGCTCATTTGTCTTTGTAGGTGTTTAACAAATGATAAAATGTGTGCTTTCCCTCTATCTCTTTGTTTGTTGACATGTTGATGCAAATCAAGCATGGAGGGGTTTTACAAACATCCCACCCACTAACAAATTGAATGCATATATAACCTCTCTTACTACAACATGCAAGCTATTAAGTTATTTTTTCAAGAAATAAACTCAAATTTTAACACCTTTTTAACTCAACAAAATATGCAAGCAATTTTTTTCATTCAATCATAAATATTATTTCAAATTCTTTTTTTGTCTAAGTATAAACCAGATGTATTACTCAAAGTAGCAACACAACATGTGTACAACATCTTTCAATCCTTTAGTACCATCATCTTGGCCACTGACTTCTTGTACTACAACGTCTTCTTGAACCTTCAACTTTGGCTCTTCTTCTAGTACCTTCACCCACCCTCTTCTAGATTTGGATTTTTTCATGCTTGGCTTCAAATAAAATATGCCAAACAACACCAAATTAAGGTGTTAGGATCCTTTTGCATGGATAAATCAAAAAATGTCATTTCTTATTGTGTAACTCCCATTGAAATTAATTTATGTAACTCCTTGTGTTAATAACCCAACACCCCCAAATTGTCTTTTAGCTACACATGGGTGTTGGATTTTGTGCCTAGTAATAAATTACATTATAATATTTTAAAATTCCAACTTTCAGGTGTTGTGTTACAATAATTATTATTTTTTGCCTTTTTGGCAAAAAAATTGCACTTTACAATATTTTACTAATTTATGAATTTTTGGCTAATAAAATAAAACATCAATTACATAAAGTTAGCCCCATTTTCTTGGTGATGCAAGATTGCTATACACCTCTAGATGTTCCTACAACACATTTCCTCTTGTAGATTTGCCATGAATTTGAGGACCTAATTAACCTCGATGACCCATTTTCAAGTAATAAAGCCTTATGATTGTAAATGCAAAGAAAAGTCACTTATCCACAAATACAATGAACATGCATTAATTACACATGACTAATTTAATTTAATGGCAGTGGGATTAGAAGACTTGGAAAATGCAAGGGAAATTGAATGACTCAAGATTGAATGGGCCAAATGAATCCACGAGCCATTAACTTAAGACATTCAATCACTATATCTCATTAAGACTACATATTGAATAGCCAATTTCTCATGCACTTACAAATTAGCATATAGATTAGATATTCAAGATTTATCAAGCTCAAGATAAATCATCTCAAAACATTGAAAGAGAGACAAATGTGCTTGCTAATATTAGGATGAATGGGTTGTGACCAATTAAGATTGATCGTAGTTCCATTAGACTTCAATGTTTTGTGGGGTCATGGATTAAATCAAAGAGAAATGTAAAGCCTAATTAGGAGCAACTCTATGTGCCTCACTCTGAAATGAAGAACATTAGAGCATAGGCCAAGAATAAAATATGAAGCTTTTAGAATGTGATATTCAATCATAAGTATTTGGTCACTGTGCAATTGTCAATTCCCATAGATACTTAAGTTGTTTCCTCACATTACAAAACAAAATAGCAATTGGTCTATGGTCTTGTGGCACAAAGAACTTGATTGGTCAAACTTCATTTTTCGATTAGCTTGTGATAGCCCAAAGGTGGGGTGAATGTGTAATCTATTATTTATAAGGAAAAATGGTAGAATACATTTGACAACTTTTCTTTTTTGGTTAAAATCTTGTCAATAGATCTTGTTTTTCTTTTGTAGGATTGTTACATCTTACTGTTGTATAGCAATTGAGGTTTGAGTAAAAAAGGGACCCAAATTGATATTTTGGGTACGCATAGAGAAAATTGTCATTGTTTATTAGCCCCTAGTAATTGCATACGTGCTCATGTGGGATCACATTATAAAGGAACTTATAAACATATGCATAGAAACATATGCATCAACCAGGAATACCAGTAGAAATGATTCACTCATCCCTTCTTCAAATTAACCAATCTTTCATGAATCTCTTCCACAACATATGACACGTAGTCATAAATCACTGTGAAATTTGGATGTTGTATTTGGATGACTTTGTACATGTACTCAATGGGTACTATAGAACCATCTTTTCTTCCAAAAAACTGACACAAAGAGTAGAAAGTAGCCCTCAAATGTAGACCAAAAGCCTCAACTGGAAAAGCCTCCTTAGTACTTGGCCCAACATAA
Source organism: Chamaecyparis obtusa (assembly GCA_027943335.1). Classification (NCBI taxonomy): domain Eukaryota; kingdom Viridiplantae; phylum Streptophyta; class Pinopsida; order Cupressales; family Cupressaceae; genus Chamaecyparis; species Chamaecyparis obtusa. Next base: position 453,749 of record BSBK01007571.1, on the reverse strand, counting down.
AAGCTAGTAGTCCCGACCTTTGCAAGGTGAGCTGACAATAGCTATCCTCTAACAAAATCTTTGATCTTTGCATACTGAACTGAAAATGCCTTTAAATCTATAGGCTTTAAGAACCACACTATCTCATAAGTGCCAAACACTTCCTAGAACTCTTCTCTGCATATTCTTAGAATAGGCTCTCGAGTATTATCCCTTACTACCCTTGACACTAGATCATATCTTTCTACAACCGATAGCATCAACTCTACATCCATGACCACATTTGCAACCACCAACTTTCCTAGGTCATATTGTCATGTGTTGGACTCTGGGTTTGACAAGTTTGACTGCCCATACCACATTGTAAATGATTTCAACCTAGTTGTAGGCAAAATGGCATTAGAAATATGTGTGACTTGGTCATACAAACCCTCATCAATTTTCCATCCTTTTACTAGTTTTGATCCATCATATCTATCATTTATCGAGGGCTTAAATTGGTCCATAAAATCATCAAATAGGTTTCTCTTCAAGTAATTCCTCTGGCCTCAATTTTGTCTTGATGGAGGCATTTTAAAACTAGGGTTCTATGCAATGGTAATTTAGATATATAAAAACTAGGGCTTCTTAAGTAAAACCAAGAATTCTTCACGAAACCCTACTCAATTTCAAGAAATCACTATCCCAATACCATCTAACATTCAAATGAAACCCTTTCCCCACAAATTATAGCAATGCAACCATATAATTCTTCAGTAAAATAGGAGGATCAAAACCTAACTTAGGGCTTTTGCACATGGAAAAACACTGAATTTTGCACAACAACACCTCCTTCGATCACTTCAACATCTCCAGAGCACTTTACAATCTTAATCGAATGTACAATGAATCAAAGGAAAGATAAAAAGGACCTTTTAATTACCATCTGCAACTACCTCTATTCCGTCATGTCCACCATTAATTCATATGAGTGAACAAACGGCTTGAAAACCTTTACTTCTGGAATTTAAATCTTAGTTGTTCATCCCCTCCAAGCTAGCAACATTCAATGGTCGCGATTAGTCAAACTAAACTTGACCAACATGTAAGCAACTAGGCCCAAAACTCAGCCAATAATAAAGTACCATATCATAGGAAAAATCACATCAGCACATCAACCCACCATCCTTCAAACTTCGTCGATGAGTACACATGGCACAATCCTGTGATCTCGCATAAAATAAACTTCGAGCAACTTTCATCACAGGATCACACGGATCGTCGATCTCTACAACAACTTAACCATCTAACAACCACAAGAGAAAAATTACCATCAATCACCTTTTCACTCAAAATAAAACATCTCCATTGATTTTTCCCACATGCTAAAAGATTGGTACTTAAGTTGAAAATATTTTCATCTTCAATATAATTGGCAACTATAACAAAAAACTCTTCGTCTACAAAATCAACCAATCAATTTTTGTCATTTGTCAGATGCCTTGGTCCCACTTCATAGTCGCTCGTTGGCCCAAGACACATGACATCATCTTGCAATCCCGCATTAAATATTCTTCAAACACTTTTGATTACGGGATCACGAGAATCATAGATCTTTGTAGAACTTATCCTCTAAGCAACGAGTGGCATCGAGCATCTTTTATGACAAATTAAAAGATCACCGTTGAAAAAGACCATGTGTAAAAAGATGAGCCACTAGTAGTTCGACATTTTACCAAATGGGACGCCAAACACAACCTAATTTTTTAAAACAAATACTACCAACCAATTAGTAAAGGATAGATGGCACACTCCCATCATCCCATGAACATAAGAAAATAAGTTGTGACATTATCACGGGATAACAAGGCAAATCAAAAAATGAAATGTCGTCATCCGCTGAAAGACATAAAGTGTCTCGCTTAACATAAGGATTAAACACTTAGCAAAAAATAAAGTAGGGACCACGTACTAGTACAGACTGAGGGAAATAAAACTTAGGATGAGGAAATATTAAAAAGGGTCGACACTTAATGACTTAAAAGAGCTAGGATTTAAAATAGACGACCCTCTTATAACGAAAAACAAACCCATCCCTAAGTTAGAAAAAGGTAACGAAGAATTGGAAAGACTTAGGGTTAACTTATCATTTAAACAATATTTTAACATAAAACCCTAAACTCTCCAACCCAAAAGCCACGGAAAATACTTACATAAACCCTAAAATGACACAAACAACCATTTCAAACCCAAGATTTTTGGAAGGTGGAAAATTTCACCAACAATTCCTATGTGAATGATTGAAGAGTAATACGTTCCTGCAGCCAAGGAGCTTATCTTCTTGCAGCCATGTGATAAATGCATGTTTATTCGAACAAAGATTTAATTGATGAATGTGATGTGGAATTAATGAATTTGCATGTAGTATGCTCCTAACCCCTAGCTACAAGAACAGGTCAATAGGAAGGAATAGTTTAGTCGAGCTTCAACAAGACTTTATCAACCACCCGTACCAAGTCATGCCATCATGAAATAAGAGAGTAAAACGTAGTATGTGGGCCTAGCTGAGTCCCCTGGTTTCTTGGATGAATCAATTTGGAATATTTTTATGAGCAATAAATCTAGGCATCAGTTATCCTATATTCTCTCACAATTATGGAATGCTAATTCTTTCTTGTTGAGAAAGTTTCTCAATGTTCCTTAATGTAATATTGCCACCGCTTATCTTGTTGAAGTGGTCACTAGAGTTAGTTACTTGTAATCTTCTTTAAATAAGTTGTCAAATTCCTGTTCAAGGCTATGAGTAGAAGGATAGTAGAAGAGAGATCAACCATTAGTAAGTTGATGTAATCAGTTTTGAACAGTATAGTTTTATGTTTTCCAATTATCATGTGTAAAGCATTTTAATTATATGAATAAAGGAGTAATGATTATTCTGATCCAATAGACTGTTAAGTAGTTTGGATTCACTTTGGTGAGTGAATCTTTGAATTTTTCATGTTTTTGTAGTTGTTCAAATTCTTGTATGTTCCTATAGCCACACGGAAAAGTTCATGTGTCTATTCTTGGAGCCGAGTTGGGCTACTCGATGGGCAGAGTAGTCCCTGTCTACAAATTTGAACTTAGTTTTCATGATCAGTTATGCTTTGCACTCGAGGTACTTGCTTTCCTACAATTTCATTTCCAAGTAATAGGTAAATAAGGCTTAGATAGACTTCATTCGAAACACTTGCTTTCCTGCAATTTCATTTCCAAGTAATAGCAGCATGACTCCAATAGATAGTTAATGCATATACTTTGCATAACCATAACAAAAACTAAATCAGTCAAAGAATTTATCTTCATACTTTGCAAATGAAAAATAGAAATGAACTGCAAATAAATTTCTACGCTTGAATGAGCAAATTAATTGAATTAATTGAATTTGTTGATTGCCTTGGGTGGTGGGGTGCGCCAGGCTTGTGCAGTAGTGCAATACAGAAGCGACGCTCGAAGATCCTGGCAGCAAGCTACCGTTTGAATCTTCCCCCTCAAGAAATTAATTTAATATCGTGTGGCTCATTGAGCCACGTATCAGATATTAAACTGATAAGAACAGATACTACACTTGATCTTAGCCAAAAGGCCGAGAAAGGTATGAATTCTAGTGTTCTTCCCTTCCCTATTTGTTTAGGCCCTCTCTTCTCCTTATCGTATCTTGCATGCATGTGGGATAAATATGCCTCCACATCTGTAATAATCATTTTACCCCCAAATGTGATTTCATCCCATTCCAGTTCAGAAGCATTAACGAAATAGAGCTGTTTTCCCTGCTCCATTCAAAGAGATAACATACAAGCACTACAAATTCTGCAACTCTCTGCTGTCTGAACAATGATTTCAATCCTCTTAAATGAAGCTGTAGATTGCTTTTGCTATAAATTTCTTTCTCGACTTTGAAGATGGAATTCGTGCAATATTCGAAATCATAGATGCGGGTGTCTTCAGATATTTCCTCTGATTTAGCAATTGGGTTTCAAATTCGTGAATCTTCCTTCCTTCGGTTTAGAAGTAGTGTTGTGCAGAAATGCTGGTAGCAGATTGTTTTGTTACAGGTCACGATCAAGAAATATAGGATTCCGAATTTGGGGAATGCCCCTGCTATTCAGGCATTGACAAGAATATGGGAATGCCCCTGCTATTCAAGCATTTACAAGTACCTTCACAAGAATATGGCATCAAAACTTATGGAGACTTTGCCGAAACAGAAGGCTTGTGCTTCTAGGTTTTGTAGGGTTGTTAGATGCCTTTCAGAACAACTAAATTCCATGGTTGTATGGACATAGTTATGCAATGGAAAATTTTCAGGCAGATTCAAATATACTGAATTATTTCCAGTTTAGATAGATTTTCTTTAAGTAGCATTCCTAGATATTTTGTTGATAGATTTCTCAAGGCTTTGGTAAATGATATATGTATTTCAAAATCTTTGGGAAGTTTTATTTAAACATTTTTTTATCATCGAATGTATATTATTAAGTCAACTCTAATTGCTTCTAGATTAACACATGATGTTGAATTCTCAAAGAAGCATGTTAGCTTTTTCACTTGTTCTCGACGTATGCTTTACTTTTTCGAAGTATATATTATGCCTGCATCCTACCATGTCCGTGTTTTTGATATTTAAGCATTTCATTACCCATGGAGTATGATGGAAAATAAAACTACTAGTCCATGTGTTAGATTTTATTTTCAATGCATGTACTTGTCATCACAAACTATAAATAAGGTATATAATTTCTAATAGATTCCAAAATTTGCAACACAAGAAAGGTTAACAAATTACTCTATTTTTACCACACTGAAGTCCTTTTTAAAGGATATATAGTGGCTACAGATTTAGGGTTGAATGTCTTGGTCTATGTATTGCTTTTCTAATGTGTGGTTTCAATTGCACAAAAGAAATAAATTAACCTCGATTATAAGAGTATAAACAAAGCTTGGAATACATTCAAGCTATACCTTTACTAAAATTCTTACAAACCAATCTAAATATGATTGGGAAACTAAACTTAATATCCTATTAATAGGACATGCAATGATGAATGAAATATAACTTTTTTCAGTGTAATAGTTCTTCATGGAAATATTGTGTAATGCCCCGCCAGGGAACCCTCAAAAGATAGGGCAAAACAAGCACTTATTTTTTTAGCAATTACAAAATACAATGCCAAAAGTGCCTCAATGATACATACATTGCATAGACAAGAAGGTAGAAAAACAACAACTATTGCATAATTGAACATAAGCGAAAAGTCTACAGCCCTTCCAAAGATTCCATGGCATCCCCAACAAAGATACATAGTGGGCACGTTCCATGAGATATCTTGTGAGAGATCAAATGATCATTCAACGAGCTTCACAATACAGAATCAGTCAATCGATCACAATTATCAATATGGGAGAATAGTCCATCCCAGAGACCAACTAGTCTAGGCTCATTTTAGAATCCAAATGAAATATGAGTTATACGAGGCCAAATAATGATTGTGAATATACCAAAGTGATCTCGAGGGTAATGGGTATCCAAATCACAAACCAACTTTCATCTTGGCCTAGTGGAACATCTCTCTTTCATGAATGTGCAATTCTGAAGAGGTGATTGTGCAGGCTTAGAGGATAAATGTGTAGTAACGGAGGTCATATGCATAGAAAGATAGCATATATGCACAGTAAGACAACATATATGCATAGTAAGATATCATATGTGTGGATAATTCTAGATGGATGCACAAAAAGATAGAAAATATGTGTAGCTAAATAAAAGACTTAGAAAATGACATGACAACATATATGTCCAATCAAATTGAGGTCACTCCCATATTGGGAAGTACCAGATACATACAATCGAGGTCAAATTCACTCAATAAGAGCAATATAAACAAAATGCAACAACTTACTAAGCATGGTAACACCTCAAAGAGTAAGAAACATATCTGCTAATTACAAGTGCAAGAATACATCATCAAGGAGTTGTAATGTCATGAAGGGAGTGCAATATAATCTGAGACAACTCATCACCTATACAATAGTCCCCAACAATGGTTGGTCATGCCACCCGACCACAAGGAACCCTTGGGCCCCCCTGCCATGCTTGTAGAGATAACCATATGGCCCAAACAACACAAACAAGAAATTCATTTAGGGGTGTTCACATAAGCACAATTACACCATCATTCCACATCAACATGTACCATGACCACACATAAATTATATTTTCAAACAAGTTACCCAAGAGTAAACACTAATCAAGGGACTAGGTAGCAATGTAAGTGGATAATCTAAAAACATATCAACATAAGGATTACCTCCTCAAACTGATCAATATAGATGGGTGCAAAGTCTAGAATTGGGAGTTTCAAAGCATAGCTAGAGTGGGGAATGAAATAACCCATCACCTCACTCTACCATGACTTGTGTGGTGCCAAGAAACATCTCATGGAGACAAGGAGCTTGATATGCCAGTATCACCAGGCCTTCTACCAATGCATCCTTGGCTAATATTGAGAGCCCTCAAGGTATCTATGAGGAATCTATGGTCAGTTGCATCTAGGCCCTCACATTTAATCTTTTCTTTTAAATGTTTTAACCGACCATTAATTTTATTGTGTTATCACTTGATTAAGTACTTGTCAATGGGTTACCCTAGTGGCCTCTTTGTGCCTTAGTCCCTCCATTGAGATCCACTCCTTATATCGACCCTACATCCACCCAAGGCATAAGCTCATGGAACAATAATGAAGGTTTCCAACCAAATGAATCAAGCATGGCACATTTCCAACATGTCCCTTGACATTAACACATTGAATCTCAACCTGCAAAGTGACCAATGATAATCTCACATGAAATGTACAAGTGTCATTGTCATCACACAAATACAACCAAACACACAACTTGCCACAACATCAAACCGAAGTTGCAAATCTACCCCAAGGGCATAAACAAGATTGCCAATAACACACAAAGGCCACATTATCAAAATTACAATATGAATCTCAAACAAGGGCATAATTTTAGCTCCAAACTCAAATATAAAGCATCCCAAGCCAAAAACACCAAATTTCCAAACTCATAAGATTGAAAAATAGAGAAAACACATTTGCATTCATACATCCCACATACCAAAAACATATTTATTTTTCCAAATAAACCAAGCATAAAATCTCCATCCACAAAGAAGAGTGAAAACCCTCTTTTTCAAAGAAAATGCACAAATTCAGGTATGGATAATCAAATCTCTTCACATAGCACTTGGAATATGATTGAATTCATAAAATTAATCTCCATCGGCATTCTTCAAACAAAAGAAATAATATTCAAACAAGATTTGAAGGAAAAATCAAGACTTACCTTCAATGACCAAATAAACCCAAAAAAAATAAATGCAAATGGAAGAATTCTCCACCAAATCCAATGAAATTTTGAGGGAAGGAAGGATTCAACCCAAGAAATCCAATGATCAAATGCCCAAAAATTATTCTTTCAAAATCTCACCCCTCAAGCCAAAATTGAATTTTACCAATAAATTATTATGTGAAAACATGAAAATTCTATTCAAAACCAAGATATTAAAAGTGAATAAAAGTTGCAATTTTATGGAACTCAAAAATGACTTAAATCCAAAAATAGAAATATAGCAATTTAATTTTTAATAAAATCTCAATTACAAATTATTTAAATAGAAAAGCTCCAAATAAAATAATGAAATCTTAATATAATAAAATCTTTCACAAAACTTGTTGGTTACAATAATTAACATTAAAAAAAATACTAGATGGCAACACAGATCAACATTGGGGTAACAAATTGTATTGGGAACATCCTAGCTCTGGGAATTCAGAAGCTTGAGGATGGTAAAACAATAATGTAGAGGGGAAGATAACATGAAATCTTAATACAATAAAATCTTCCACAAAATTTTTTGGTTATGACAATTAACATAAAAAAACACTAGCTGACAACACAGATCAACATTGGGATAACAAATTGTATTGGGAACACAGATTAACCTAGAAGCTTGAAGATGGAAAAACAATAATGTAGAAGTGAAAACAACTTTTCTCGTTATAAACTTCTAAAAAAATTGGGATCTAATAAGCTACACTTAGAAGGAGATTCTCAAATTATTGTTAAATTATACCTGTTTATAGATTTTGAAATTTTGCATACTTACCGAGTTGGCCATATGACGACGGATGCAATTTTCCAAATGGAAAGTGTCATTAAAGAAGGGTAGTGATGAAGTTGTATGGGACAATTTTTGAGACATCCTTTGGGAGGATTACTCCACACGGTAGGCAGGGGAGATATCACAAAGATCTGATATATTAAATGCACTGGGAAGCTCGAGAAGGTTTTAAAAATGAACGTTGGTGTGGGTAGATTTCATTACAACATTTGATTTGGTAGTCGACAATAGAGAAGAGAAGAAGTAGTTCATTTTATTTCAATGTTGGCTATGGTGGTGTGGAGAAGAACAAACCAACAATGGAGGCAAGTTTCACTTTTAGGACAAAGAAACAACAACTTACTTTCTAGGGTAAGATTTTAGATGATCATTTAAAGAAAATATTCAGTATTGACGATCTAATGTTCTTCCAATTGGTGAAGATGATATTGGGAAATGAATACATTGTGGCTGACAACAAATAAAAAACAAATGTTGACATTTCCTCCTCTTTTTTGGCTTGGTAATTGGAGTTGGGAGGGAAGGACACTCGTGGCTAATGAATTCAAGTGTAGAGGAAGAATGGTGTCATGAATTAGAATCTTTCATTGCTAGAAGGAGAAAAAAAGTGAAGAAAACAATATTAAGTTAAGCCTACTATGGTTTCTGGATTAATTTTTGAAATGTATAGTATATAATATTGTGTTGGCCAAGGCCTTATTTTAAATCGTAATGTCTTTATATTTTTGTTGTATGTAGAAAGACTAGAATATTTGTAATAGTTGGATTTATTTTTATAGAAGAGATTATATGGGCTGAAATAATGATGTGTATATCAGTGGTTTAAGCGACTTTTTTGAAAACTATAAACTTTTTAAGTATCAATATAGGACCATTTTTATTTATCAAAGAAACAAATTTTATATGATTGAATAAAGGAACAACTACAAATGAATAGGTATAATAATAATTTTACACAACAAATAACATTTATAGGTGCATGAAGAGCTAGTCAATTATGAGGAATTCCTATTGAGATTATGTATACAAGAGAGTGTACTATTATTAGTTTTGGTAATTATGATTTTAAAATATTAGAATTGGAATTTGGGTATGAATGTAGATCTTAGATTAGAATTAGAAATTTCACAATAGAATTATCTTGTAAAAGTATCCCAAGTGCTTGTAATTTCAAATTGGGAAAATTTGTATATTACTTCTTTACCAAGCTTTATTTGGACACTATTATGAAGAGTTTATTCTATCATTTATTGGTACATATTTGGTAAATAGATTCCATAAAATTAGAGATGGTTTAAAAGTTGGGCCTATTACATTGAAAATGTAAAAATATGTCAGACATGGAAAATAGTTGTAAGAGGGAGTTACACTTGTTGACCACCTTATTATATGTGTTACAACACATCATAAGACATGTTTGAATGGAGATAGTGAATCCAGTAAAAACATGTCTAAATTAGTGATTGCATTATGACATACTTATGATAGATGGAAGGAATCTATTGTTTATAACCCATGAACTGATCTTGGGATTTGGGTGTTTCTTTTCTAACTAGATATTTGGGCACCACTTATTTTTATGTGGTTTTTTTATCATGATTTGCAATTACCTTTGATAGTTTCATGTGCTAATTCTTATATTTATAGGACATTGAGATGCAAGTATTAAACAATAAATTTCTAGGTACTATCTTGCTACCAACATTACTCAGGGTCTATGGGCAGTGACACTCTTGTAAAGTCTTTCTTGACAAGTATTGCAGTTGTGTTAAAATCAATAAATATTACCTTGGGCTATTGTAGAGTGTGATATTTTTCTATTGAAATGACATTTCCCATTTAAACTTGTGTTGTGGTATGATTTTGTTTATATTTTATATGTGTTTCTTCTTTCTATATTTAAAAAGTCTGAAGTGTACAATAATCTCCTCTAAGATTAGTGTAGGATGTATTTCCACATACCTTTATTCCTTGTACGAGTACTCCAAACTCAAATTGTGTTATGGTTGAGACATATTACAATGTTGCAACCTTTTGATTTACATAATATTTTTTTGTCACCGATAATTTTATTCATAGTAGAGAATTTATAAATACAAGGACCATGTGTATCTTCCAAAATTCACTTACTTTGCAATTTTTGTCATGAAAAGTTAGGTTTCAAAGATTCTATATCAAGTGCTCAATTGGCATTTCATGCTTTATATTGAGTTATAATAAGTTATTAGGAGTTGATGGTATGTTCTAGCTTGTCTATGTGCATTCTTCTAGGTATGAAGTTCACATTTGACCTTGGATTTCAGCTTGTATGTCCTTATTGGACCTATTTGAATATCTTTGTTAATATATATTAGCTTTGTGTTGAGAGCTCTATATATGTGTATGTGTTGGCTTGGTTTAAATTTTCTTTTTGATTACTTTAATTGTTTCATGACAAGTTCCCCATGCTTAAAGAAATCTTATTGTTTATTTCATGGTCAAAGTCTCATGTTTGAAGCCCTAGTCATGTTTCTAAGTTGGTACTTTAATTCAGTTTCTTATGTGTTTACAAAATTGATAGGAAGTTAATGTGTTTCCATTGGATTGAAATAGTTGATTAATGCAATGATCAACTTAACTAATGTGTTTGATCCCTTTAGTTGATCTTCATAGGTTTTCCAATGCCACTTGACTAGGTTGCAATTAAATGAGCTTTGATTTATACGTGTGCAACTAAAGTATCTTTAATTGTTTACTTATGATAACTAATCCCTAAGTTCTAAATTGATATATACAAATATATGTGTGACCATTTAGTAGATCTTGGGTTATGGGCAACCCAACTTGTCAATATCCTATCAATTTTCATGAAGTCGAGGTAGTCATTTTAGTTGATTCTATTGTATTGTTAGCTTGTCTACTTCATTTTTTTAAATGTATGCCTTTTTTTTCCTTTTTTCTTTTTTCTTTTTTCTTTTACCATGTTATTATTAGTATCAAGTAGTTAAGTGGCTTTGTTATAGTGCAAGTTCTAACATTTATCACTCCTCAAATTTTTGGGCTCTATCTTAGCCAATCTTATTTAGCCATACTAATGGTTTTATAACCTAATCTCCACGAGTTTGTGACATGTCACTATTCTATTTTTCATGGCATAACAAAGTAATGAAGTCGAGTTAATTTTCTTATAAATCAATGTTATATCACCATGGAGTAAAGTTAGGAAAATCATGATTATTGAATGTATCCAAAGTATAACAAATATAAAAAAAACATACTATAAGTGCATGGTTTACTTCTGAATAAGCTATTTAATTCCAGGATAAATCAATTTGATCAAAGTTGTTAAGTTTAATAAAACATTTGAATAATACAAATCCAAATGTCAATTTCTAGCTGGAATTAAATTATTAAAGTCCACGAGTCTTACCTTATTTGTTTGATACTTGACCAGTTATCTCATTCCATTAGATGACTAAATAATTTAACCAAAATAATTTGTAATCTCGTAACTAAACAACTAAACAAAAGGCATGAATATTTTCTTTTGAAAATTTTATTCACACTATAGTTCTCATGCTCATTTATCTTTGTAGGTGTTTAACAAATGAGCAAACATATGCTTTCCCTCTATCCCTTTGTTTGTTAACATGAACTGATGCAAATCAAGCATGGAGGGTTTTTACAAACATCCCACCCACTAACAAATTTAATGCATATAACCTCTCTTACTACAACATGCAAGCTATTAAGTTATTTTTCAAGAAACAAACTCAAATTTTAACACCTTTACAACTCAACAAAATATGCAAGCAATTTTTTTTCATTCAACCATAAATATTATTTCAAATTTTATTTTTTTCTAAGTATAAACCAGATATATTATTCAAATTAGCAACACAACATGTGTACAACATCTTTCAATCCTTTACTACCATCATCTTGGCCACTTACTTCTTGCTCTACAACTTATTCTTGAACCTTCAACTCTAGCTCCTCTTCTAGTAGCTTCACCCACCCTCTTCTATGTTGGATATTTTCATGCTTGGTTGTAATTAAAATATGCCAAACAACCCCAAATTAAGGTGTTGGGATCCTTTTGCATGGATAACTCAAAAAATGGCATTACTTATTGTGTAACTCCCATTGAAATTAATTTATGTAACTCCTTGTGTCAATAACCCACCACTCCCAATTTATCTTTTAACTACACATGGGTGTCAGATTTTGTGCCTAGTAATAAATTACATTATAATATATTAAAATTCTAACTTTCAGGCATTGTGTTACAATAATTAGTATTTTTTGCCTTTTTGGCAAAAAAATTGCACTTTACAATTCACTAATTAATGAATTTTGGGCTAATAAAATAAAACATCAATTACATTAAGTTAGCCCCATTTTCTTGGTGATGCAAGATTGCTATACACCTCTGGATGCTCCTACATCACATGTCCTCTTATAGATTTGCCATGAATTTGAGAACCTAGTTAACCTTGATGACCCATTTTCAAGTAACAAAGACTTATGATTGTAAATGCAAAGAAAAGTCACTTCTCCACAAATACAATGCACATGCAAATTAATTACACATGGCTAATTTAATTTAATGGTGGTGGGATTAAAAGACTTGGAAAATGCAAGTGAAATTGAATGACTCAAGTCTAAATGGGCCAAATGAATCCACGAGCCATTAACTTAAGACATCCAATCTTTATATCTCATTAAGACTACATATTGAATAGCCAGTTTCTCATGCATTTAAAAATTAGCATATAGATTAGATATTCAAGATTTATCAAGCTTAAGATAAATAGTCTCAAAACATTGAAAGAGAGACAAAGGTTCTTGCTAATATTAGGATGATTGGGTTGTGACCAATTAAGATTGACCATATGACATTAGACTTCAATGCTTTGTGGGGTCATGGATTAAATCGAAGAGAAATATAAAGACTAATTAGGAGCAACTCCATGTGCCTCACTTTGAAATGAAGAACATTAGAGCATAGGCCAAGAATAAAATATGAAGTTTTTAGCACGTGATCTTCAATCATAAGTATTTGGTCATTGTGCAATTGTCAATTCTCATAAATACTTAATTTGTTTCCTCACATCACAAAACAAAATAGCAATTGGTCTATGGTCTTGTGGCACAAAGAACTTGATTGGTGAAACTTCATTTTTCTATTAGCTTGTGATAGTCCAGAGGTGGGGTGAATGTGTAATCTATTATCTACATGAAAAAATGGTAGAATGCATTTGACAACTTTTTTTTTGGTTGAAATCTTGTCAATAGATCTTGTTTTTCTTTTGTAGGATTGTTACATCCTACTATTGTATAACAATTGAGGTTTGAGTAAAAAAGGGATCAACATTGATATTTTGGGTACACATAGAGAAAATTGTTGTTATTTATTAGCCCCTAGTAATTGCATATGTGCTCATGTGGGACCACATTATAAAGGAACTTATAAAATTTGGGCATATGTATTTGTAACAATATGAGCATGGTAGGCCCCTTAAGATAGTTGGGCATGAATTTAAACTTGTATGTCTATTATTATGTGAACTTTTAATGCCTAATCCTTACTAGCCATAATAAAAGAATTAAATAAACAAGTCATAGCTTTCCTTCCATCATTTTCCCCCATAAGCTATTTGAGCTCACCAACTTCTAAAAAACTATTAGATTTGATTCATGCTATGATAGTATGAAAATGAAATTATATTGCATATTGTAGGATTAGAAAACTAAGGTCAAGTGTTTGATTATTTGAGTAGATTAAAAGGCATGTATAAGTCAATTAGTAATGGGGATTTTAATAATGTGGCCCTTTCTAATTAAACAGCAAAGGAAGACATAACGTGATTCTAGAAAGTCATGGCTAAAAGACCAAAAAATATATCTCATAGTATCATTTAGTCCACATCATAGATCTTGAAGCAACACATCCTCCATTGTCATTCTCTACGAACAATTAGTTTCTGGAGTACTTGTCTACCACCTTACCAATTATGTGCTATGGCATCTTATCCTAAGGATTACACATAAGCTTACAACAAACTTGATACCTTATTTCCAAATACAAATATATGAGTTCATTATACAACCCTACCAATAGTATGCTCCACACTTTCAACAAAATAACTCTAGCTTATAAAATAGAACATCATGAACTTGACACAACATGATCTCTTGTTATAGTAGGCAACATTAGTTTTCAATTAGTGAATAATTAAGAAAATGTTCAAGCCCATTATGAAGCAATAACGAAAATTTAATTACACCTTTTAAATCATGTTTTGATTTTTCTAAAAATTAAATGGAACAAATTGTCATACAAATATGATAAATAAGATATTAAATGTTAAAAGGAGAAGAATACTCAATATGAGAAACCTTATGAAGATCCTCATTGAAGCTTTGCATGCTAGTGATATAGTAGAAATAATATTTATTTCTATGATTCCATTCATCTTTCAATTAATTAGATTTGATTTGTCTCTTCTACATTAATTCAAACACCGACAATATATATTGAAGAACTTTTCTAAAAAGAATATTCTTTTTTTTGTAATATAAATTAGTCAAACTATCAACACAATGTCTCACAATTATTTGCCTGAATAATTAATGCTTTACCTTTCTTCTCTCTATCTTTAAAATCAAATTCTTTCTCATCACTATACCCACATCCACAAACACTTGCTCCAACATTAACTATGTACTCATATAATTATCAATAAAGAAAGTGCTTTAAGTTTGCAGGTAAAACATGGAAGAATGTGACCACATCCTTATAAAAACATTCAACACCAAGGGAGATGAGATGAGGCTAACCATTATATCCTAAGGTTGTGATCTCATGGATAGGCTCTAGGAATTATTTGTAAAGAGCAAGGAGTTTCATGAATGAGAGGGAAAAATGCTACAAGATGAATTAGATTCTTTTACTAATAAATATGAATATCTACTTTTTAGTTTGTAGTTTTAAGGGGTGCATTTGAGGTGAGCCACCAATGTAAAAAAAAATTGCCACTTGTTTGAAAATGTTAAATTCTTGTTATTTTTTATATTTTTTTTATCATTTTATATTTAAATACTCTATTAATTGGAGGTTCTTACCATAATAGTTTGTTGATTAAACGGTGGTGTTGTTATTTTGAACACTTATGTCTTTATTGATCCAATATGGTTACTAATTTGAACTTCAACTTTATTAAATAAAAATGAGATCATAATACTTCAAAAGTAAAAAAAAAAAAATTGAACTTAAACTCCCTTACAAAATTTATAAGAGCCCTATAAAATTCTAAACAATGTTCCACCCTTTAGAAAGCTCCCTCCATAGCATCACACCCTAAGGATGTTTCCTATGTTTCCTCTCCACTTTTTTTGTTTTTGATAAAAGCAACAACAAAAGTAGGGTGTTGTCCCATAACACAAATAGAGAACTATCCCACAAGATTAACACTAGACAACCATTAACAATACATTAACAATGACTAGTGAGCTAAAGCCAAAATAAGAAACAACATCCTAATTCTACCTCTATCAAAAACAAAGAACTAGATACAACCAAACCACACAACAAAGTCATAGAACCACATAACCAGTAAAGTAAAATAGCCTAATCTAGTAGAGTTCTTAGTCTTGGCAGTATAAAAAATATATAACATATGCCATGCAGGGAAAAACCACAAAAAGTTATTCTTAGCAAAAAAGCTAAAAATAGAAGTAAAGAGACTATAGCTCTAGAAGCCATAAAGAAGTAAAAAAAAAAGGGCCATCAGTCATTAGCATGATTTATTCTCAGTCAACATCTTCAACAACAAAACTCAGGCCCACTCCTCAGTAAGGAATTGGAACAACTCTTTGTAGTCATCATCTTCCTTCAGCTTGCCACCTTTCACATGTTCTTGAAACATTCACAAGGTAGTAGTGGAACCATGCATCACCTTCAATGTGAATCTACACATATCATGCCAACACTTATCCAAGCCCTCCACTTCATCCCTGAGGTTCTAAAGGCCACTTTCAATGCCAACAATCTGATGTTTAATTTTGCCAGTTATACCACTCAGAGAAAGACGAGGGCTAGGGCTATCTTTATCCTAAAATTCATCCACCACAACATTGTTTTGGACAATTTTAGGTGAGGGAGGAGTAGTAGGAGGGTTGGTATTAGTCGCAAGGGTAGAGAAATGTCCATTTTAAGGCTCTTAAACACATGGAAACGAGAGTCTTTCTTAGAATCATCTTCGCCATAACTTTTCCTCTCTTGAGAATCTTTAAGGTTTAGCTCCTTCATTCTTCTTTTACCTCACTCCTTAGCAATTCCATTGGAGCTTTAGGGGATGATAGCTTCCAATGTGATTTCCACATCTGAATCCACCTGATAGGTAGAATTTTTAGCTTTTTCTTGGGTTTAGTCTCTGGGCTAGGGTTATCATCTTTTTTCTTCTTAGATTTGCCCATAGAGTGAGTCGTGGGAGAAACCTCAATGGACCCCTTAATCCTAAGGGGGTTTTTGACACACCTCTTTCTACTTGTGCCCGAGGGAGGGAGGATACTAACTTTGGGAAGGGAATGCGACTGCGAGGAAGGGGAGGGCATCACAACATCTTGTTGAACACATACATTTATAGGAGGGCACAAATCCAAATGGAACTTATAAAGGTAGTACATCAACCCCTGGTGAAGAATAGCAAGGTTTTTTCCTTGAGCTTTAGCTTTGGCAATTTCAACAACATTACTTTCTATAGAGTGTAACAGGAAAAAGGGAATGGAAATGAAATCCTGATTTGAAAGATGATTCAGAAAAGGGAGATGGTAGAAATAGAAAAAACCATATCTACCATCCAAAGTAAAATATTTCATAACTATAGCCCACACCTGAGACCAAACATCTAGGAGCTTCTCGCAGTCGTAACCACCTTGTCTTTTAATCAGTTGTTCACCAAGTTAGAAGAACTAGTTAAGACTAGCCTGGTCTGGAGTTCAACTGATTTTATTCCACTTTTGTCCTTCAGTAGATAACCTCATGGCTTTAGCAATAACATCCTCATTGATCTCAAAAGAAATACCATTGACAACAACCCTCCTCTCATTCTAGGTGGATATAAACTAACAAGAAACATTCTTGTCATGCCTAGTCATAATCTCCATGAAAGAGAGAATTCCCCCTTCTCTACAAACAAACATAACCATTGGGTCATTTTTGTATTTATTATCAATGCAGTCTAGCTCAATCCTCAATCTATAACACCCCATAGCTTTTAGAACAAATGCCAGAGCCCAAAACTAGATCAAAGTTAAGTTCAAGGCAAAACTATCTAGAAGATATACTAACTTGCAGAGACAACTCAAAACATCCCTAGAATTGGAAAGTTCAATATAACAAGCCTTCTTCCTGCAGACTAACCGATAATAATCAACCCCTTCATAATTATAATAAATGTCTACACATCTCACCTTACGATGAGCACACTTAGGCACATGCGAGTAGTCACTTAAATTTTGATCAAAGAGGTTAGAAAAGACATTTGGGAAGACACTTAATCCAAGGAGATCCATGAAAAGATGCAACTTGCACTTTTTGTCCTCCCTAAAATAAAACCATCTTAAATAATAATGCTAATAATGTAAGGAGAGCTTGCACGAAAATGATGCCAAGTCATATAGTACTGACTAAAATTAAAGAGAGTGTCCAACTAACTATCCATCATCATCATAACTTTTGAATTTGAATCTAGGGTGCAATACGAGTTAACTCTTATGGCCACAATGGTACCAAAATTGAAGTAAATGGAAGGGAGAAATTTAACATTCATGGTTAAATTCGGTGATGTTGTGCTCCACCCACCATATAAGGCTTCGAATAAATTCTAACACTTGATTTACAACCCGCCAACATCGTAAGCCAATTAAATGTAGACCAATAGCAGCTAAGGAATCATCCACAACATTGCCCTCTCTATAAATATGTTTCAATTAAAGCCATCTAGCATAGTTAGAAGCCCTCCAATATCCTTAATGATGCTCTCCCCTTTCCAACCAGTTGAAGCCCTTCCCTGAACAATGTCAATAATAATTTTTGAGTCTCCTTCAATTTCAAGTCAGCTTATACCAATGAAAAGAGAAAATTTAAGCCCCCAAAGAAGAGTCATACCCTCAGCTTGATTGATACTATGGTACTTTAGTGGGCTAGAAAAAGCTGCAAGCAACTGACCTTTATGGTCCCTTATAATCTCGTTTCCAACCTCTAATCCATTATTGGCATCACCATCAAAATTTAGTTTTTCCTTGTTAGGCCTTGGAGGCTTCCACATAGTGCTACGCCTAGCCACAACTTTGGAGTTATCAAATTGATTGAAGCCATTGGAAATATTCCAAGCCACAACAATCTTCCTATCAAAAGCCAAAGGAGGAGAGAAAAGAAGTTTCCAATGAGAGATATAAATATTTTCATTAATGAGCTTAAGGCAATGGTGTAGAACAACCTCCAAGGGCAAACTGTCTCTCTGAAAATCATATTATTACGTTCCTTCCAAAGACTCCAACAAATGTGAGGAGGGATTTATTGCCAAAGTTGTTGTAGGAGGGGATGGTGAGAATGAGATTTCCAACCCAGGACAAACTGTTGTATGTCAAAACCAAAAACCCAGTGCAAATTAAACTTCGACAAAACCTTCTACTAGATTTGAGAAGCAAAGTTGCAGGGTATAAATAGGTGATTAATACTTTCCTCTTCCCTCTTACAAAGGATGCACCTATTGATCATATGAAATCCCCTCTTGACTAGGTTGTCTTGGGTCAAGATTTTACCATGCATTACAACCCACTAGAAGAAGTTAATCTTGGGGATGAGCTAAGGATTCCATACTCTCTTCCAGCAAGTAGGATCACCTTGCTCTTTGATGAAAAGGCTATAGGAAAATTTAACCGTGGAGTCCCACGACTGAGTAGGGATCCAGATCATTTTATCAACTCTACCAAATAGAGGGATTCTAAAATTATGCAGAATAGGCATAAGGTCCTGAGCTTTGATAGTAAGTTCAGGTTTGTCAGCCACGAGGTGGGGAAGGTCCTTCCAAAATCCACCAGGATCTAGATTGTTTGTAATGCATCCACCAACTCTAAGCTTGAGGCTATTCTTCAATGGATTAAACCTTCCTTCTTCAAGAGCCATGATGTCAATCTAAATGTCCTCCCAAAATCTAATGTCCCGCCCATTACCTAACTGCCATTTCACACCCATTCTGAGAAGGCTTCTACTTTTATGAATATTATTCCAGACTTTGGATCCATGGGGTAGACTTATGATAGCAAAGGCTTTGTTGAAATGATCTCTGCCTATATATTTAGCTTCCATAATCTTGGACCAATCAACAACCCCATTCATCAACTTCCAAGCATTTTTTGTCATTAAGGCTTTGTTTAAGCTGGTAATCTTTCAAATTCCCAGACCTCCCATTCATTTTTGCAAACTCATAGTGTCCCAATTGACTAGGGCAAATCTATTTTTCTCTTTAGTCCCAGACCATAAAAAAAATGTGTTGAATTCTCTCTAATTTCTTAACCATAGAACCTAAAATTTTGAAGAGGGATAAAAAATAAATAGGAATCCCTTGGAGAGAGGCCGAGAGGAGCTGGAGTTTACCAACACTGCTCAACAACTTTCCTTTCCACCCAATTAATTTCTTCTCAGTGTGTTCCAGAATAGACTTCCAAAAATTTGCATTGACCTCTTTAATAGTTAAGGGCTGCCCAAGGTAAGTACTTGGGAGATTGGCAGAATGACAACCCAGGATGTCAAGAATTTTAATATGAAGATTATGTTTAGTGTTAAAGAAAAAAACTTTACCTTTATGATAATTGATGCACTAGCCTGAAGTAGTAACATAGTTCTCAAGAAGAGATTTCCACTCTCTAGCCTCAATAACAGAGGATTTGCCAAAAAAATAAAGTATCATCAACAAACTTCTATAAAACTGAGGGGGGAAGAGTAGAAGTAGGTTTAATACCTTTGATTCTTCCAACATCAATCATGTGCATTATATTACAACAGGAACCTCAGCAACCGTGAAGAAGTGATAAGGCTATAAAGCATCACCTTGCCTCAAGCCTTTACCAACATTAAACTTACCCTAGGTATTCCATTAACTAGAACAAAAAATCTAAGATTTTCAATACATTCCTTAATAATATCAACAAATCTCTGACTAAAACCAATCCTGATCAAAACTTTATACAAAAAAAATCCAATTCACTTTGTCACAAGCCTTAGAGATGTCTAGCTTAAAAGCCATACCTTCTTCCTTGCATTTGTCCATATAGTAAATAACCTCATGAGTAGTAATATCAACATTAAGGATCTATCTTCCTAGGACAAAACCCTTCTGATTAGGACTTATAAACCTGTCCAGGAAAGGTTTGAGCCTATTCACAAGGATCTTAGTAAAGATTTTGTAAATAGTATTACACAGAATTATAGGTCTAAAGTCATTCATAGATTTAGGATCATTAGATTTAGGGACAAGAACAATGTAAGTGACATTTAATTGTCTCAACAATCTACCAGTCCTAACAACATCCCTAACAGCCTCAGTCACATCAAAGCTTATAATGTCCCAGAAATCTTGAAAAAAAGCTGACACGAAGCCATTGGTCTTGGAGATTTAAAAGTCCCCATAGCAAAGACAACCTATTTAACTTCCTCCTCAAGAAGGAGGTCAGATTATCCTCATTAGAAATGGCCTGGAAATGTGGCACAAAAGTTGGTCTTGGAGAGCCTCCTGAAGAACAATGTTGTTATCCGAAAGGAGCTACAAAAAGAAAGAAGTGGCCATGGCCCCCAAATAAGACTGGTTAGAAATTTCCCTACCATTGTCATCAAGTAGACAACTGATAGTATTCCTCTTTTTATGCTTGCTAGCCATATTATAGAAGAAGGCAAAGTTCCAATAGATCTCTTCATTTGCTATCAAAGTCTTCCATTTATCTCTACATTCGTCCTCTTCAAGATATAAAAGAGGGGATGGGTCCCCAACAACCAATTGATGGTGCAAATAGTCTAGTCTAGTACTTAACTCTTTCCTAGTTTAGAAAATGTCTCCAAAATTAACATTGCTCCAACTCTTAACCTCTCCCCTAATAATCTCGAGCTTCTTAGCAATTTGAAACATTGCAGACCCTTTAACCACGGTAGACCACCACCTTCTAATAAGATCTCTGAAATTGGGGTGAGAAACTCACATTATTTCATATCTGAAAGGAGTAGGACCCGATCTAGGCTTATCGAGTCATTTTAGCAATTCTCCACTTTTTTTGTTATAACGGAAGACAAGTTTATTTTATTTATTTATTTTGGAGAAGAAGACGAGATTATTGACCTTGTTTGAGGTTTTGCTCTTAGCTATGGGGTTATTTGTCCTCTCGCAGAGGAAGGCACAGTTAATCTTAAGCAAGGCTGCAGGTATTTTTCTGTCCAGATTTCTGACTTATGTGATTTGTATTTTAATTGGCCTGTAAGCTGAAAATATCTGTGTCAAACGGTTTGTTTACAAGGATTTTTAAACTGTGAAATGCCTACCAAATTATGATATCACTTCTGCTTTTCGTAAGATCCAGTTTGACAGTAGAACACTTAAATAAATAACCCTTGGTGAATCTTGGCTCGTTCAGATAGGGTGGTCTGTATCTTGTTTTAGGAAACTTGAGAAACGCTACCGTAAGATTTTGATTTATGAATATGATATAGTTTGTTAAACGGCCCTAAATCTGACAATGATATTTGCCTGGTAGTTTATACTAACCTTGAATTTTCAAAATGGCTTAACTGACACGCTTTTCGATAGATTAGGCAATGAATGTCTTCTAAAACTGTTCATATTTGATTAATTGATTTAGTGGATGCTTCAGGCAAAGAAGGAAGCACAAATCTAGGCAGGTTTTATTGTGATTCATCTTCGAAAGATTAAGTCATAAAACTAGCGTACAAGTGGATAATCATTACTTCGTTGCAAGGAGCAGTAGTGAATAGTAGTTAGGCTAGACAACTTGGATTCTGGCAAGAGGAAATAGCTGACTTTAATTCAAGATTCAGCAAATTTATATTAACTATTAAGAGAGTTTCCTGAAAAACATCTATAGAAAACGATTATGACCCACACTTGTGGTCAGTCATTATAGGAAATATTGTTTGACATGGAAACAATATTGTTTTCTCTATTAGGAGCTATGTTTGATGAAGTCAGCGCCCACTTTTTGGAGAGGATGCTGGGTGATCCTATTGGGCTTTTACTGTTTGCTTGCCTGGGGTGATTCTTTCTCTGATAAGGTGCAGTCATTAGATAATTGGGATTCCATGCCTTGAGCAACTGGTGTGTTAGCCGATTTTAACGATCTGTTGGCAGCTGAGTTTTCCACTTGCACATCCTGATAAATGTGAGCTAGCATTTTGGCCTCGAGCCTGATGAGCTCAAATAAATTAAAAAGGTCTAAGATTGGGAAGGGGAAGAAGATCACCAGCTTTGTTGGCGTATCTTGGAGAATGGCCTTTGAGAGTAAACAGTTGAAGTTGGAGTAACTTAAGTGAGACAGTTCCAATCTTTCACAGAAGAGTGAAGAGTTTCAAGATGACACAAAAAGAAAGGGTAACAACTAACAAGGGCTCCAAGAGGATGCACTTGAAGGCAAATGGCAGATATGTGTTGCTTTGGGGTTAGTCCAGAACAAAAGTTTGAAAATTCGATCAAACTTTGCTAAGAGGAAGTAACATTCTCCAATATCTGACATCAAGGAATACTAATCATCTAACAGCACTAAAGAGATACCTGTAGCCTAGTAACGAGGAAAAGTTGAAGAAAGAGAAAGGAAAAGGATGTCCAAAGTTGTGGCATTATAAGACTTTGGGGACCAAGCAAAGAAAGACATGCTAAAACGATGCAGGTTGCATTACAGAGGAGTAACTTCAGAGGTAGTCGAATGGGACATGGTTAAGCTCCCTATAAAATGTACCATTGACCAAATTTCAAAAATCAGAAAACACAACAGATTTTTACGAAATTTTATGCATCTGTTCTTCGTGATCTACATATTTTGTGTTCGAAAACCACAAAAAATCTGCAAAAAAATCACTATGTTTTCATGAATCTGGAAAAAAAAAGTTTGACATTTTTTTGTCTTCGGTGCCTTTTGTAGAGAGCTTAGCCCATGCCAGTAGAATGTAATTGTGGTTGTGGCGGGTGTTGGATATTCATATATTTCAGATATAGTATTGTGAAATAATATGCATGATAAATTTGAAAGAGCAACTTCAAGTTCAAAATGTGCATGCAAGACACTTTTTTTATTTAGACACTGTGAATGACTGTTGGAACTCACTCTTGCTTCCAGTGCCAATTTTTTTATCAGTGTTATGATTATTGTCAATGAATTATTCTAGGGTCAATTATTAATTAATGACATCTTTGATTGCTGGCTACAGATTCTGTGGCCGATTTCTTTGTGTCAGTGATCATATGTCGGGAAAAGATCAGTAGTAAAAAGGAGATACTTCCATCTTTGGGTTCCACTATGTGCACTAGCTTAGTTCTGTATTTAACTCTCACACATTGAAAACCTTTCTTAAAATGCTTTTAGTTTTAATCAGGCGAAGATAAAAATTGCTTTCTTAGTGCCTGATAGATGGTCCCACACTTATCAACTTAATGTGGTTTCAGTGGAATGTTAATCTAGTTTTTTCTTATGTCAACAGTTTGTCAACCTAATATGGTTTGGTGCAATGTTCATTTAGAATCTAAAAGTCATTTGACGATCAAACCGTTTAACCTGTGAATTCATTTGTTATAAGCAGAAGCATAATCTATGCTGTTATGCATAGATATCAATCAGAGTGCAAGAAGAGAACGTGGGACCATTCATACATACCTAAAAAATAAAATTGGAATTTTATCCTTATGAATGTTCTGCACAACTGGGCAAATCTCTAAGGAGAGATGTAAAACTGTCCAATTAGTCTTCTTCATACATATAATGCATTAATGTTGAATATTACAAACTGCGTGGAGCAGGAACCAAATGGACTTTACTGGACACTGAAACAATACATCTTCCAGTGGTAATAGAAAAGTCAGAACCACATTTAGGCTGGTGGTCTGAGTTGAGGCCATGACAGTTGGCACCATCTGGACTTGGTGTTGGCATTCAAGGTGGATGTCATGCAAAGTAGAAATGCCACTGATAAAGCTGAAAGCAATGCCTCTTTTGCTTCTGATTCTTTTCCCTTCTGGAGTGCTGCCTTCAACCCCATGAGGTCCTGCCATTCAACTCTGCTTTGCAAGAGTATAGGGAGGGAGTGTGGGGCACTACTCTTTGAACTTGCAAGAGGTTCTGCTTTTTGAACTTGAAAGGGGCCCCACCACTCCTTGATCTCAGAGGGAGTGCAAGAAAAACACGGGATGCTCTAGTTGGGGCAGGTGCATGCTGAACTACTGAGGTGGAGAGCCCTCTGTGTTGATCTGCTGCCTATGTTGCATGTTCTTAACGGACAAAATTGTCACTATGTGGCTGTAATCTGACGTTTGGAATGCAAATATTAGTCTCACAAATGATAATTGACAATTTTATCACCTGATATTGAGATGTTTTGGGATATAAAAGTCTGCTTTAGTAGCTAATATATTTGATAGTTATCAAGGATTATCAGTGGCCTTAACTTTGGATCAAAGCACACAACTGGAACTTGGTAGCTTGATGCATGCCCCTACAAGTTGGCATTCTGAATAGCATTTTCTTGTACGTTTTTGGTTATCACTGTTTGCTGATCCCTCACAACCACAAGCTTGCTGTTTTCCTGAATTTTCATGTTTGGTTTAATGTCAACCGCACAGTCATTCAGTCTAGGATCCATTCTCTTGGTTGTGTGTAATTGTGCTTTCTATTCTCCTTTGGCTTCTTTCTTTGTTGAACTTTAACAGAATGCAGTTTAATATATAATTACTCTTTAATGGGATTAGACCATCAGGTGTAATTTTAGTTATAGTAGACCAATAACAAAAGCTAATCCTATATGAATTCTGGAAAATTTGTAGCTGCAATAATTGATTGAGTGGATTGAGGAAATTCACTTTTTGTTTGTTTAAGATGGTTAATCTTAATGATTTGTTGTTCTGCAGCACAATGAGCTTGACCTCTCTGAAACTAAATGTTTGGATTTATATAGAACTGGTATTCGTTTTTATTACAGAATATAACTTTCGGATTTTCAGTTGTAGTGATAGAGATATTAGTCACACTTTGGTACAGATTACATTCCTGTAACGATTTCAAGTGTTTCAAATCAATCACTTATAATGTTTTGTAATCAGTTACTCATTTTTTTCAAAAAGAATAAACTAGAAGCTGAGAATCAAGTTCTTGGTTTTAGGATGGCAGTACAGATGCACAATTTGGATTACGGAAGATAAGTTATAAGATGGAATTCCTAACTTGCCATACAAATTCATGTCAAATTTGTGTTCAAAGACCTTTGTAGTAAGGTTAGCACCTTGTAAACATGAATCATGTTAATGGCACTGTAGCAACAAATGCAACTTATGTGGAAGAGAATCAATGTCATCACTCAGATCAACAACCGGTGGATAGGTGTGATGATCAAACATCGACAAAGCATATTTTGTCTAGATGGAGCCTATGGCAAATTCTTGATTCCATTCTTCCAACTGGTGGATTTGCCCACTCTTATGGCCTTGAAGCTGCAGTTCAGGCACGAGTAGTTCCCAATGCAGAATCATTAGAAGCCTTTGCAGTTAATGCAGTGGAGAATACTGCAAGCTTACTTTTACCATTTGTTTATGAAGCTAACAAATATCCTAACATTGAAAATTGGATTAAACTTGATCTAATATTGCATGCAACCTTGAGTAATGGAGTTGCAAGGAAGGCATCAATTACTCAAGGCTCTGCACTTCTGCGTGTAGCATCAACTGTGTTTACTGAAATTTCAGATTTAAAACAGATGCGGACATGTGCTCGAAAGCCCGATATGGTACATGTTCATCATGCTTCGGTTTTTGGTATGATCTGTGGTCTCCTGGGATTTGATTCATTCACTACACAACAAGCATACTTATTTGTGATGTTGCGAGATTTGCTTTCGGCTTCAACTAGACTTAATTTGATCGGGCCATTAGAGGCAGCATCTATTCAACACCGCATCTCCAAAGTTGCAGAGAAGATTTTGAAGAGACACGTGGATCGTCCAATTGAAGAAGCTTATCAGACTTACCCAGTTTTGGACACTGCTCAGGGTTGCCATGATTATTTATTTTCTCGTCTATTTTGTTCATGAGAAAAGTTTATTGCTTCAGCATTACCGACAAGCCAACATAAATGGTTCTTATTATGAATTTCTGTTGGAGAATGACACATTATGGGTCGAAAAATGGTAGCAATGTAGAATATTGTTAACCTGAATAGTTGCATGTGCTATTTTCAATTTTGCATTATAACTTTTAGATCCAGTGATGTGACTTGATCCTTAAGTCTTCAGCTTTGTGGAAGAATGAATCTCAAAACCTCTTGGCATCAGGAGGTCTAAGAAGCACCTCACACAAGCATTTGCTATACAATATAGTTTAGATGATTCTTTGTCTATGCCACTTGTCTTGTATTGAAAATTTGAAATATTTGAAATTTGCACAATTGAATTATGGATGCTATAGTTTCACCTAATTTTGTTTTGAAAGTCCATTTTGGTTTTCTGCAAGACAGTTATAAACTATATTCACATTCTAAAGACAAGGAGAATGAAGTTTCTTCAAGTTTTATAAATGAATACGTACGATGACAATATCTCTAAAATTTGTTGCTATTTATGACTTTTTGTATCCTTTTATATTTGTATGTTCTGGGGACAAGCATGTTTTGAGCATTGTTGTTAAGATGGAGAAACTGTACTGCAAAGTTATCCTTGAGTTATCAGAATTTTGGTTTACCACCGTGTGACTTACAAATGGATGGGAACCATGTACAATTCAGCATTGAGGGTTGAATTATGACAGGATATGAATTATCACCAAGAATGACCGCTAAAGTTCTATACTCACAATGCTTAATAATTAAATGCCATAATCTGTTCCAAGACAGAATACAGTAAAGTCGGTAGTTGACTTGGTTAACCAATTGACACCAATATTTTAGCAAGTTTATAAACAAATTGAGACCTGGAAAGTGCTCAAAATGAGATTTACAGGGTAATTAGAGTGGCATCAGCCTTTCTAGGAGGGATAACTTCGGGCACAGATTGCTTACAAACCTTCTTGCCTTTTTCAAGAATAGACAATTTTCTCTCGGCATTAGTTGCCATTGTCATGGTTTCTTTTGCAACTATGTCCACTCAATGAAGTTGTCAGGTGACACATAAGTCAATCTTTCTGGCTGCAATTGCACGGTGATGATGTTTCATTGAAAAAACATCAAGAAGTCCGAAGCAACAACTAGATTTGAGATTGTCATGCTCATTGGAGGAATTTATTTAATAAGGAATAAATTCTTCGTATTTAGATTTTCCAGCAGAAGTGGCCAGTGTTACTGGATTTCACCCCATAGGCCATATCCTATGAACTCAGATCTCATTCATTTTGGGTTTGGGGATGTGGAGATCTGGAGCCAATCTGAATCCATAATCAGGGCTTGTTCACTGCTGCAGGAAATGCACCCAAACA
Source organism: Chamaecyparis obtusa (assembly GCA_027943335.1). NCBI lineage: Eukaryota > Viridiplantae > Streptophyta > Pinopsida > Cupressales > Cupressaceae > Chamaecyparis > Chamaecyparis obtusa. The sequence goes on along the minus strand of BSBK01007571.1, from coordinate 425,852 downwards.
CAATGCATCTAACGCATAAAATATGTTTACTACATTATATGTAACTCGACATATTATTAAATAATAAATATGTATAGTATTTATGTATAATTTATTATATCTAGAGGCGCCATATATGGCTACACTAACGAAAATCATTACATGGGATATAGCAGTTCATAAATGCACACATAATATATGATTATATTTTGAGGTCGTGTAATGCCAATATTGCAGTCAATAAATGAGCATCTGTATGGCTATTAGATTACAGTCACTAGATGAGCATGTGTACGACTATTGGATTATGGTCACTAGATACATGTATATATCAGAAAAATGTAAAGATCAAAAGACAGCTTGCTTGAATTTGCATTCTCTACATTATCTTGTGACTTATGAATAAATCTTGTTAGATACATTAATACATAAATGTATATGATAATGGAAGTAAGGGATCTTCAAGGCTTCCTTGGAAAATCTAAAATCCAAATCAACTTTTATTTGCATGACAGGCAAATTTATACTTTTCTTTCTTGGAATAGAAAGGTAAAGATTAAAAGGCAGTTTGCTTGAATTTACGTTTCTCTATGTTGTCTTGTGACTTAAGAATAAGTCTAGTAAGAGACATTAATACATAAATGTATATGACAATGCTAGTGTGGGGTCTTCAAGATTTCCTAGGGAAGTCTAAAATCTGAATCATTTTTTATTTGCATTACCAGCAAATTTATACTCTTCTTTGTCAGAATATATGGCTTGAGTGTAACAGAAAATCTTTTGAAAAACCCATTTATTATAACATGACATGCTTTTCCGCCTCTGTTTTTCTAGTTTTATCATACCTCCCAAAGCAACATTGAATCAACAGCCACACACATTCCTAAAGCTAAATTTTCTGGCAAAACAAACATCTGGGGCTTTATAAAGGACACTTAAACCGATAATAGCGTATTAAAATTATATAGATTGAGCAACAAAAATGTTGCAAATGGTCTAACAAGCTAGGCAGGTGAGCATATCGTCCAGAATTGCAGACTATCCTCCTAGATATTGCAGAGATGCAACCCCTTGTTCAAAAAACCTGCCAAATTTAAAGAAATTGATACTGACCATGTATACCAATGGACTCCAATCAGGTTGAGGTGGCTCTTGGAGAATGAACACAAAAATGATGGGAACCTGCCTTAGTGACTACACATAAAATGCCAATGATTCAAAGACAATTTATCAAATCATTTGATCCTCTTCTATACTGTTCTCTGATTTTTATCGTTCTGAGCTGCAGGGAAGAGTTCCAAGGTTATTGATATTGAAAATAATCACTATGTGCAAATCAGTTATCTTGTCCGTCATGATTAAGGTATACAAGATCACTGGTTTTGCATCCTGTACACAAAATGTATCAGTGTGTAACCTTGTTTTAAATTAGGGGCAATCCCCATTACACAACAAAGTTTTTCAAATAGCAATATTATTCCGTTTTTTATCACATTTCTTCGAATAAATTGCCATGAAAGAACATAAGCAACCTCTAAAAAAACTAGATGAGATGAAAGTGGAACACATAATTACTTAGCAAATAATTTCGTTTGTTGATAATGACAACATGCTTATACACGAAGGCATGCGATTCTTGGAGTACGCGTGAGCACATCTCTCGGAGAAAAAACTACTTCTAGAAGGCAGGAGTGTGAGAAAAAATCCATCAGGGTAAATTTTTGGATGTTCTTGGTAATCTCTTTTGTAGATTATAATTTAAACTCTACTTATCCTTTCTTGGAAGTTGTCCTTTTATTCTAACTACTAACACCTCATGTTCCCCATGCCTGGTTTTGCTTACTTTCTTGTCCAAACTGATGTCACCTTATAATTCTTATTATTAGAGAGCTAAATCATCTACTAATGATAATACACCACACTCTTCCTCTTTCAATATTGAAGGTTCAAACAAACACAACTTCACCACATTGATGATTGAATATATCTTCATATAGGAGTTAAGTCAAAATATGTGATATAGGTTGATTACATCATGAAATTTCAAATTTGAATTACAATTGTATAGATTCCAATTATGTATGAGAATCATGCCCCCTTTAAAATTTAGAATGCCTTCTATGACGAATTGCATCCTTGCATTTGATGAAATATCTCTATACCAATAGAGCCTCTCATTAAGGAATTTTTTTTTGCAGTCTTAGTCTCTATATTGCAATTAATCTTGGGTCCTATAGGTTCCTGCTATCATACCATAAATGATTGTAAAGAAAAGTATTTTTAGTTTGCCTAGACCATTTAACCATGTCTCTTTCTCAATTAAACTTGTATCAACTATGAATGCTGTTGAATGCATTTCTACTACAATTTTTCGTCACCTCAAATATGAAATATCTTCCGAGAAAATTATTGTACACTTGTTTCACATAGATGACACCTTATTTTGAACTTCCTTTTATAATAGATGGTATTTCTCCTTCAATTATTGTTTGTGCAATATTATCGAATTATCAACTTATAATAATTCTCTAACCATGATGAGATATCACTCATTTGACATCTCCTTAGAATTTGATTATTATTATTTTTTTTAAAAAAATAAGATAAGAATTTAGAGGACTTGCTTCAAACTTTTGCTTGAGTGATATTTTCTATAGAGATTGTTAACCCTTAACAATAGAGTGTCCAATCTATACTTGAAAGTGTTATCCCCTATTTGAATAATTTCCATTTTCACTTTGTCTAGTTATTGCTAACTTGGAATTTGGCAAATAGACATGCTATAATCTCCTATGCTTTTTTCAGATTACTATTCTATTTTTTTGAGATTACTATTCAACTTTTTTGAGATTACTATTCAACTTGCATATTTTTCCAAGGTGTCATTTTAACTTCTTTCATTTTAATAATTGGGGGAGGAAAATAGAAATTTGAAACATGAAAAATTCCAAGAAAATAAAGAGCATGTACTTTCAAGTATATAATTATGTGGTTAGGTTGAGATTCTTTTAAACATTGCAACTTTGTTGATTACCTTTCTCATATAGTTAGGTATATACTTATTTGCACATTGCATGTAATGTGTTGATTCAAAATAATTGTGCAAATCTAACTTAAAGCCAATTTTAAACCCTTTTCAAATGTTAAGTATTTGTTACAAATGATATTGGGTTTTTAATATTGAACTCATATCTTATCAAACTCTGATTGAAAAATTGTTTACATTTATCAACATAGTATCTGAATGGTAACCTAACAAATAACTTATTTACCTCTCAATCCTTTTCTTGTTATAATAGAATCTAAAAAAACATGCAAGATAGATTGTAAATGCAATAGACATGACAACTATAAACTAATGTCAGCATACTCATGATAAACAACAAACAACATTGATACAACATGGCTAAATCTACAAGCACTGAAACTTTAATGTGACCTTTAGGTAAGACTGTCCTCTAGGCAAGATTATCCTCTAGGCAAAGGGGCAGTGTCCTTTGACCTTTGAAATCAAAGAGATTTTATCTTCTAATCTCTGGTAGACCTATGGGTTTTTGGCTTAGATCCACACACTTGAACTCAAGTGCTCAAATCAATTTTTAAAGGAATTTGGTTAAGTGTAGGTGATATTCATGGATGGAAGCATTTTCTCTTTTATATTCCATTGATAAAATAGGTTGACCGCCATGTACACTCACAAATTCAAATTTGAACAATAATAATGGGTAAGAAAAAAATTGTTTTGAAAGTGACAGTACCAAAAATATACTACTAGAAACAATATAGGGGCTAGACTTACCATAAGACTCAAACTATAGGATGAGGTGTTCAGGGTTAAACAACAAGCATGCTAGTTAGGAAAAATTGAGAGTCCAACAAGAAGAAGGGAACAATGTATCTAAAAGAAAAAGTTGCTTAGGAAGAGAAAACACATCGTTGATAAAAGAAAAAAGAAAAAAAGTGCAAACCAATATGTATAAACTTAGATTGATTGAAAATAGGACATGCCAATGCAATCATCTCTTCATTGCTTCCATGCTTTTTGCTAGGGCATATTGTAGGCATGGCTCTCAGTGGCCACATTTCAAAAAGAGCGATCAATCATCTTGCCCTTTACTTCTCCTTCACTTAGAGGCAAAAACTATTGTTTTCAATTGGTCTTTCCTTCATTTGATACCACTACTCACACACCTTTAACATGCATACAAACAATACAAAAAAAGTATTTCCTTTTTCTTATTCAAAATTTATGGACTTTTAGATTGATTTTTTGCAACTTGTTACTCTTGTGAGCAAAAGTCTAAGCAAATACCTCTTTGAATAAGAGCCAACCATTAAGGGGTGTCCATTTATGAATGCCATATGAGGCACAATTCCAACCCCATCCCTCTTTTTGGTGTTAGGGGTCTTGTCCTCAATAAGACATGACCCTTGGTGGGCTCATTTAGAGCCATTCAACTTTAGGAAGAGACCAAGCGTCATGTGACAAGGTATGTGGATTTTAAATATATATAATTTGAGGAGTTAGGAAATGAACCATAAATGACATTGAAAAAGTGAAACCAAATCATATTGAATATTAATGTAACCCAAATGAGTTCTATAAAATAAATATTTATCAATACTAAATGACTATTAAGTTCATCTTCAAGATGATTGTTCAAATTTAATTATATATAAGTAATAATGAAATATTATTAGTGCAGATGGTTCTGGCACCTAGGATTATGTAGAACAATGTTACACCTTTTCAAGCAATAATTGATCAATTTTCCCACTTGCATTGTTTAAATACTAAGGTTAGGATAAGCTAGCCTTGGAAACTTGTAGGTTAGGATAAGCTAACCTTGGGAATCACAAGTTTCTTTAAGAAGGAAATCAATGTGAATGATCCACCATCCAAAACAAGTCTACTATTGCTCTATTTCATAATATGGACCGCACATGTAACAATACAGATTCCTAATTATGACTCCACATACATTAAGCATAATGACATCAATAAGAACTTCCTTGGAACCAACACTTACGCCAAATTATACCTGTTAATGTTCCTTTACCAAGATATCAACTCCTAGCCAACCAAGTGAAAAAGGTCATGGGTGCTCCATGAGTGGAAACACAACTTTCCTATTTACTTTTGGGGAATCAAATTAGCATCTATCAAAAAGTTCAACTAGCTTTTGTCCTTGATTTGGATTTAGATGTGGAACAATTTGGTCTATTCTTCCCCCTTAGAGCTTTCTCCTATTGCACAAGATCGCTTCTACAACCATAACACGTATCATTCAAATCAAAATCATCATTGATCTCTTTTACCTTATTCATGAATGTAGTATTCTTCTCATTTTTTTTTCTTTCTAGTCCCTTAATGAAGTTTTTGAATCAAGATGTTCATGCAATTTCCAACACCTTTCACATAAATTATTTTATTAATTACACCATGATCAATGAAACTTGTTTTTCCTCTTACCTTTGTCCTTTTCTTGGACTAATTTATTGCCATTTTTCATGTATTTTAAAAAAAATTATTCATGTTCTTATTTCCACCTTGTCATTGTCAATTATCTTTTTTCTTCTACTTGAAAGAGTAGGTTTTCTTTTTATTTAACTCGAGATAGTGATGTTGGGAAATGGGTACACATTTCATCTGTGTCATGAGATTTTTCTAAAAAAAAATAGGCCTCTTGAGGTGATTAAATAGTCCACTTATGCACTTTATCAATGGATCCTCATTAATGACATCCTTCCCCAATTTTGTAACCACTTTTTGGAACTAAGTATTGCACTAAATTTTTTGCCTCTACCTTCGATAGAAGTAATATCATCACATAACCCTCTCCTTATCATGAAAATTGAGACTATATTACTTATCATTAGACTTTTGGTTTCTTCCCATTTAGAAATTAGAGGAACTTTATGTAATTCCAAGGTTAAAGCATAACATCATACCAAGTAGATTAATGACTAGACTACTGTTATAGGTAAACATAATAAAAAGTCCCCTCTACATTTTGATATGACTCTACGCTCCCAGAAGAAGGGAGGCAAAGGAAAATCCTAGGTTGGGTGTTGTGGTAAAGCGTTGGCTTTACACGTTTGGCTTTAGCAGCTAGAGCATTTCTGTTTATCTTTTGTTTGGCTGCTATTGTTTTTGTTGGATTAGTGTTGCTGGTAGTTCTACTGGTATTACATGCTGGGGGGGTGCTATAAGGTTTTCTCTTTTTCCCCCAGTTGTTTCATTTAGATCTAAGCGAATTCTTCCTATCTTTCCTAGGGTTACAATTCCCTTAAAAAATTGAATGTATATGGTTTCAGGGCCCATTCAAAACCTGCTTTTACCTTAATCAAACACATATAACTTGTTTCTTTTTGAAAAATTACATCAATGTTAATAATTTTTAACTACTACTTAAAAAAATTATTATGAAAATAATTTTAGAATCTAATCATCACGATCATCATTGAGTTTTGAACATCACTATACTTATTGGCATCATCACCATCCTCAATAAAATCATCTTCATGCCAACTAATTTCCCATAAAACATGTAGAATGTCACATTATAAATCAAACTCAAAGTTGCAAGAAAATTACAAGAAACATACAATATTGAACTCTTATTGCACCATGCTTGTGATCATAACACATATGTAATTCCCATTGACATTAAACACAACAAGATATTGTATTTGACACCTTAACATGTAATAAACAATAGATCTAACAAGAGACCAATGATCATTAACAAGTTATGGAAGTTTCAAAATATCATGAATTTGAGGATTGAAAAGAAATCAAAAGAAATGAAAGAGTGAAACTTAATTATGTTATGTTGAATATTAATGTAATCCAAAAAAGTTCTATAAAATAGATATAAAACAACGAAAATAATAGGAATTAATTCCTCAAATTTAATCCCACACAAATGGTTGTCAATATAAAACAATAAAATGATGACTCCACACATTTATCTTCTACCATAGACTCAAAACTTAGTGGACATTTGAGGGGGTTGAATATCCTCATCTACCTATGCGATCTCTGTAGAACTAGAAGTAATACAACAATTGAAAGAGAAAAATGAAAGGTGCAATACAACAATTGAATGAGCAAAATGAGAGGTGCACCAGCCGGGAATTGAATTCGGGTCTGTACCGTGGTATGATACTATTCTACCACTAGACCACTGGTGCTGCTGTTTAGTAAATTAGAAATCTATTTCCATAAAAAAATGACATTTTTTCTTTTCTTTTCTAATCTACCTTGGGAGCTACATCACTTTTTAATATAATATTTAGTTTAAGATATAATTACCATCGCCTTTGTATCTTAAGCTTATAGTATGAATAAAATATATGTCTAATTAGTTTTAAAGGATGAATAAAATCGTATTCCTATTTCATAATAAACATATTTTATACTAATTTTAAAAAAGGTGAGTGGTGGAAGATGTATTTTTTAAATGGGGCTATGTTCAAACATGGTGAAAATGTTATAAGAAAGTTATTTAAGTGATAGGAGGTACATTATTGAGGGATCATGTTTTTTCAATGGACATCATATACAAGCCACACTAAAATCATGAATGATAGGATTCCAACTACTAACAACACCACCTTCCTTGTTTTCACTAGAAAACGACTAAGCATGAACAAGAACAATTATCATTGCTAGGTGAGAGAACTTTGTAAATTTTTACCATCTCACCTCAATCATGAGATTGTGAGGATGTTGGAGGCAAGTAAGAGGGATATGACATCCCATCGCCAGGTAAATCCTTTACTCATTTGGAAATAGATCAAGAATCATGACATTGGGTATCACAACATCCCTTATTAGTCTAGCTACATCGATGTTGATATGTGCAATGATTTGAATGATTCTTGAGGGTAGTTGAAGGTGATGTGACTTTAGCAACCATACATAGGGCATTGCCCTGGTGATCTTAAAGCACTTTCAAATATGCCACTTCAAATGCAACTAAGTATACATAAGGACATTAGAACAAACCATTGCTTTAATGTAAACCAAGAAATGAATAGCTACTACATAACAAACAAAAAAATGCAAATTTTTTGAAAAAGTATCCACTCAAAGTATGCTAAATATGCATAAATATCAAAATATGTTTCAAGGTAAGTTAACTTGAAGAGAAAAATATTTTTATTATAATCTTGTGTAAAGTAGTTTCATCTATTTTGGTTTTATGGGGGCCATTTTAATCCACAAAAGAGGATAGGGGATGCCAAACTAGGAGCCATATTTATCTATAACCAATTGACCATATGTTAATAGAAGGGAAACTTCCATATTTTCACATCACCACCCCTTAAAGACATTAGATTTCCACAGTGCATATAGATTGAATTTGAGAGCTTCTAGATTTAACTATGTGTATATTTTTGTATCAATATTTCAAATCATACTTTATGATTCATCATTAGGATAGAGTGAGGTAGAGAAGAGAGAAGTCAAAATAGCTCACTCAATCCTGATGATGAATCATAGAGTATGATTCGAAATGCTGATACACAAATACACACAATTAAATCCATAAGCTGTCAAATTCAATCAACACCCCTTGGTAAGTGCAACTAAAAAACACCCTTGAAAGAGATTCACAACCATATATGATAATTTCAACATAACCCCAAGCGAGAAATTCATTCAAAAAAGTATTCAAAATCCATGTGCAAAAGAATAGACATACCATCAAACACAAGATATACCATGCCAAATCCCTTGATAATGGAAAAAACAACCTCCAAAACTATTCACCTTAATGTACTGTACAATAATGAAAGTTACAATACATTTGTAAAGTTTCCATGAATGCCTCCAAAGAACCAATATCTCTACATGCACTCCATGTGAACAAGAAAATGGTAAGGTAACCACACATCCCAATCCATGCTTCAAACTATCACATAGGCCAACCTCAAAATAGCCTACCTTGAACAACAACTCATGGGCTTTCTTTTATAGAAATAATTGCTTACACAAAATCACCAGGTGGTATTACATAAACCATGTGACTAACACCATGAATTTACAACACCATTTATGCCCACATTTATTTTTTGTTACTAAGTTTTCTCAATATTAATTAGTTTCCCAATGTGCAAACTCATATTAAATATTTATCCCAATGTTACAAAGAACACATAAGTGGTGCCAAGAATGTCTAGTCCACATGATTCAAACATCTTAGATCTCACACCATGTCTACCACAAATAATATTATTTTATATTATTACATTATGCAAACTGTACAACACACATTTTATCAACATTCTCCCACTTGTGTACATTGCATAAGTAATAAAAAGTAAAATAAAACATCAAGGGAACACACCCTATAGCCAACATGTATCATCAAAAAATCAAAGTGCTCCATGTGCTATAGAAAGATGCTTGCAACAATAATCAAGGTGGCCACCATCTCAAGCATGAACTCTCTCATCCCTCATCATGCCAATGTAAAAAAGGTAAGATCCCATTCAAATAGATGTTGTGCTAAATATAACATAGAAGCATTAGTCTTACCTCAAAATCATATCCAAAACACAAATGGTAAATCAAGTGGTGAAAAGTATGTATCAATAGCCGTCAAGAAAGAATCACCATAGCTAAAATAGTAACGTTGACTATTTTCTAACACAACCAACTAACCATACCTTAAAACTAAGGTAAAAGCACCATAATATGTAAACCTCATGTCATCAACACATCCAACCCCAAAAATGCAATCACAAGTTCCATGCACAAAACTCTTCCATGATACACATCCAAGAAATCCCATTGTATAGGTAATGCTGAATATTAAAATGATCAAGGCATCCAAAGATCCACCTACAACATCGCATAGAATGTGTAACCAATAAAATCTAGTAAAAATGAAAATCTAAAAGATGTGCAAAACCTACAAATAAATTTGTTGCAATACAACTCTCACCACTAGTCTCTATAACTCTCCAAAGTTTTCCACACTCAACAAAAGAAAGAGATCAAGAAACTTACATGTTGACACCAAAGGAAACAATGAAGAACAAAACATGACTATAAAAATAGTTATCACCATAGCTCTACATAAAACTCAAATCTAATGTCATGTGAATACAATTGTCTTGGAAATAGAACAAGGCCAAAGTGAGAACTTGCAAATGATAACACGTAGCTTGTCTTACAAACATGTCTAAATGCTCAAAGTTGTGATAAGTATGATTTCCTTCATTAAACTAAAAATAAAAAAGCATTATTCACATCCAACCATAATCGAGATGTATGTCTTTCAAAAGGAAGATCAAACTGAATAATCCATTCTCAATTCAAAGGAATAAGCCAAAAATATCCTCTAAATTTGTCAAATGATATCGAGAATCATTCCCATGAGAAGATAAAGGAAAAAATACATCACTCTAAGCAATCATAAAATAAGTCTTTGAGAACCAACATCACATCTCAAGACTCATTTACATGACAAAGCAAGGAATGAAACATAATGCAACCCAGTCACTATGACTCACTATAGGAACAATCTCCTCTACAGGTCTATTATGAACTCAAGTCCATAGCTAAGTAAATGGTCCTGAGAGTTTTTGTTGAAGCCTCATAAAAGAATATCCATCTCAACACATGAACTCCAAAAAGTAAGAGAGCTCCTATCCTCTCTCAAATATTTAACTATCTATAAGCACCTATAATTGAATGAAATTGAAATTAGTGGAAAGACTTCCTATGTTAACCTTCAAAGGAGGGTTATGCAAAAGTTTACAAATATTTACAATAGTAAAAAAAAATTAGAAAAAATGATCATAACCTTGCCATAGTGATTTACTTGAGGAAGACACTTTAGGGAGAAAATCCCTACACTCTAAAAGTTATCGAATACATTATTTAGAAATCAACAATGTATTATAATATGCTTGTAGTGCAAGCTTCTCATAGGAGTATCACCAACGAAGAACTACATGTAACTCAACAACTATCACACTCTTAGAGAACATCATGATAAACAACCATAATACAATGCCATTCTAGTAAAAAGGGTTTCCTTTTAAGCCACAAAATGCAAACAAAATATCCACTATTGGATCTATGACCGAATGATAAATAATCATGATTCACAATGATAAATTATAAATAAAATATGATTTTTAGAGGTACTCCCCTTGAACCCCCATTGGGATGTATGGCGCCTAGATACCCCACTAGGGGGTGGGGCATATCTAGAAATGGTAGAGAAGTTAAAACTAAAAGATTACCGCATACTACTCCTTACAAAGTCTCTTGGTTAAATAAAGGTCAACATGTTTTAGTGAATGAGAAATGTTGGATAGGTTTCAATATAGGGGGATATAAGGATAGAGCTTTATGTGATATCATCCCCATGGATGTTTTCCATCTACTCCTTGGTATACCATGGCAATTTGATAGGTATTCCAAGTATGATGGAAGGATGAATACTTATGAGATAGAGAAGGATGGGGTCCCCTATACCTTGACACCATTAAAGGAGGAAGACAAATGACAAACCATGGGATCTATTGTAATGATTTTGGGTAGGAAGGAGTTCATAAAGACAAGAGAAGAGGGGGACATGGACCTTGGAACCACTCCAAAACCTAGAAATGTTATGACAACAAAAATGAGGGATGATTTGATGTCGGGGATCCAAGGTTGGCTTAGGAAGTATGTTGCCATAGTGGCAAGAGAGATGTTCAACTCTTTTCCTTCAAGAGTGGATATTGGCCACTCCATTTCTTTCATTCCAAAGGTAGTATGCTTGATAAAGAAGAATATAAAGGGGCACACTAGAAGATGGAAGGGATGGGAAGAAAAGGTGGAGAGGTCAAGGATAACCTACAAAGGGGTATTGACAAACAAAAGCACATAATTGATATGAAGAGGAAGGAAGTTCATTACAAGGATGGAGGATATGTTGATGTAGGTGACAATACATACCTTCAACGACACTCTCAAATTAGGAATTGGTTAGAGATCCCATACCAAGCAAGCCTTTGGAGTTGGATACCATTGTTGATACAAAAGAGTTCAAAAGGACAAGAAAGAAGACCTATTTCCAATACCCAAATAAATGGAAATATCTACCCCTGGAAGATGCTACATGGAAGTACAAAAATGACATTATTCAATATGGATACATAGTTGCAAGTTTGAACTCAAGTGGAACTTGAGTTTTTAGTCTCCTTGGGAGAATGGTGTAGGAGCATTCGATGGTCAAACACGGTCAAATTTTTATTTTTTATTTATTTTTGTGTTGTTTCATGTTAATAAGGCTATTTAGGGCTATTATTATTTATTTGGACCCATTTGTGTAGGTTTGGGTTCAGTTGGTTGAAAAATGCAAAAGTTGTAAAATGTTGTCAAAAAGTTTTCATTATAGTTGACAACTTTTAAAAAAATTATTTAGAAGGTATTTGGGGTTAGTTGGATGACCCAAATTGACTTTATAGTCATAAATAAGCCCAATTTACATGACCAAAATTTTAGATGATGTAATGTCTAAGTGGAGGAAATAAGTTTGTCATTTTATGCACTTTTCCTCACATTTTGTTTATTGTTGCATCATTTTGTATAGATCCTTATAGTCACCAAATGACCAGAAACTAATTGAGATTGATGGAGGACTGAATAACCTTTAATTTTTAATTTGTGTGGTGTCATTTCATTGAGTTTCAAGGGAGTTATCATTATTTTAGTGAAAACTAGTCTAAACCCTAGGTAGGGTAACCAGTGACCACAAATAATGTATAACATTCTATTCCATTGGTAGAAAATGCCAAAATTTGGTGGAACGGTAGGTAGTTTTATGTACTTTCTGTAGACTAGGATTTGAGAGTGCACCTAAACCTGTTTTGAAGGCCAAAGACAAACAAATGTCATAGCATATAATCAAATCAAATTTAATGGTAAACAAACTAAAATCAAAGCCACCTCAGTTTAAGCCTAAAACGGATGCGCCCATGCACCGTTTGATATGCTTAGATATAGATGGATGTGGGTGTGCAAACTCAAGCACTTGGAGCATGCAAAATAGGATGATTTGAGGATCAAGAAGACCCAAAATGACACAAAATAGGTATGAGGAACCTATTTTGCCTCAAAGGCCTCAAGAACACACAAATATGCAAAGCTAAATAAATGAACTATGATTGAAAACAAGAAATGAAACTATGTTAATCCCATTAAGCTAATTTAGATGTGATTTAAGCTTGAAAATGATCTAAAAATGATGAGTTTATGCTTATGCTAGAATGAAAATGGCATTATGACTTTGCTATTGAGTTTGAGAGTTGAGAGATGATTTGCCTTAGGAAGTGAGGGTATTTATAGGATTTCTAAAGGCTTGGGGTAGGAGGAATGAATGGCCAGGATTGAAATCCTTAAGAGAGGCCAAGATTCACTCAAAGGGAAGCACATGGATTGTGCTAGTTCTCAGCCAATCAGGAGGTGACACATGTCACAAGGTGAGTGGATGAAGGGAAGGGCAAAGAGGAGTCAACAAAGGGGGCTCCAAGCTCATAACTCTCCAAATAAATGCTTGTAAGAGCAATGAATGGGCTTTAAGAGGCTTTGAAGACTTTGGGGAAGCAATAAATGCTTTGTGGTTGAGATATTTGGGAGGAAAGACTTTGCTTTGGTTTAGGAAAGTCTTAAGCTTGGTTAGGTTTGCACAAAAGTTTAAGGGTAGGATTAGGATTAGATTAGGACAAAAAAAAGGATTAGGATGGGTGAAGAGGGTGGATTTGAGAAGATTCTAGAAGAGTCTAGATTTCTCCTTAGTTTCTTGGAATAAAAGTTATTCATTCCAAAAGCTCAAGTTTTAGGAATATTTATTAAAACATTTTCAATAAATATGAAAATTAAATATTTAACCTTGGGATTAGGGTTAGAAAAGATGGGATTAGCCTTTTAATCGAAATTAAGAAGGGATTAGAAGATTTTGGAAAAGGTTAGTGGTCTTAAGAAAATTGGCCAAGTTTGGGATAAAAAATAAATTAATTTATTTTTGAGGTTTTTGGTCAATTTATTAATTAAATAATTAATAAATTAGGGATAATGTCCAAATGACATTTTTAGGCTAGATTCCTTAATTAAAGATTTTTAATTAAGAAAGAGAGATTTAATGCCATAAAAATAAATAAATAAATTAAATAAATAATTAATTAATAAATGATGATGTCATCAAAGATTTTCAGAAAACAAAAATAATTTATTTTCTGAAAGATTTTTCGGTGTCTACATTTTGCCCCTCTTTGATGCGATGCCGCAAGTGGCATGGCGTCAAAGACAAGAAAACAAGATGCCGAGGCTAGAATCAGAAGAAGAGGGTATGACGCCTGGGTGGACTAGAAGAAAGAGGAACATGCCCCGGTGGGACAAAATCACGGAAGATGTGCCCAGTGGGACAAGTAGAAAGAGGGATTATGCCCTGGGACAGAGTGTGCCCGGCGGGACGAGGAAGGAAGGGCCTAGGAAGAAAGGGGAGATAAATAACCTCACTTCTAAGAACAAATATGGATGATATGCAAGATGAGATGGAAATGCAAGATGCAAGATTAATCTATATGATAAATGCAAGGGACCAGATAGCTCCAAGTGCAAACGGGAGTGCACAACCTAGATTTAATATAGCAATGCTAGAGACCTGCCAAGGATACTGGGATCACGAGGCCTTGTCACCAGTGTTGCAGAGGACTGACGAGGACTGACGCTAAACAAACACACAGGGTTGCCCCAACATCACACATGAAGCGCAGAGGCGACAAGGTGGAACCGATGCTGAAGGAACCACAAACACACAACTGACTCACAGGCAGCAGCGAAAGAGCAAAAGACCTTGCCCCAGATTATCCGCACACGCAGCACACCGTGATATAAAGAATCGTGGTGACCCTGGTGGGATAAAGAGAAGCCAAAAAGATTAACAAGACCCAAAGGACAAAAATCCAAGATCAAAATGATAACTCCAAAAAAAGACATCCTTTGCCAAGGAGAGAGATTAGGTTTGATTGATGGTGGGAAGATTGGTCGGACAGGAGGAACGATATATCCTCAAGGACCAGGATGGAAGATTAGGTCAGACAGGAGGAATGATATATCCTCAAGGACCCATGGGTTGGTGAGAGAATAAGTGTAGTTGTTTGCTGGCAAAAGCTGTGGTTCAAAGAATAATCAGGATGAGCAAGGATAAGTCGACAATTGATGTTGCTGAAGCACAAGGCCCGAGTGGGACTAAAAGTTTTCTGAGGCTGGGGATGGGACAAGATATTTGATCAAATGCTGCTGCAGGACGGACAAAGGTTATGTACAACAAGGAGGAATGATATGCACAAGGGATATGTACAGAAGCTCAGGATTGGGGATAGGAAGATCACACTCAGCGGGCCTCTCACTAGGATGGAGACAAGAAGGATAAATACAGGGAGGAATGCGCTGTACAGGAAAGGGAAAAGGATATGGTACAAGATATGGTACAAAGCTTTGGAATAGGATATGGATTGCAGATGGGTTGGAGGAAGATGGGAGCTGAATGCGTGGAAGATAGGGGAGATGGAACTGCTGGGAGATCTGTTATGGATGGAGGATGAGGACGGTAGCTGAAAGGACAACTGAATAGATAAAAAGCCCAGTTTACTATGTTGGCACCTGTTCGCCAGGTTTTCACCAACATACTTGTCCAAGGCGCTTGAATTGCCAAGTTTTCACCGTTGGACGATTATTTTCTCTTTCTCTTTTCTTCTTTTTTTTCTTTTTTTCTTGCTTTTTTGAATGTTTTTGGATTTTCTGATATATGCAGGATCAGGTTCAGGCATAGAACCTCTTCAGATGGATGATGTTGATAGGATCATTCAAGGGCTCACCTTCTGGTGTTGATAGCTGATAGGCTCCCGAGCCGAAGGATGCGGTGACAACATAGGGGCCCAACCAAGTAGGCTCAAACTTGCCTTTCTTTTCTCTATTTGCTAGGACCTTCTGATTTTCTTTAAGGACCATGTCACCGACCTGGAATTGTCTAGGATGAACCTTTTTGTTATAACTCCTTTTGAGTCGATTCTGGTATGCAACCAGGTGATCATAGGCTTGCTGTCTCTTTTCATCTAACAGATCTAGCTGTGTGAGCCGGGCCACACGATAGTCTTCATCAGTTGTATAGTTCTTCATGGAGACGCGCAAGGATGGAAGCTCAACCTCGATCGGCAGAACGGCTTCAGCACCATATACAAGGGAGTATGGGGTGGTGCTTGTGGGAGTGCGATAAGAAGTGCGGTAGGCCCAAAGGGCAGGATTAATTTGGAGGTGCCAGTCACGACCAGAATCATTGACAACCTTCTTGAAGATTTTCAAGATAGTTTTGTTAGTTGCCTCAGCTTGGCCATTTCCTTGAGGGAAATATGGACTGGAGAAACGGTGATGGATGTGGAGTCTGGCACACAGATCATCCACATGCTGGTTTTCAAAAGGTGTGCCATGGTCTGTGAAAATGGTAGATGGTATGCCGAAGCGGCAAATGATATGGTAGAGGATGAACTTGGATATTTGGATGCCAGTAGTTAGGGTGAGCAGAATCGCTTCAACCCATTTGGTAAAGTACTCTGTGGCTGTTATGATATACTTGTGTCCATCCGAAGAGAGGGGGGTGATCAAGCCAACGAGGTCGAGGCCCCAACATGAAAAAGGCCACGGTGGTGCAATAGGCTGTAGATCCTGTGCTGGTGCATGTATCAAATTGGCATGCTGTTGACATGGGAGACATTTCTTGACAAATTCACACGCATCATGTTCCATTGTTGGCCAATAATATCCAACTCTAAGCAGCTGCTTTGCTAGAACCATGCCACTCGTGTGGGCACCGCAAATTCCAGCGTGAACTTCTTGTAAGGCCAAGACGGCCTCGTTTGAGTCTAAACATCTAGATAGGACATTATGATACCCGCGACGATATAGGGTGTTGGCTACAAGAGTGTAGCGGGAAGCTCTGCGAATAAGGTTTTGGCGTTGGTTATTGGTGAGATGGGGAGATATGATACCATTTTTTAGATATGCATGGATTTCGTGGTACCATGGGGATTGAGGACCAACCAAGACACACACCATGTCTGCATCGGCGTTCTCATAAGCTGGTGAATGTAGCTGCTCGACTAGAAATTCATACTGTGATGCGTCTCGTGGTATTTCCAATAAGGATCCGATGGTTGCCATTGCATCTGCTGCTTTGTTCTGAAGCCTTGGGATCTGATTGAATTGTAGATGTAGGAAATGCTCTTTCAGTTTATCCACCAGTTGCTTGTAGGGTAGCAATTTGTCGTCCTTTGTCTGATATTCATCAAGGACTTGCTTGATAATGAGCTGTGAATCTCCAAAGACTTGTAGTTCTGTGATGTTCCATTGGATAGCTGTTTTGAGACCTAAGATGAGTGCCTCATATTCTGCAATATTGTTGGTACAGGGGAATCCCAACTTGAATGATTTTGGAATATAGTCACCTTGAGGTGTGACGAATAGGATTCCTGCCCCAGAGCTATGGGATGTGTTGGAACCATCAAAGTATAGTTTCCACATGGGCTGCTCTTCAATCATGCATAAGTGTTCATCGGGGAATTCCATGATTAGTGGATAGGCATCCACCAGTGGTGCTTCTGCTAGTTGATCGGCAATGACTTGCCCTTTGATTGCTTTGCGATCTACATACTGAATGTCAAATTCACTGAGTAACATGACCCATTTTTCCATACGGCCTGTGAGGGTTGTCCTTGATAACAGATACTTAAGAGGGTCCACCTTTGATATGAGCTTGATTGTGTGGCTAAGCATGTAATGTCTAAGTTTTTGAGTGGCAAAGACTACTGCTAAGCATGCTTTCTCCATGGGTGAATAGTTAAGCTCATAGCCCACAAGAGTGTGACTGATGTAGTAGATAGCTCGTTCTCTATTTTCATCATCATGCTGTGCTAGGAGTGCCCCTAGTGCTGTAGCTGTTGTTGAGATGTAAAGGATGAGTGGGCATCTTGAAACCGGTGGTACTAGGATTGGAGCATTAGCTAGATACTCCTTGAGCTTATCAAAGCTTCTTTGACATATGGGATCCCACTTGAAGTTGGTGTCTTTGCATAAGAGATGTGAGAATGGTTGGCACTTGTCTGCTAGTTGCGAGATGAACCGTCGTACTGATTGAAGCTTGCCCTGTAGGCTTCTGAGCTGTTTGAGATTTCTTGGTGGAGGCATCTCTGTTATTGCTTTTACCTTTTTAGGATCGATCTCTATGCCTCGTCTAGAGACGATGAAGCCTAGAAGCTTGCCAGATGTAACACCAAAGACACATTTCTTAGGATTAAGCTTTAAGCCATAATGATTCAGACGATCAAATACACGCTCTAGGATGTTGAGGTGCTCATCTCTTGTTTTGGATTTTGCAAGGATATCGTCCACATAGTCCTCAAGGATCTTGTGGATCATGTCATGGAAGATCGCTGTCATTGCTCTCTGATATGTTGCTCCTGCATTCTTTAGCCCAAATGGCATCATGTTGTAGCAGAAGGTACCCCATGGGGTTGTGAATGCTGTTTTATGTTGATCTGCTTCTGCTATATGAATCTGATTGTAGCCTGAAAATCCATCCATGAGTGATAGCATTTCGTGACCCGCTGTGAGGTCTACAAGCATGTCTATGTTTGGCAATGGGAAGTCATCCTTAGGACATGCCTTGTTCAAATCCCTGAAATCAGTACAGATTCTGATGTCGCCAGAAGGCTTTGTGACTGGCACCATGTTAGAGATCCACTCTGAATAGTCAATTGCTCTGATGATCTTAGCTTGGAGGAGCTTCTCAAGCTCTGCTTTGACGAGCAATGCTACCTTTGGATGCATTTTCCTTAGCTTCTGCTTCACTGGCTTGATGTTTGGATCTACTGATAGATGATGAACAACAAGGTTTGGATCAAGCCCAGGCATGTGGGCGTATGACCATGCAAAGTTGATGATGGATTCCTTGAGCAAGGTACTGAGAGCGATTTCTTCTCCTTCTGTTAGGTTGACTGCAATGTAGGTGATCCTTGGACATTCTTCTGTTCCCAAGTTGATTGGCTTGGTCTCTTCTATGATGATCGGCGATTGCTCTGGTCTATAATCTTGGATAGGGGGAAGAGGCAAGGCTTCATCTTCTAGCGCCTGAATTGCCAGGTTTTCGCTAGAAGATACGCCCTTTATTTTTACTATTTTGGAATCAGAATGTGCCCCAAGGGGGTTTTCACATAGAGACTCATGATGTTCTTTTGCTATTTCATTTTTGCGACTAAAGCTTGCCTCTTCCCCAAAATATCCTTCTGGGTGAAGCTGATAGACAGAGGTTGATGTTGAATCCTGATTGCTTGCTGGACCTGATGCCCCCATGAATTCTAGGAGTGCTTGTGCGCTTTGGAACTCATTGATGTGTGCGATGCTTGGTTGGTCCCAATCTACGAGGTCAGGGTTTGTGAGGGGAAGATCTATGAGGTTAATGGAGAGTTGTTGGAGAACAGAAGTCCCCAGGAGGGTGTCGTCGGCAAAGATATCATCGTAGGATCGGATGTCTTTCTCTTCGGGGATGTCTTCGATTTCCACAAGGTCATCCTGGCTATTTGAAAAGTTCACGTTGGTCATGTTAGTGCCCGCAGTTATGGTATTGGGCTCTTGTTCAAGCAGGCGAGGGGTATTAAAGCCAAGTCCTTGCTGTTCTGGATTCTGGGATGGTATGATAGGAAACAAATTTCCGTCCTCTTGTGGTCCTAGACCACCACCTTGATAGTTATAGTGTTCTGTGACATTTTTTTAGGGGATTGGATATTTCTCTTTGAAGTACTCAAGAAGTTGGGTGTCACGTGATGGGGGATCTTTGTATAACCATTTGTTAATATCTGGATCCATTTCTTTGCTGTTGATGGTACCATGAGACTCAAAAGTCATGTTTCCGATTTGCTTGAGCTTATAATGTTCTTCAATAGGCTTGTTTTGACAACTTGGGTGCCCTTGAGTATGTGGATCATGTGGAAGAGCTCCTACAGCAAATGCATCACTGAGGCTGTATTCGCCACAACCCTGGTTGTTGATCTTGATGGATGATAAGGTGGAAGAGAGGATGGTCTCTGGATCGCGATGGGATCGGGATGAGCTAGCAATAGAAGTACCAATATCGGTTCCAGGACAATGAGTAGAATGAGGGAAAGATGCTTCCATCGCAAGGCAGTATGCGAAGGGGTTAGGGTCAGCGTGGATGGTAACCTCAGTGCCTTGATGTGGAAACTTGATGCATTGATGATAAGTAGATGGTACAGCCTTAATGGAATGAATCCACGGTCGTCCTAGGAGGATATTAAACGGTAGGTCAAGATCAACAACGTGGCAAAGAGTATCTTGCGTTGCTGGGCCTAGCTGGATAGGCAAAGTCATAGTACCTTCAGAGGTACGTTCCAAGTTATCATATGCTTTGATAGTGATTTGCTCATGTTGTATGTCGGCCTCCGTGAACCCGATCTTCTTGATGAATTTTAATGTGCACAAGTTGAGGGCTGAGCCATTATCCACTAGAACTCGTTTGATGGCGAAATCTCTGACCATGACAGCAATGCGGAGAGGGAGAGTATGGTCAGGAGTGACATCTGGTATATCAGATTCTTTGAAGGACAAGGCACATGCTGCTGATAGGTGTCCCACAAGAGTTTCAAACTGAGTTGTGTTAATGTCCGTGGGGACATGGCCTTCTTTTAGAGCTTTGTCCAGGATCTCCTGATGAATGGGTGATGTGCGGAGCAAATCCAAGATAGATATTTGGGCTGGCATGTTCCCAAGATGCTCTATGATATTGTATTGTGCTCTTGGTGCATTATGCTGTGTTGCGCGTGCATTTGATGCTGGCCTGGTGTTAGACTGTGCTGTGGATGTAGTAGATGTTGGCGTTGGAGGAGCAGCTGATCTCGGAGGAGCACCGGCAACAGTTATCCTACCACTGCGGGTAGTTGCAGCACATTGTCGATCCGGCCCTCTGACGTGGATGGTATTGATGGTGGGCTCATCTTGGATGGGCTCAACTTGAGTTATGCATCCGACATACTTGTCATAGTTGATGTAGGCCGCTGTGTGATCTTCTTGCTTGCCTTTGCCACGATTTTGGGGCTGATTGGCGTTGGCTTGATTCTTCCCGGTATCGTGTTGAGGGAACACATTTTGATATATTTGCAACCGGCGTTGGGTGAGGCTTGAGCTGGTGCATCAACCTGGATTTCCTTGCGATCAATGAGATCCTGGATGTAGTTCTTAAGCCGCATGCACTTCAATGTTGTGTGGCCCTTCACACGATGGTAATCACAGTATTCATTTTTTTTATACCAATCAGACTTTGGTGTGTTGTCATCCTTCTGTGGGATGGGCGGATATGTGATCATATTTGCCTTGGCTAGCCGATAAAAGATCTGATCTAGAGGCTCACCCAAAGGTGTGAAAGTCCTCTTTGGATTGTGCTGATTGTTAGGTTTGTTCTGCCTTGGGGCAATGTTAACTGCGTTAACAAGATTGCCTTGACGTGCTGGCTGTTGCTGTTGGTATTGCTGCTGATACTGTTGCACAGGTGGTTGATGAGCTTGAGGAGGCTGCTGATAAATAGGTGCTTGATATGCGGGAGCTGGTGGTTTCTGATAGATGGGCGCTTGTGGCAGTTGGTATGTTTGAGCTGGTGTAGGACTAGCCACAACAAATTGTACATTCTTAGTGTCAGTGGCTCCATCTGTAACAACATTCTTGTTACGATTCCAGTAACGAGATTTATCATTGTTGGGTTTGTTCTTGGAATCATCCTTGAAGTGACGAATAGTGCCTTCGTCTAGGAGAGCTTTCTCGATGCCTATGCCTTTGCTCTTGATGTCTTGGTATGTCTGGAGACAGTTCATTCGCATGTGATGGGATAGCTTTGGATGTAGGTTATCAATGAAGATCTTTGTTAGATGCTTCTCTGGCGGCTGATATGATAACCTGGTTGTAAGATTCTGCCATCTTTGCAAGCATTCTGTAAGGCTTTCTCCGTCTTTCTGCTTTGAGTTGCATAGGTCTAGCAAGGACAACTCATTCTCCACATTATGGGCATAGTGTGTGATGAACTTCTCAGAGAGTTCAGCAAAGGTGTTTATTGTCCCATGTGGTATTTTGTAAAACCACTCAACAGCAGTTCCTCCCAAGCTTTTGGGAAACAGGCACAGGAGATAGTTATCACTGTAAGCCACTTCTTGGCACGCCATGTAGAACTCTTTGATATGGTTTACTGGATCTCCTTTCCCTCGATACTTGTCGAACTTGGGCATCTCAAAATGCTTGGGGAAAGGGATAGTTGCTATGGACCGATCGAAGGGATATGAGCACACCTCTTCGAACTTGTATGTTTTATTCTCTGTTCCACTTTGTAGCTCTTTTAGAGCATTTTTCATTGCTTCCCACTCAGCATTGAGTGGCGAGGGAATTGGAACTTCTGGTTGTGATGGAAGCTGTGGAACTGAATATGGCACTTGCTGTGGATAAATGGGTTGAAACTGATTTTGGGGCAATGGTTGCTGGGGATATTGCTGGTGTGGCATAAGGGGATATTGTGGTAAATGATATGGAACCGCTTGATGTTGTTGGGCTGCTTCCTGTTGTTGAACTGGCGGTTGTTGTGGGACTGCTTGCTGATATTGGGCATTTGGGACTTGCTGTTGTAACTGATGGGTGGGAACTTGTTGTTGCTGGGGGATGATAGGGATTTGTTGCTGAGGCTGATAGCAAGGGACTTGCTGTTGTGGAGGAATGATGGGTGTTTGCTGAAAGGGGACATGTGGTTGCTGTGGGGAAGGTTGTTGGAACGATGCTGCTTGTGGGTATGATGGTGGTAGTTGCTGAGGTTGGCTTTGGGTTTGGCTGATATAAGCTGGGTGCATGCCTGCGTTACTTAGAGGTGGAACAGATGTGGGGAAGCTAGAAGTAAAGGGTGATGGGGTAAGATAGCTAGGGAAAGTTGGCTGTTGAGGTGGTGTAACTTGCTGGAAGGTAT
This sequence comes from Chamaecyparis obtusa, assembly GCA_027943335.1. Classification (NCBI taxonomy): domain Eukaryota; kingdom Viridiplantae; phylum Streptophyta; class Pinopsida; order Cupressales; family Cupressaceae; genus Chamaecyparis; species Chamaecyparis obtusa. Next base: position 402,798 of record BSBK01007571.1, on the reverse strand, counting down.
TTGGGATTTGGGATGAATAGCTTGAAGCCGGCGGTGTTTGGGGTAGTTGCTGCTGTGCTGCTTGGGCGAAGGCAGTTTGTTGACTTGCAACCATAGATGTAAGGGATTGAGATGGGATCCCCCATGCTTTCATTTCTTCTTGTGTAAGGCCCCACTGAGAGCTTGTGTTAGGGTGCACTGCAGCGGATGATGGAATGGTAGGAGCAACAGGAGCTTGGGACACGAATGATGGTTGAGAGAGAGGAGCTTGTTGAGGTTGTGGTTGAGCGGATGCTTGTGAGGAGGAAAATGAAGGAAACACCCAAGAGAAGGATGAGGTTGGAATGGGGAGCAATTGCGCTAACCCCAAAGAAGAAGGTACGGGTGCTTGGGGGGTGAAGGGTGACGGTGCTCCTTTGATGGTGAAAGGCATTGCTTGACTTGCGGATGGTGGCGAAGCTTTTGGTGTAAAAGCTTGCGGGAGAGGTGGAAGCTGACTTTGGGTTAAGTGTTGGATTTGGGCTTGGGAAGCCATAGCAGATGATGAAGCAAAAGGGGTATGAGATGGAGCGGATGGTGCTGCAGCTTGTGTTGCGGGACTGGTGAGGCTTCCTTGCAAGAAAAGGGGAATGGTGGAAAGCTCTTGGGGTGTTTGCATGATAGGATCAGGGAATGATTGGACAAATGGAGAATACGCTTGTGCTGGAACTTGGATTGTTTTGATGGGGATGCGTGGATAGAGAGATGGTGGGATGGAGGTACTTTCTGGCAGATAGTGGGCAAACGTGCTTTGCTGATGTTGCGGTAGAAGGGCATTGGTCGCTGGTGGGCTTTTTGGAGGATTCACAAATGCTTGGTTTGCCAAGGGGGATGAAGGGATGTTTGGATCTTCACATGGGTTAATGGCTTGGATCTGGGGATTGTAGGTCATCATGGCGTTGGTGAAAAGGTTGGGATCGGATGAGGTTGTTGGTGGATAAGGATTCATGCTTCTTCTTTTCCGAGATCTGGTCTCAACAGGCATGGAGATGCAAGTGCTAAATGTATGCAAGATGTTTGGCTAAAAGATGTTGATGGATGCAAAGTCGATGAACTTCTAAAGATGATGACTTTCTAGGATGCAATGCAAGGATGGATCAAGATGGCGATGATGGAAGCTGGATGGAACGGATATGGATCAAGATGGTGGAGGAAAGATAGGTTGCTGGTGGAAAGCTGGTGAAAGATTACTGAGTGGTCAACAAATGAGCTGTTGTTTTTCCCAAATGGAGGATCAGAGATATGATGGGGTCAACCTAAGATAGACTGATGATCTTCGGTCAACTAGTTTCTTATCAATACACTCCAATCTCTTGCTCGAGATGATGGCTATGTAAGGACAAGGTTTGATTTCTTTATGAAAACACGTTGTGCCAAAAAAGAAGATGATGGTCTCTGATCTTTGGATATAGGATAGGAATAACTCAAAAGGTAGAACACTAAGTGTTGGTGGAACTCTGGATTTGGAACAAAAGATGATGGATCTGCCGGAAAGACATGGAAAGCTGATGGGGGGGATGCTGGTGGAAAAGGTTTTGAAGGGTGAAGGGACAATGCTCTAGAAGGATGATGCAAGTGACAAGGATTGATTTTTTAGAATGCTGGTAGGAAGATGAATGCATATGCAACTTTTATGATGTTCTTGAGATGCAACTAGGGTTTTGATGCTGATGCAAAGGGTGAAACTAGGATGAAACTAAGATGCAAGGCCGTTTGAGACAAGATTTCAAGATCCGAAGATGGAACAAGACATGAACAAGGAATTGGCTAATCTTCTGGCTCAAGGTTGACAAAGTGATGGTTAACTCGAAAATGGAAGGCGAACTGTTTGATGCGGGCGTTATGGGCAATGTTCTCAAGTTTGGTTTGGGACTTCTCTTCTGCTTGGGTTGCTTGGATAATGGATTGATAGGTCTTGGTGTTCTTCTTGATAACTTTTTGCTCTTGATAGGCTTGGGATTTGGGCAACTTTGCTTTAGGATGTTTGTTCTTGCTGGGCATCACTTTGGAAAAGAGGCTTCTGATTTTGAGGCAAAGGTTTCCAATGGCAAAGGTTAAAGTCAAAGCAATCTCTGCAAGGGACAAAGCAACCCTGCGGGATACAAACAAAGGCAACTGACTCTGACAAAGCTTTGAAAGTGTATGTTTCAACAAGTGTTTTCACGGGGTCTTTGACTGTCAAGCACTTCAAACAGATCTACCTAAGGAAGGTGAGTATCAAAATCGCTTGCCCACAGCTTGGTATCCCCCAGAAGGGAATACAAATGGTGAGTAATCTTGAGGCGACCCGGTAAACCCCTTGGAATCGGTCCTTGCACAAGGATTTTGATACTTTCGGATGTAGATAGGGTAGCCTCTAGTTTATCAAGTTTTTAATAATTCTGTGGTGTCTCCATACCCGGTTTTGCTGATCATCCGTGACTCACTTAAGAGCCTTGCCAATTATGCTGGGGGAGAGGAATGTTTACCATCCCCAGTCACGTGTTTGGCACGAACGCCCGGCGATTAGGAGATGTAAGTGATTCTTTTGGTATTCACTTATTTGTATACCGGCTGGGGGGGATACCGGTTTGAGGTCGTTCTCCGAGGAGGAAGCGCTTCTCCTTGGACAGGCCTCACTAAAAGTAGAACAAGTGAACTTGTCCAAGTTCAAATGTTCCACGTTGCTTACTCTAACAAGGATTATGCAAGAATTGAAAAACTCCTACATGCACATCAAGCAGATTTTGTTCATTTTCCCAAATTTGATTAAGTGATGTTTGAACTTTGAAATGAAGACACTCGTGGTTAGCTTTTGATTTGTTCCTTTCCTCAAAATGTAAATGAATTGAACGTTTGCAAGTTCTTTCCTTTTGTGCATTCAAGATTTGATTAGCGAGTTGATTTAAGAACTTTGAAAAAGCTTTGTTTTATCCTTTAGATCACTCAAGATTGAATTTGTTTGCTTGCTTTGGAATCTGAAACAGATGAGGGAATAGAGTTGTTTGTTCCTTTAGTGCATTCAAGATTTGGTTTGATTTTCAAATTGACAATGACACTTAGGACCTAAGTTCATTTCCTTAATGTCATTCAAGATTTTGTTTTGACCTTTGCTGTAAAAAAAAAGAAAAAACCAGTTCTAAGCAAAAAATAAAAAGCGACACTGTCCAGCTTATAGGCGACGCTAGAAAGTTCAGAGGCGACATTTAATTCTTACAGGCGACATTCTGTACCTAAAAAGGCGACAGATAAAAAACCACAGGCGTGATTTCTTTTGTTACAGGCGTGATTTAATTACAAGAAGGTGACAGAAGAGAATTCTGGAACGTAACAGAAGTTGCTGACAACAGGAAATTCTCAGTTATGCAAGCGTGAAAATAGAGTTCACAGGCATCATTTCTTTCCTCAAAGGCGTGATTTAATTGCATGAAGGCGTGACTGAATTGTTTGTAGGCGACATTTCTTTTGATGAAGGCGACATTTCTTTGCTTGAAGGCGACATTTAATTGCTGTAGGCGTCATTTCTTTTCATGAAGGCGACATTTCTTTATTTCCTGCAAAATACAAGCATATAAAGCATAATTTCATCAAAATGATTGTGGTTAGTGTCCCACCGGGCGTGCCAGAATGTAGACTAGGATTTGAGAGTGCACCTAAACCTGTTTTGAAGGCCAAAGAAAAACAAATGTCATAGCATATAATCAAATCAAATTTAATGGTAAACAAACTAAAATCAAAGCCACCTCAGTTTAAGCCTAAAACGGATGCGCCCATGCACCGTTTGATATGCTTAGATATAGATGGATGTGGGTGTGCAAACTCAAGCACTTGGAGCATGCAAAATAGGATGATTTGAGGATCAAGAAGACCCAAAATGACACAAAATATGTATGAGAAACCTATTTTGCCTCAAAGGCCTCAAGAACACACAAATATGCAAAGCTAAATAAATGAACTATGATTGAAAACAAGAAATGAAACTATGTTAATCCCATTAAGCTAATTTAGATGTGATTTAAGCTTGAAAATGATCTAAAAATGATGAGTTTATGCTTATGCTAGAATGAAAATGGCATTATGACTTTGCTATTGAGTTTGAGAGTTGAGAGATGATTTGCCTTAGGAAGTGAGGGTATTTATAGGATTTCTAAAGGCTTGGGGTAGGAGGAATGAATGGCCAGGATTGAAATCCTTAAGAGAGGCCAAGATTCACTCAAAGGGAAGCACATGGATTGTGCTAGTTCTCAGCCAATCAGGAGGTGACACATGTCACAAGGTGAGTGGATGAAGGGAAGGGCAAAGAGGAGTCAACAAAGGGGGCTCCAAGCTCATAACTCTCCAAATAAATGCTTGTAAGAGCAATGAATGAGCTTTAAGAGGCTTTGAAGACTTTGGGGAAGCAATAAATGCTTTGTGGTTGAGATATTTGGGAGGAAAGACTTTGCTTTGGTTTAGGAAAGTCTTAAGCTTGGTTAGGTTTGCACAAAGGTTTAAGGGTAGGATTAGGATTAGATTAGGACAAAAAAAAGGATTAGGATGGGTGAAGAGGGTGGATTTGAGAAGATTCTAGAAGAGTCTAGATTTCTCCTTAGTTTCTTGGAATAAAAGTTATTCATTCCAAAAGCTTAAGTTTTAGGAATATTTATTAAAACATTTTCAATAAATATGAAAATTAAATATTTAACCTTAATTAAATATTTAACCTTGGAATTAGGGTTAGAAAAGATGGGATTAGCCTTTTAATCGAAATTAAGAAGGGATTAGAAGATTTTGGAAGAAGTTAGTGGTCTTAAGAAAATTGGCCAAGTTTGGGATAAAAAATAAATTAAAAATAAATTAATTTATTTTTGAGGTTTTTGGTCAATTTATTAATTAAATAATTAATAAATTAGGGATAATGTCCAAATGACATTTTTAGGCTAGATTCCTTAATTAAATATTTTTAATTAAGAGAGAGGGATTTAATGCCATAAAAATAAATTAATTAATTAAATAAATAATTAATTAATAAATGATGATGTCATCAAGGATTTTCAGAAAACAAAAATAATTTATTTTCTGAAGGATTTTTCGGTGTCTACACTTTCATATTCCATGCTTGAAGGCTAGAATATTTTTTTGACACATGCATATAAAAGATTGTATATCTGGTATCATCATGTATTCGACTAGGAAGTAGACAACAAAATGAGTTGATGAATACAGTTGAATAATTTAGACTCCATAAGGCTGAAAGGTGTTGGGTAATAGTGTGTAAGGGTCAGATACTCAATCATAGCAAGGTTTGGGGCATCCATCAAGTTTTTGTACCAATTCTTATGACTTTCCTATTAGGACAATGTTTGAAAACTTCACAAGTTTGTGAGCAGTCATAGTTTGTGACTCTTGTATTGAACAGATGTTGGAACCTTATTGAAGGCATTTGGAAGTGTTTCATGAGTGTTACTATATCAACAAAAGGAGTTAGAGAATATTTAACCTTTGTTTTCACATTTCTCAAAGGTTGAATCCATAATCCCGTCAAATCAAGAAAATGCAAACTTTAATGTTTGGAATTTGGTATTATATGTCATCAATTAGGAATTTTATATTGTTTCTCAAGTCATATGATAAGCTTTGTTCAAACCCTTAAACTGTAAAAAGTCAATGTGTATAGCTTCAAGTCTTATGGTGGCCCATGATGGAGTCTAGAAGGTGTGTCCAAATGAGAAATCTTGATGATGTGTTGTAGATGCCCGTACAAGTTGAGATTGTCATTATTGTCTAACCCCTACCTCTGCATCAACCTTACAAGTTGGGTACCCCCTCTTGCAACCCCTCATGCTCATTTATCAACAATAACCTTTTCTATAATTGCAATTTGAGAGACCATTTTCCTAACAAATATAATTGACCAATCCATCTAAGCTCCAAATACAACACAACACTCTCATAAATACCTCAATAAAATAACCAATGTACTCAATACTATGAGAACTATCCATATCAATGTCAAATCTCTAACCAAACATATGCAAAATTAGGAACACATCGTGACAAAATGATCTCACAAATCCACAAAAGAAGAATACATGTCCCAAATGAATATATTTTCTCTTAAGAGTGCCTATATCATGATAATATTTTGATGCACAATCAAGAATCTATTGTGTTATAATAACATACCAATGATATTTTTGTGAAAGTTTACATTGCATAATTATGTAGAGAAATTAATAAATAATAATGACACAAATTCATGTGGTAAGACCTAGTAAAGTTATAATAGAAAATTACTGCCAACAAAGATCTTTCAACACAATAAAAAATCTGAAATTCAAGACAACTTACCAAACTTTGGCCATCCAAGAGCGCCTCAATCATGAGATTGTGAGGAGAGTGATGAAAGTAGGAGGGTTATGACAAGCAACAAGTATTATGATCCTTGAATCATTTGGGAAGGGTTTTAAAAGCATGTATTAGGACTCACAAGCTCTGTTATTAGTTTGGCTATGACCATGTTAGTAACCACAACAAGGTAATTGACCCTTGAGAATAGTTGAAGGAGATGTGACTTTAGAAACAAGACATAGGATATTACCCCAATGATCTTAAAAGACTTGTAGACATGTCATTTCAAGTGCAACTTAATTGGATTGCAACTAAATCTATGTTAGAATATTAGAACAAACCATAGCTTTAGTGTAAAGAAAGAAATGGACATCTACTACATGTTCTCCCTTTCCAACCTCCTTCACCTTCATTTGTCTCCACTTTGCAACTAGTAAAGACCCAATACTCTTCATAGTACTCACTATTCATTTAATGTTATCCAAAGTAATGGACAATTAGTTATTGGTACAAGATATTTACCGAGGTATATCTCATGTCATCTTGATGGTATTTTTGTCTATTCTTTTGCATGTGGATTCTAAATAATTTTTTATACGAATTTCTCACTTTGGATTATGTTTAAATTATCTTATATGAATATTAATTTATTTTAGGAGTATGGTTTTAATTGCATTTAGCAAGGGGTGGTGATGTCAAATTATGGAAGTTTCCCTTCTATTAACATATGATCAATTGGTTATAGATAAATATGGCTCCGCGTTTGGCATCCCCTTGTAAGGAAAAAAATTACAACCATATAATGACAAACAAATAAGTTCTCAAAATCTATAGGCAAGAGACTAGACAACATACCCATGAAAATGACACACAAGTTCTACCCTATGAAAATCCTTATGGGGGAAATACCCAACCTTCAAAAGCATCCATCTTCCATATATTATTCAATAATACAACCGCGCTGTCATAACATTTAACCTTGTGTAATTTAGCATTATATGATAAACAAAATTCCGCATAAACCTCCACGCCCCTCCATCTCTCTTGTCCTTTTTCACCTAGTTTCTAGATCACATGGCTTGGTCAACATAGGATGTGTGCTTGTTGTGGATATTTTTTTATATCGCGCACTTGTCCCACAAATTTGTAGAGAGCCTTTTAGATGTTACAAATTCCACCCCTATAGTGTAATGCCTCTCACCATCGCCCATCAATGTTAATAATCATTTGGGTGGTTTAAAATTATTTCTTTGAGCTTCATTTTGGTCTTGTTGCTTACTATCTCAACCTCTCTTGATAATTTGGTTCCCTCTTGTAGAATTTCTATACTTTCTTGAGCTCATTATTTTATCAAGACAACTTCCAAACAAAATTCTTGGTCTTTATATAATTGCAACACCATCATCTTTTTCATCTCACCTTCATTCCATTGAGCTTTGACTTTGTGGCTTCAAAGGAGAGTATCTCATCTCACTCCATTTTATTTTGTTTAACATATTATTTTATCTTTATCATTTTCTCATTATTTTATTTACTATTACTTATCTATCATCTTTCCAGTTATCTATCATTGATTATCTAGCTAGCTAGCTATTATGGAGGTGGAAACACCAAAGTAGGGACTTGACTAAAGTAAGTCTCCAAACAACCCCCAACATTTTTTACTTTTTTGTGTGTGCAAGTTTTGGAGGAGAAAGGAGAGTAGCTCATGCGATTCTTCTACTTTCTTCACCATGAGAATATTCTATTCCTTTAAATCCTTTCATTTCCCTTATTTCGATTACATGATTGTATTTTTTGTTTTCTATTATCATTACAATATAGTTTGTGTTAGTTGGTTAATTGTGTCAATTTTCCACCTTGATTTTTGTGCACTTCTTATACAAGATAAAAGTCCATTGAGTGGGCATCATACATCCACAATGTCATCCTAGACTCACATGTGTGTCTAAGGTAGTGAGCTTAGTCTTCATAGTCAAATCTTTTATTTTTTATATTAAAAACATATCTATTGATCTTATTTTATTAATTTAATTATTTTACTTTACATAATATATCATTTAAAACACTAAAATATACACCATCAATCTGAATGTCTTGATCACCCTAGCTCACCACTATGCTAGTAGAAGTGATGTGGTGCAAAGGTTGATTTTTTCCTTGGGGTTTCATCAATCCCAAGAGTAGGGAATTTTCATCTCTACATTTTGGTGAGCTCAATGTGAACTAGGGTTATCTACATCATCCTTCTTTTTGAGTGATATTCATTTTGTCAACATGGTGATGATCACTCCCATATTTCCATCTAATTGGAGGGTGTATAATGTTGATATAACATTCACCCCTCTTGATGCTTCTTATAGTGGATAGCCTTCTCCTTTATACATCACAATTTTGGTCAACAAGACCATCATCAGAAGCATGATGATTGACCCTGTGTGTCGCATGGATTTTATCATGGAGGAGGTTCTCTTTATAAATGGGTCACATTGTGTGTGGTATGCTGAGTGATTGGAAACCATCAAGACCCATGATGTACTACCACTTCCCCCTATGGGGTCCACTACTTTGATGATCCAAGTGGGACCTAAGGTAGGTTTTACAACCTTCGTTTCATCCCAAAGTCAAACTTCTTTCAAGTCAAGCTTGGCATGCCATGGCTCATATCCAAGGGAGTCATGCCCTTTTTAGTGCACGTGTCTCCAGTTCCCCCATGCGCATACCATATACATGATCTAGGATACTAGTTATCGACCTTTGGTATCTTGTGGGGGATTCTTGTTGGACCACTTTTGGCCTACTCTAGTAGGCCTCCTACGTCCCTGATAAGATGTTTCATTTCTTACCCATAGAAAATACAAATTTGGGGAGTTTTCTTTCAAATTTTCAGCACCTATCCTGCCTCCTATGATTTATCCTTCCTTTTAGTCATCTCTTATGACTCGACATACTTCATCTTATATCTCTTATTTTTTGGAGGGCACAAGACAAGTGTGTGCCTAAGAGGAATCCTCCTTTCCCAGATAGACTTTGTATCCTTTGTTGGTGTGTTATGTTCCCATATTTATTCCTAGCACAAAAAATAGAAAGTCACCCATGCAAACCAAGTCCAATGTCTGCCCTCCCTTCTTGATCCTGATCCAAGTTTACATTCCATACCCTTTCATTTATGGTAAGGGTAAGAGGTCACCATGGAGTTCTCCCTCTCCTTTAGCACCTAGCTCTCAACCTTCAAGAATTCCCTCTATTCTACTTATTTCCTACAAGGTGAAAAAGGGAAGGGTACCTGACTAGTTAGAATAATATCCTAGTAACACAAGGATTGGACATCCTTAAACAATGATTCATTGCTAAAACTCATCATGTTTCTACTTAGAACATCATACTAGACTCATTTAATGTATCAATCCGGGAACGTGAACTTGAGACAGTGACTGCAAAGTTTATGCTTTAGTTCTTCTCAATAGTCATGTAAAGCAGTTGCTACAGGAAATTTATACTAGAAACTGAACTTACAGATTAATTCTCATCTTTGAAGGAAAGACATAATAGTAAATAAGTAATGCTTTAGAAGTAAACCTATGCTAAAGGATACAGTCAATGGTTCTACTACCAGTGGCTGTAGGAACAATAGTACTTAATAACTTGAAGGAAACTTAACTGAACTTAAACTAAACTAAATTTTACTTAAGCACGAACAGGGAATTCATCTCCCATGTGGGCCCCCACAGAAGTATGAATGAATTATAACTCAGAGATTGAAATGAAGAATTGTCATATATTCATTCAATAAAACATAACATGGATGTAGGATAGAATATCAAAATGCTTTACTCTATTGCTCAATTACAACATAAATTTCTCAAAACATCTAACTAGCCTGGAAACATAAGTTCCAGCTTATTTAAAGGAAACTAGGAAAAACATAATGCCTATAAACTAGGTCTTCCATTACATAGTATAACAACTTTTAGTTTCAAGAGTGACAACATCATTTATGCAAGAAGATAAGCCACATTCAATGCTTCAGAAATATAGGAACGCCCGACAACTAGATTGTCTTGGACCAAATCAGCAACCGCAAAGTGACGGAAGGAGTGGAGCTATAATGAACTCTAAAATAGTCATCCGCCTTGAAAGACCACTCATCCTTTTTAGTTTGCGCTCCTTGCTTGACTTATTCTTCCTGCAAAAGGTTAACACAACAAAATCCAAAACATGAATCCAAAGCATAGATCATAATAATTTTTCCCTATTTTAATGTAGCCTTGTCACACAACTGCAGGAGGTCTACCCATTTAAAGCTAGAGAAGAAATATACCAGATTTACCATGACATTCATTAATCTAGATATATATTTAGTATTGTCTTTAAGTTTCATAAGTATCAAATATTCATATAGCTAAAACTTATAAACATAAAAGATTGTATCATGTTTATGAAAAACTATAAGATATTCAAGTCTGTACTTAGAAAATCATAAACAAAACACCCTATAAACTTGACTCATCATTCCCCCCAGCTTAGCCATTTGCTGGTCCCTCAGCAAATAAATTCTTAATCCTAGCTGTCATTCTATAGTCAATAGCTACTCTCTGTCCAGATCCTCCCTCTACAAAACTCCAGTAGAACCCTTTTGTTTTCCTGAGTGTCTTCCACCTGTACTTTTTGAATTTGCAAGTAATGGAGACATCAATAATGGAGGCTGAAAGGTTAATGGGATCCAAAAACTTTCTCTCTCTTCCCAAAGAAATGTACCAAGGAGCACGCTGGGTTGCCATAGAAAAATTGAGAGCTGAATGTGGTTCTCTCTTTCTCATCTCCCCAAATAAACTGTTCCAACGCCAATGAATGGCATTCCTAGCCTCATGTAGTTCAGTATTCACCATCTGTTCATATGCATTAAATGCTTCCTTCCTCACTGGATAGATGATCTCACTACCTGATTCAAAGGGGGCTATTCTTAACTAGTTATAATAGAGAGTTTGAGGATCCTTGGCTTCAGGCCTTAGAAATAGGGGAATGTCTGACTCCAAATCTCTATACACTTCATCTTGGGTGTTCCAACTAATTCCATTCTATATCCAGGACATGAAGGCTCTAAGTTTAATATCCCCAACATAAAGTAAGGGATTCCAAACTCGATCATCTAGAACTGCAAGATTGTGAAGATAAAGTTCACACAACAAATTTTTTATGGCTGCAGGAGAGTGATGGAAAGATTGGGAAAACTGGGTAGGCTCTTGTAATGAGGGAGTCCTATCCTACATAATGCAGGTCATTTGATAGTTCAACAGGTATTCTTTAAGAAACAGAGCATAGACAAGTGATGGAGATCTACAACCCATTATGTAAGGGATTAAGGATGTAATTTTGTCAAGTTTCACACTTAACTGTTCTACCTTTTCCTCTTGAACAAGTGTTTCCTGATAGTGACTGTCTATGATTTTATTCAGTTCTTTCCTTTGCTATTTCCAATTTTCCCTCTCAGAATTTAATTGTTTAGCCAATAGAAAAATAACATTTAACAAAGATGTTGAACTGGATTGAGCTAACATTGAACTATGGCTAGAATTATCTGCTGCTTGAGGAATAGATGACTTACCATTGTTAGCACTTGTCCTTTTCAAAGGATTCATCCAAATAATCATATCTTTCTTGGTATTAGAGCATTCCTGAGCCACTGAAGCTAATGTATCTAACCCTTCGTTCAAAATTTTCTCAACCACCTTATTGACAAGGTTCATATCAACATCTGGAGTTTCTTCATAAAGACCCCTTTCTGCTGCAGGAGACTTTACTATAGGAGAGAATGTTGGTTCATCTACTTCCCTAATATAACTATCAGAATCATCACTTCCATAATCATCTCCCTGAAAATTCCCAGAGGCTGGTCCCCTCCTTTGAAATACATAGGCTTGCTCCTCCGAGCTGTCATCTCCGATTGTAATAACTTCTGCATTCTCGGGTTTATCAGGAACCTTCTTTGTTTTTCCATCATGAGATTCCTCAGATGTGCCCTATTCCATAACTTTAGTTCATTGCTCATCTTTCTAAGAAATTTCAGGCCGTAATTCAGCTTCTTGCTGGATATTTTCATTTTCTTCTTCCTTCGGCTCAGAGTCTTGGATTATCTGCGGTTCATTATCTGGAATCTCCTTAGTTGGTTTTGTTCTTCGCCTAGCACATCTCCTCAATGGAGTTTCCTCCTTTTCTAGGGCTTTCCTCTTTTTGAAAGTGCTCTTGGCTGTAGGAGATGCCTTAGCCTGTCAACCAGTACTAGGGTTAATTTTTCATTTCTTATGCTTTGGGGAAATTGTTTCTACTGCAAGGGAAACTTCAGCCTTCTCTGTAGGAGTCTCCAATTCCTCTTCATGAATTATTCTTGAAGTAGAGGAATTGGTAGAATTACGAGAATCAGAGGAATTAGGGCTTCTAACCTTAGCTTTCTTTTTCTTTTTGGATGAAGAACATTGTCCAATTTCAATAAAGATTTTTCTAGTTCCTTTAGTAGTTTTAACCCTCTTCCCTACTCTACGTCCAATTGGCTCCAGGGTAAGATCCTTAAACCCTCACAGCATAAATTCCTCCCAGGAAATGTCTAACTGCTCCCTTAAAGCTTTTTCTACTACTAGTTTGATTAAGCAATGGTGAGAGACAGAGTTTCGTCTACCCTCTTGTACTAGTATAGCTTGTTTTAACAAAATGCCAAACACAAAACTAGGGACATTGATAGGTCTATTATCATGTTGTAAACAACTCAAGAATTTGAAATGAACAACATGCAAAAATGAGTGTCACCCTTCACAGGTGAAATACCTAATGATAAAAACCGCACATTGCTGAAAAGGCTCAGGAAGAGATAGTCTAACAGTACCTTGTTTCTTATTAACTTTAAGCTGTGGGTCTGCATGAAGAGTGAACTGAGCTCTGGCGGAAGTTGGGTCAAGATTCTCTGTAAATTCCTCACCTTCCAATGGTAGTCCCATAACCTCTGCCAAAACTGTCTGAGAAAATGACACCTTCAATCCTTTAATTGTTGCCACTCCATTCTTTAAGGAGTTGAGAAATTGAAACACAACCTCGTCATCCTAGCTAGTTAGCTTCTGAACATAATCTGTCCATCCCCTTGCTTGAAAATATGGCCTACAATTCTGGTCTTCAAGCAACACATTATGCACAGTAGGCTCTCTTCGAATCAAGTCTCCCCCCATCGTCTAATTTCTAGGGTACCAAAAACAAAGTTGCAGGAGAGAATAACAGACAACCACAAATTTGGACAAGAAAACTTGAAATAGCAGGTTGCAGGATGAGTTCAAATTTAGAAATTTCTAGAGTAATGCAGCTCAAGAAATGAGAGCTTATGAGTAAAATAAATGCAAATTTCCATGTTAACGTTTCATAATTACTCATAAGTACATCCCACAGAACTCGTACTTAACATATCTTGCCACCTTAGTTTTATACATGTGAAAAATATCACGTAGCAAAATGATTTTCAAAAATGTCTAATCTTTGGCAGAAAGTATTGCAAGTATGACATAACTAATAAATAAAAAGATGGCATAAACATAATGACAAAACTAATATAACCCCCCCAGCTAAAATATTGCAAGTGGTCCCACACTTGCAGTGGTAACAAGGCATACAAAATAAAATAGTGGAAAAACAAATTAAAATCGCATACCTTGGAATGTGTGTTAACCGAAAGTGTTGGTGAGGTGGCAGTTGCTATCCATGAATGAAAGAATTGATGATGTGGATGGATGATAGACTAGAAATGAAGTGGAAATTTATTATGGAGAATCAACTTTCACAAGGAAAGTGTTTATTATGATAGTGATAAGGACAGCTATAGGGAGGAAGGTAAATGAGAAAAAAGCTGAATAGGAGATGTTGTAGGAACTTCAGCATTAGCAGCAGAAGAGAATTACTATAGGAACTCCTCCTTACTTGCTAGCTTGTGATACAATTTTAACCGATGACCATTTACTAACAATTTGAACCGAACCGTATCCACTATGGAGAGTTGGACCGCTCCATTTGGAAAGACTGCAATAATTTCATACGGCCCTAACCATTTGGTTTGGAATTTGCCAGGATTATGCTAATACTTGGAGTCATAGAGGAGCGCCCAGTCACCAATAGAAAAAACTTTGTCCTTAACATACTTGTCATGCCATTGCTTACGCTGGTTTTGTATCAATTCTATATTGTGCAAGGCAGATTTGCGCCACTCATCAAGACCATTCAAACTCAGTATCCTTTCTTGTTGTGCAACAGTGAGATCCATTCCAAGATCAAGAGCTGTCCTAAGTGTCTTATGTTCAAACTCGATAGGCATGACTGCAAAATGACCATAAACAAGCTCAAATGGTGTAAAACTAGTTGTGGACTTCCATGTGGTGCGATAAGCCCAAAGTGCTTCAGGAAGTCGGATAGCCCAGTCTTTCTTATGGATGGCTACTGCTTTAGTGAGAATAGTTTCCAACTCTCGATTGGTAACTTCAACCTGCCCATTAACTTGAGGGTGATAAGGTGAAGATTTACCATGTCGGATGTTGTATTCCTCCATTAGAGCAGTAATCAAATTAGAAGTAAACTAAGGACCTTGGTTAGACTGAATCTCTCTTGGTACACCAAATCTAGTGAAGATGAATTCATAAAGGAACTTCACAACATTGTTATCTCTTGGGTGCTTCATAGGTTTAGCCTCAGCCCATTTTGTAACATAATCAGTGTAGACAAGGATATAGGATTTACCTTGTGAGGATGGCTCAATAGGACCAACAAAATCAATCCCCCATTTATCAAATGGTGAAACAACAACCTGTGGCTGCAGGGGAATTTCATCTGTCTTCGTGGGGCATCCCATGCCATGGCATTTGTCACACTTTTTAGTGTACTAAGTAGCATCCTTATGTAAACTGGGCCAAAAGTAACTTGTAGTTAAGATCTTCAATGCGGTCCTTTTGGCAACAAAATGTCCACTGCAAGGTTCATCATGACATGCTCTGAGGATATCATAAGTTTCATCCTGTCTAATGCATCTTCTAGTGACTTGGTCAGGACTAGTGTAAAACATGAATCCATAAATCCATGAATAATTAAAGCTCTTTTCAGTTAGCAATCTTCTTTCTTTAGCACAGAAATGAGCTGTGGTCTTACTAGTTGTGAGATAATTGGCAATATTAGCATACCAAGGATTGTGGGCAATCATCAAGAAAAGATGTTCATCAGGAAAGTTGTCATCAATGGCTACAGGATCATCAGACACATTCAACCTAGAAAGAAAATGTACCACCACATTGGCCTTACCAGGTTCATCTATGATGGTAATGTCGAACTCCTGCATAAGTAACAACCATCGAGCCAACTGATAGGAGATTGCAGGCTTGTTCATGAGATGCTTAATCACAGAATGATCTGTATGCACATAGATTTCATACCCAGTGATGTAGTGTCTGAACTTGTTCAGGGCATAAATGACTGCTAGTTGTTGTTTTTCAGTGATAGTGTAATTAAACTCAACTCCTTGCAAGTTCTTACTGATAAAGTAAATGGCATGCTCAACTGAGTCTACCTTTTGTCCAACTACAACACCTATAGCATAATCTGAGGCATCGGTATGAATATGAAAAGGTAAGCCCCAGTTAGGTCCTCTCAAAACTGGTGCTGTAGTGAGTACTTCTTTTAGCTGTAGGAAAGACTTCTCACACTCAGAATCCCAAGAAAACTCAACATCCTTTTTAAGCAAGTTATACAATGGTGCTGCAAGCTGATTGAAATCTTTTATAAACCTTCTATAATATCCAGCATGTCCAAGGAAATTGCGCACATCCTTTTGTTTGGCTGGAGTAGGTAATGTACTAATCACCTCAATCTTAGCAGGGTCCACTTGTATACCTTTGGAAGATATGAAATGTCCTAAGACAACTCCTTCTTCCATCATCATGAAGCACTTTTCACTATTGAGAGAGAGGTTGTACTCACAACACCTTATAAGAACTTTTTCCAAGTTTGCTTTAGCCTCTTCAAAGGTATTCTCATATGTTGTAAAATCGTCCATGTAAATCTCCATGCAATCAGCAGAGATATCTGAAAATATGTTGATTACAGCTCGCTGGAAGGTAGCAGGGGCATTACACAACCCAAAAGGCAGCACTGAATAAGCAAATGTGCCCCATGGGCAGGTGAATGTTGTTTTCTCTCGGTCTTCAGGGGCTATTTGAATCTGATTATAACCATTGAATCCATCCAAAAAGGAGAAGTATTTCTTTCTAGCAAGGTTATCAAGGACATGGTCTATGAATGGTAAGGGAAAGTGGTCCTTTTTAGTGGTAGTGTTAAGCTCCCTATAGTCGACACAAACTCTTCACTTCCCTCCTTTCTTAGGTACTATAACAAGAGGGGAGACCCATTGACTATCTGAAATAGGATAGATGAAGCCAGCATTTAACAACTTCTGCAACTCATTCTTGACTATATCCCTAAGGGTTGGATTTACCCAGCGCTGAGGTTGGCAAACATGTATGAATTCAGAGCTGATATAAATTTTGTGAGTGTAGAGCTTAGGGTCAAGGCCTTTCATGTCAGTATAATCCCAAGCAAAGGCTGATTAGTGTTCTTTTATAAGCTGCATGACATCTAACTATTGAGAGGAAGTCAAAGAACTACTTACATTTAATTCCCTTCCTGAGCTAACCTCTATCTTGGTGACCTTTTCTGCCATGGATAGTTGAGCAATTGGGAAAGACTCCATTTCATGAGGCAGTAATGTGTGAAGAAATTTTGAAGTTTCTGAATACTGTAGAGCATCAATAGGTGGTAACAAAGTGTCAAGAACACAGTTATCTTGAGAACACACTTGGGGTTCCACTCCATATTCATTCAGGATAATGGGGGAAATGATCTCATCTTCTCCCCTAGAGGCTATAAAAGGTTCCCTGGATATCATCATTAATTGACAAATGAAATTAACCTCAGGTTCAGTATCATCCAATTCTGGCTAGATGATTTGATCATCTTGCAACAGAGGTTGAGCTGGAGAATATAGAGTCAGATTTTTAGTGTTGACTCCATTGGATATAGTCATTTTTCTAGACTGACAAGCTATAAAGGCATCGACAGTAGCCAGCCAAGGCCTTCCTAGAATTATTGGGTATCCTCCCATGTTAGCCTTTGGGGAAAGGACAACAAAGTTAACTGGATATTCCCAAGAATTCAAGGTGACTATAACATCGTCTATCATCCCATTAGGTGTAATGATGGAACTATCAGCAAGCTGAAGGACGGTAGGTGTTTCCCTAAGACCAATGATATGTAACTGAGACATTACTTCCTTGGTCATGACATTTATGGAAGCACCTAAGTCAACTAGGGCATTGTGGACTTGAACTCCTTGAATAGTGATTGTTATCACAGGGCTACCAAGATCAGAATACTTTGGAATTGTTAATTTCTCCAACATGAGATCAGATAACTGTCCTAGGACATGAATGGTTTTAGGATCTTTTCTCTTTCTTCCAGGCTGCTTTATGCAAGCTTCCTTGATAGCTTTGGTATATGTAGGTACTTCTTTTATGGCATCTAACAAAGGAATCTTTACTATCATTTTCTTTAGTTGGGTAAGCAAATCTAACACTGCCTAATTTTCCACTAGCTTAACTTGCTCCTCCAACCTATGAGGAAATGGAGGTTCTTGTGCTACAGGAGAAGTAGGAGCAACAGGTTGGATTGGTGGCATCAAAGCTTGCTGGCTTGATTGGTTAGACCAATTGTGTGGTTGTTGCCACCCCTGCTGGGGCTGTTGCCATGATTGATGAGGTTGTGACCAACCCTACTAAGGTTGCTGCCAACCCTGCTGGGGTTGTCGCCAACCCTACTGAGGTTGTTGCCAACCTTGCTGAGGTTGTTTCCTGTGTGTGTGAAAATTGTACCTGATCTGTAGACACAACACTCAGTAAAACATTAGAGGTTAGCAAAAATCAAAATCATGCAAAATTGAAATCTAATCTAACCAAGCGATTTACTGCCTTCTAGTAGGTGCGAGATTAATGTTCTCAGATTATTATCGAGATCAGTGACCTAGACGACACCTAAATGAATGATTTGAATGCAATTGATCTAGATATGAGATTGAATGCAATTCTAGATATGGAATAAATGCAATTAATCTATATTTTTGATATTTTATGATGCAATAAGAATGATAAATTGATATGATATGAATGCTAATATGAAATTGATATGCTATGAATGCTATTGAAAATTGATATGCAATGCTAATCTAACAATGATATGAAATATGAATGCAAAAATAAGATTGATCTCACAAAAATGCCGATTCGCAAGAGCTTTGATTCTTCAATTCCAATTCTCCAGCGTGATTGTGCAAAATATGAGATGATTTGTGAAGAGCTAAAGCCTTAATTTATAGAAATCCAGGGCTTTGGAGGTGCATGGGAAAAAACCATAAATCACTCAAATAACTCAACTTGATTTTTGAGTTATTTTTAAATAAAAAATAATTAACTCACAAAAACATGCAAAAGCTAAGTTTTAATTCAAAATAGAGTTTAGCTTTAATTGATAATTGATAGTTGTCTGCTTTTATGATTGTGCATGTTTTATTTATGAATTAATTTAATAATAAAGTGATTTATTTCTAACTTAACTGCTTTTAAAAATAAAACAATTGATTTATGGGTTAATCAATTATTTAATCAAACTTTTATTAAAAACTATATTATTAAATAATGACAACTTGCTTTAATTAATTAAATAAGAATTTAATCAATTATTCATATGATATTAGATTTATTGTCAAAATTAAATAATACAATTAATAATAGATATAATTAAATTTAATTACACAATTAAGTGGCAAATATTAAATCTAATTAATTAAATATGAAAATATTCAATTAATCAAACTTTAGGATAAATGTGATTTATTGCCAAATAATTATAAAATTAAAGATAATTAAGATGATTAGGAATATTACTAGGAATATTCTCCGATGCTGAATTTAAGATAATCAATTATGATTTGATGATGTTTGGATGTGCCTTAGATTAGGACTTTGATGTCGATTTCGTTCGAATTGAAGATGTAGGAGATTAATGAACTTATAGCCCATTTTTGGGGTATTACATTTTGCCCCTCTTTGAATTACTGTGCGAGGCGCAGTGGTTCAAAGATAGTCTGTGTTTGATAGAGATATGAAACTGATTCAAAAGATAAACCGATCTCAAGATAGAAACCGATTGAAAGATATTGAGATAGGAGGTCCTGAATGACCAGAGATAATGTTCACTGTAGCAGCAAATGAACCTATGATTGCAAAAAAGTGTCAAAATACCTGATTCTGAACCTTAGGATTGATAAGAAGTGCGTGACCCGTTCTAGACTCGATTGTGTTAGCAGAACTAGCAAGTATCACATCCGAATCCTTCAGTTGCTGAAGAACCAAGGAAAGAACACTATGATCCAATGGTTGTAAAAACTAATACAGTTTACAAGATTAGGAGAATATCAGATTGATATGGATTGATGAATCTGATATGCCCCAAGTGATGATAGATTTTCCCCGAGCGATGAGGACTTTTGATGAATCAGTGACTAGACGTGATTGTTGTCTTGATCACTGATGAAAGATATTGATAGATTTGATCGATAGAATTTTGATTTACAGACTTTGAATGATGTGTAATACCATGCCCCCTTCGGGATTAAAATTGAAATCTGACAAGAAAAGTCAGCATTATAGTTTAGAAGCATGTTAATTGATTTGAGAAGTGGTTATATACATCCGAGAATGCATTCTGCATCGTTTGGAGGTCCTGGAGACCGAATTTGACTAGGTTTGACCATGAGTTGACCATGGTTGACCAAGTTGAAATTTTGATAGTGTGATGTAAGATAATTAGTTAAGTTGAATACTAGATTTCTGTGATGATTGAAGGTTGATTATGCAAGCAGTGAATAAGATAAATGATCTCAGATTTGAATTTTGATCCCGAAAAAGGATTCTACTTGCTATTTCATTGGAGGAACCTTCATGTTAGGTTCAGCTCTTGTTAGATTTGAAGATGCGATTTGAAGAATCATTTAAGCTTCGAAGTTTATTTAGCCATTGTGAGATCATGCAAACATGCAAAATGCAAAGAGACATGCAAGATGAAATGCAACCTAAGACCTAGGACCTAGTCACTGATCATATGTCGATTTGTTATCATCATTGAACTTTTAGGTAACCGGATAAATCAATACAATGCCCACTAGCCATGAAACCATAGACATATGAATATCGATTTGTATGCGCAAGAATCAATACAACACCCACTAGACAACAACCATGGATATATGAATATTGACTTTATTTTCAAAATGTTGGATTAAATATAAGCATCAAGGCACAAACGCCAGGATGACCTGAATATCATGTCCATTTTGATATAGCAATTTGTACAAGCATCAAAACATAAACGTTGTGATGACTTGAGTACGCCTTGCATTACAAACACATCAAACAGTCAAGAGATCATTCTAAATCCAATGTGAATTACCCGTAGTGACCCTTTATCGTTCACATCCTTAGGCAAGATTGCATTCCACAGTAGGAGAAAGAACTTACTCAAAAAGATAATAGTTAGATCAAACTTCCTTGAATTGTCTGGGTATAAATGGTCGAGGTACGCATGGCCATCCAATTCGAGATAGAGGCTCTTACAGTCGGACACCATTTCAATCCAGAAGTTCCAAAGATGTTAGATTTTCACATACAAGCAGAAGACAAAGAAAAGATTATGCCCCCAGTCATCACTCTCTAAATCCTATAAAGGACATCATCGAAGAGCTCGAAGGGACACAATATGCAAAAATCTCAATGCGAATCAGTAAGCCTACAAGGAGATAAAAGCATGAAAAGCACAAATTGTTTTCAGTTGAGTTCTGATGTTTGATTGTTGTTGATGCAAAATCCTTTCTGGAGACGAGACTGACTGACTGACTCAACTTGAAGCTTCAAAGGACTCTGACTGGATAGGAAATGTCTAAGATACATAGGAGACCATAGGATATGACATTGATTGCCCCCAAATTTGAACATTGATAGGATACAGATGCTTGAGCTGATTGGTGTACAGACTGACTTATTGAAACTAGGATATGCAGAAACAAACCGGGAGATATGTACAAACTAAAGCAAGACTGAAAGCTGGGAAAGACCAAGATTGTGCTGATAGATGGAGCATTTTGGAACAAGTGGCGCCTGTTTGCCAGGTTTTCACCATCTTGGTAGAGATTCTATTTTTGCTACCAAGGTGCCTGTTTCCAGGTTTTCACCAAGGCACTTTTTCTTTCTTTTCATTTTTTTTGTATTTTTTCATTTTTTCAATTTTTTTGTACTAATGATATTTTTTCAATTTTTTTTTATTTTTGATATTTTTTGATTTTTTTGTGAATCATCAAGGCGCCTATTGCTAGGTTTTCACCAAGATGTTCATTTTTTTAGGACTTTTTCTGATTTTTAAGAATTTTTTTAGGACATTTACCAAGCACTGAATGCCTTAGGCATAGAATTTCTTCAGATGGAGAACGTTGATTGGTTCTCGGAGATGTTCTCCTTCAGTTGTTGAGAGTTGATAGGCACCAGAGCCAAAAGTAGCAGTGATAACAAAGGGACCCAGCCAATTGGGTTCGAACTTCCCCTTGCGTTCTCGATGTGATTGATTTTTAGGATTTTCTCTCAACACTAGATCGCCAACCTGAAATTCTCTATGTCTGACTTTCTTGTTGTAGCCTCTAGACATTCTTTTCTGATACACTCTGAGATGATCATACGTTGCTTGTCTGCACTCATCTAGTAGTTCAAGTTCTTGTAACCTCGACACTCTGTAGTCTTCATCAGTGACAAGTCCATGCATTTTGATTCTGAGTGATGGGATTTCAACCTCAATAGGCAGTACCGCTTCAGACCCATAAACTAAAGCGAAAGGTGTAGCCCTTGTAGGCGTTCTGATACTAGTTCTGTATGCCCAGAGAGCTGGATTGATCATTAGATGCCAGTCTCTTCCTGTTTTATTCACTGTTCTGTGCAAGATCTTCAGGAGATTTTTGTTTGAAGCCTCAGCTTGTCCATTCCCTTGAGGATAGTAGATAGATGACCAATGTTGAGTAATTTTGAACTTGACACATAAGTCATCTAGGTCCTTGTTTTTGAATTGTCCCCCGTTATCTGTGATTATAGAGTGAGGGATCCCATATCTGCAAATGATGTAGTTCAGGATGAACATAGAGATCTGTTTCCCCGTTGCTTGTGTTAGAGGAACTGCTTCTACCCATTTTGTAAAATAATCTATAGCTGTGATTATATGGGTATGTCCATTAGAAGAGTGCGGATGGATAGCACCTATGAGATCAAATGCCCATTGTTGAAAAGGCCATTGTGTAGTAAAGGGAATCAGATCTCTCCCTGGAGCATGAATCAAGTTGCCATGTACTTGACACTGTTGATAGTTTTTAGCAAATTTAATAGCTTCTTTTTCCATTTCAGGCCAATAATACCCAGCCCTAATAAGTTTTCGAGCTAACGTTAACCCATTTGAGTGTGACCCACATATACCCTCGTGGACTTCCTCTAATGCATGTTGAGACTCTTCCTGTTCTAAACATCTAAGCAGTGTACCATCTAGACCTCGTTTGTACAGATCATTACCAATGATGACATATCGGGATGCGGATCAGATAAGGTTTCATTTCTCAAAATGATTAAAGGAGTCAGGGATGATTTGGTCGTGGAGATAGGAGAACAAATTTTTGTAGCGAGATGAGTCATAACCTACAACAGTGCAGATCATGCAGGTTTCAGGGGAGTCATATGCAGGATAGGATAGGGCTTCCACCAGGAACTCGTAGCGTAGTTCATGTTCAGGCTGTTGTAAAAGAGTAGATAATGTTGCCATTGCATCAGCAGCCTTATTCTCCATTCTGGGTATTTGCTCAAATGTGATAGAGATGAAGTATTTCTTTAAATCATCGACCATTCTCTTGTAAGGAATGAGCTTTTCATCTTTGGTTTGGTACACATCATTGACCTGGTGGATGACCAGTTGTGAGTCTCCATGAATGTGCATCTCTGTAACTCTCCACTGTATTGCCATTTTCATACCATTGAGAAGTGCCTCATATTCAACAATATTGTTTGTGCAAGGAAACTTTAATCTGAATGCTTTGGGTATCGAGTATCCTTGAGGAGTAATGAACAATATGCCTTCTCTGGATCCATTCTGTGTGTAGGAGCCATCAAAGAATAACTGCCATGCTCTAGAAGAGAGGTGCATGATAGAGGAATCGGGAAACTCCATTTGCATGGGTGTATCATCAAACAGTGGTGCTTCAGCTAATTGATCAGCGATGACCTGTCCTTTGATAGATTTTCTTTCAACATATTCAATGTCAAATTCACTCAAGAGCATGACCCATTTAGCTAGTCTACCTGTGAGGGCAGCTTTGCTTAGGAGATATTTCAGTGGATCAATTTTAGCTACCAAATGAGTGGTATGAGCTAACATGTAGTGTCTCAATTTCTGTGATGCAAAGATCACAGCTAGACATGCCTTCTCGATCATTGAGTAGTTCTTCTCATAGGCCACTAAAGTTCGGCTGATATAGTAGATGGCTCTTTCTTTCTTGTTCTCATCATGCTGTGCTAGCAATGCCCCCAGTGATGTATCTGTTGCGGAGACATATAATATTAATGGCTTCCCATGAATAGGAGGCATCAATATAGGCGGATTTGATAGATACTTCTTGATATGTTTAAAGTTGTTCTCACATTCTTCATTCCATGCAAAGGTCACACCTTTATGCAATGTTTTTGTAAAAGGCTGTGAGATGTCCGCTAGCTGTGATATGAATCTTCTGATAGATTGAACTCTGCCTTGCAATGTCCTCATTTGACTGATATTTGTGGGAGGTTGCATCTCTATTATAGCCTTGACCTTAGCTGGATCAACTTCAATGCCTTTCTTGGAGATGATGTATCCTAGGAGCTTTCCAGAAGTGACTCCAAAAGCACACTTTTTAGGATTTAGTCGAAGACTAAACTTTTCCATTCTGTCGAGGATCATGCTCAAGTCTGTTAGATGGTCAGTTCTAATCTTGGATTTTGCCAAGGTATCATCTACGTAATCTTCCATTGTTCTATGCATCATATCATGAAAAATAGATGTCATTGCTCTTTGATATGTAGCTCCAGCATTTTTGAGTCCGAATGGCATAACATTCCAACAAAAAGTTCCCCACGCACATGTGAAAGCTATTTTCTCTTGATCTTCTGGAGCAATTTTTATTTGGTTGTATCCAGAAAAGCCATCCATTAAGGAATACATTTCATAGCCCGCAGTCATGTCCACTATCATATCAATGTTAGGTAGTGGAAAGTCATCCTTAGGGCATGCTCTGTTCACAACTCTAAAGTCCGTGCACACTCTGATTGAACCATCTGGTTTTGAAACAGGTACAATGTTGGAAATCCACTCAGCATAGTCTATGACATTGATGAATCCAGCTTTTAGGAGTTTTTCTAGTTCTGTTTTGACTAAGAGTGCAACATGAGGATGCATCTTTCTCAATTTTTGTTTGATTGGTTTTACTCCGGGAGCAATGGATAGATAGTGCATAATGAGATTGGGATCCAATCTTGGCATATCTGAATATTTCCATGCAAAGTTGATCTTTTTTTCTGATAAGAATGTAGTGAATTTATGTTTTTCTTCTTCTGATAGAGATTGTGCTATATGTACCAATTGTGGTTCCTCTGTTGTACCCAAATTGATGGATTGAGTTGGCTCAATTAGAACTGGAGATCTATCCTGTAAATGACTCGGAAGGACATCAAATATCTCATCCTTAGGCACCTCAGAGAGGTTTTCACCTTCAGATACATCTTTTCTTTTTACTTTTGTCGGTTCTGAGACTGCCACAAAGTGGTTTTCACCCTCAGAACTCTTTTTCTTTTTCTTTTTACTCTTGTTTTTCTGACTAAGATATTTGATGTCTGACTCGGTCATGCTAACGCTCGGTTCACTGATGGAAGTACTCATAGGCTCAACTGCATTGAGGTAGCAGGCAAGGGCATAGTCATTTGGGAAGGTATACATACCATGGTTTGGGTTTGTGGAAGTTTGGTCGATAAGATCAGGGCGTTGGATAGTCAAAGCGGGAAAGGCTTGGGATATGGTGTTCACGGATGTGGATATGTCATCATTGGTCCTAACCTGACGCTCAAGTTCAAAGGTGATATTACAGCTCAAAATGTTCAATTCATGAATAGGCTCAACGTCATCATGGGAGTCTTCTTCAGCCATAGGTGGATCAGACACGTTAAGTTCATTGTTTCGCTCTAGACTTACGTTGGGTTGAGAGACATATTGGTGAATAACATCAATAGATTTCTTTGTTATAAGCTCATCTTCTTCTGGAATGGCACCCCATTCATAATCATTTGACTCATCTTCTGATTCAGAATCTCTAGGAAATCTTAGAAAATGTGTGAAATCAGGATGAATACCCCAAGAAGGATTACCCTCAGTCTCTGACTTGAATTCATATTCATGGGAATCAGTGTCAGAATAACTACCCCCTGCTTCTTGATCAGTTTGATTGCCTTCGAGATTGGTTGGTTCTTGTGGTGCAACCATCTCTTGTGCTATAGTAGGTTCTTGTGTTTCTACTACATTAATTCTTCTGATAGGATCATCTGTATCATCAAGAAGATCTTTGATCTCTTTAGGCAATTTTTCATAGGGGATAAGTTCAGAGCTATCTGAATCATCATCAGAGGGTTCTATGTCTTCTTTCTTAAGAAGGGGTTCTCCTGGTGCAATTTGTTCTATGACATGAGAACAACCACGTTTGAGATGATAGGGTTTCTTCTTAAACCCTATGCCACCAGTATCTTTTTTGGCTCGACCAATATGTGAAATGGGGGTCACAAGACCCTTTCCCCTAATTCCTAGAGGTCCTTGACCGGAATATCCCATCTTGGCTATCAATTTGTTTCCTGGACCATATGAACTAGCAGGGATTGTTGGTGCTATAGATTCACTAGGTTGAACAATTTTAGATTCAGAATCCTCTTTATATAGCCATGCCAGCACAGCTTCATCCTCTTCAAATTCTTGTTTGGATACTTGCTCCACCACAAAATGTCTTTTGTATGCTTCCATAGGTTCCTTAGGTTCTGATTTAGACTGCTTCAAGGATTGGCCATACGACTTAGGTGAGATTGGGAGAGATGTCAGAGACAAGACTGGCTCTATAGTGTATTCTCCCATCCCATTTTCTTTGATATTGATATCTTTAGCAATGTCGTCCATATTAGATGTGGAAGCGACATTTTGTTGCTTGATGAAAGATTCTCTGTTGTTGGGAACAAGCTTATCGGCACTTTCCTTCAATGTATTGCAAGTTGTACTCAGATCAGCTGGGATAGTAACCTCCACTCCTTCATAGGGAAATTTCAAGCATTGATGGTATGTCGAAGGAATAGCTTGCATTTCATGTATCCAGGGTCTCCCTAGAAGGATATTGTAAGCCAATGGTAGATCGAGCACCTGACATGTTGTATCTTTGATGACTGGACCCACCCGGATGGGCAAGACAATGGTGCCTTTAGAAGCTCTTTCTTGTTCATCATAGGCTTTTATGGTGATCTTCTTTCGAGGATCAATAGCCATCTCTGAGAATCCCAACTGTGTGATTAAGTTGTAAGAACAAATGTTGAGGCCTGCGCCCCCATCTATCAACACACGTTTGACTCGACGGTTCTGGATCAAGACTTCTATGTGCAAGGGCTGATTATGTGGGTGACTTAGGGAGTTGTCATCCTCTTCTGAAAAGGAGATATATTGCGGAGATGTTAGATGACCAACCATAGTCTGGAACCTGTCTAGATCTAGATCATCAGGAACATTAGAGCCGAGCAAAGCTTTGTCTAGGATAGCTCTGTGAGCTGGAGATATTCAAAGTAACTCAAACATAGAGATTTTGGCATTGGTATGCTAGAGTTGTTGTACGATGCTATAAGATGTAGGTCTGGTATCCTTTGGATGGGAAGATTTCAAGGCAACCTTCTGTTTAGAAGCAGATGTGAGATTGAAAGGTATCTTAGGGACATCAGATGAATTTGGTGTTTGTCCTTTCAGATGCATTTGAGCTTGTGATCTGGTAACTGCATTAGCTGAGGAATGATTTCTATCTCTTTGTACAATCGTGATGACATTACAGCTCTCAGAGAGGCATGGTTCCACCATATTGATGACAGCATCGTTTCCAGGGTAGGCATAGTTGACTTTTGCCCCCATGTTAGGCTGAGAAGTGGAAACTCCCTTGCCATGTGGTGGAAAAGGTTCTGTAAATGCTGTGTGATCATTATTGCTGGTAGGATTATCGATTGTGATGTCCCCTTGATCTATCAAGTCTTGAATGGTATGCTTCAAATGAAAGCATCCATTAGTTCTGTGGCCTTTAGTTCGATGGAAAGCACATAATTCATTATCTTTCCACCAACATCGTTTTGGATCCGGATCAGGTTTTCGGATTGGTGGTAAAGAGATCATGTTATCAGCTATCAGGGTCCTCAGAGCAGATTCCAAAGATTCTCCCAGGGGAGTAAACTTTCGTTTATTATCCCATCGTTTGAATGGCTTCTTTGGAGATGGTTCAGCAGATTTTTGCTCTGAAGCTTCAATGGCTTTGGTGGCAAGGGTGAGATTGTAGGCCGGTGCCTTTGATGGGGTGTGGATAGTGTCAACAACACCGTCAGAGACGATACCTTTGTTTCTATTCCAGCTCTTGTTTTTATCTTTTGAGCTAGATCCCGATTCAGACTTGTCCTTTTGAAGTGCGATTTCTCCTTTCTTGACACTTACTTTCTCAATCTTGATTGCATTATCCACCATTTTATCAAAAGATACATGATCTTGCATTTGTAATGGATAGTTGAGCTCTGGAACAAGGTTATTGATAAAGATTTCAAGTTTCTCCATTTCGGGAATTGGTCTAGCATATAAAGAAAACTTCTTTCGCCACCTCTTGAGAAAAGTTAGGAATGATTCCCCTGGATATTGCTTGAGGTTACAGATATCGATCATGGTAATCGAATGTTGAATATTGTAGGAATATTGTTGATAAAACAATTTAATCAATTCCTCAAAAGTTTTGATCGTAGAAGGTAATCTTGAAAACCACTGAATGGATGCTCCTCCCAAGGATCTAGGAAAAAGACGCATTAGATAAGTCAGTTCATGCATGAATTCCATGGATTGCGTATAGAACTCTCTGACATGATCTTGAGGATCAAAGTGTCTGTCATATTTGTCATACTTTGGTATCTCCACTCTTTTTGGGAATGGAGGCATATACAAGTCTTTGTCAAAAGGGAAAGGACAAAGGGCCTCCATGGAGAATTCCTTGGGTTCCTTCTCTTTCTCAATTTTATTCATTTTGACCTGCATAGCGTGCAGCTGGTTCATTATGGCCGTCATCGGAGTTTCTTCCTCATGCGTGATGATATCTTCGACATTTAAGTGAGGAGGAAGTTTAGCTCCTTCTTGGGATAATTGCAAAAAGTATGCCTCTCTATCCATTTTCAAGAAATGCCTCATCATTCTTTTGAATTCATCGTCATTCTGACACCGAGGGATTTCAGAGGGTGTAGGGTCTTGGTCGGCATTATGTTGAGAATGGTGTCCCTGGGATCCTCCTCCTAGAGAACCATGGTTTGTCCCTGCTTGAGACATGGTAGGAGTTTTTGGGCTCCCTGGAATAGATTGAGGAGGAGTTTGTTGATTACCTCTGTGAGTTGATAGAGGAGGTATGTAACCAATTTTTAATCGAAAGTTACCGAGACCGTCGTCTTCGTAGATACCTGACTTGATGAGTTGTTCAAGAGTTGGACCTGGGGTATTGGTCAAAAGTAAGTTCTGAGATGTTTCTTCTGATTTCTTGTGTGAAGAAGCTCTGGTCTCCACCATTAACTTTGAATGAAACAGAAGAAAAGGATGAAGACAACTGAAGAACAATTTGATTCGAGAAAATCGGATGACGCAACCTTGTCAAGATTATGATAGTTTTGAAGATCTGATGAGATGTGGGTGAAGGAAATTGTGCCCTGGATGTATGGGATAGATTGCCCAAAAGATAGCGGACATGAGTTCTCAACACTTAGTTTGTTTTTTAAGATTGATTGATTGAAGATTGATAGTTATGACAAGGTTTTGACACGAGATAAAAATGATTCAAATTGATCAAACAAAAGACTAGATCAGATTCAAAAGATCAAACTCAGAAAATGGTAGAATGCTCAATAGCTACTGCTCTGTTCCTGACACAATGATATTTTTGACAGATTCTGGAACTAGGCTGGAAACATTGGATATCTTGCAATTTGACAATTTCTGACAACTCTCTCAAATTTTTCCAAACGACACTCTACAGACTCGTACGATAGTTGGGTATAAATGAAACGACAGTTGCGAAACTCGTACGACAGTTGGGTAGAGATGAAACGATGGTTGACAAAACTCGTATGATAGTTGCTAACAATTTTTGGCTTCTTGAATTTTGTTGGTTTGAAAACTCGTACGACACTGGGTTCTCAATCATACGACATATGGGCTTTACTGAAATGACATTCGATAAAAAGTCATACGACATTTGACTTGTTGAAATGACTTTTGACTCCAGAAAGAACTTTACGTCAATTTTTGCAAAATTTAAGGTTTTTCAGTTCTAGATTGTTTGCAAATTGTACTATCCAAATTTTGAAGGTTATACCAGATTTGATCATTTTTAATAGCTAAGTAGATAAACAAGCAGGCAGAACAGCAAGCAAGTGATTCCAAGCACGTCTGAAAATAATGAACAAGGGCAAAAGCAACCTTGCGCATGAACAATCAAGTGACCAAATTGTGCTAATCCCTGAGAGTACTAATTGTGTATGTTCTAAAAAGTTTTGCAATAACACACATATACCTGAAAGTGAAAAATTGGCCTCTCTAGGGTTTTTAGTAATGGTTTGACTCTGAAACTTTTATGATTCAAAGGGGTGAACTCCAATCCCGGCGCACCAGAGTTTTGACACAGTCTGAGAACTTAATCTTCAAGAGCTACTAGGGAGATCTGACAACCCAACAATGAACCATACCCGTGGAGATTTCTTCCACAAGGACATTTATATAGCGGCTGTCACTACCATGGCGAAAATGGCTATTACCGCTTGAGGTTCCATCAACGCAGTTTGCCCTGTGAAGGGATTGTCCACTACGGTTAACCCTCTCTAAAGATGACTCACAGATTTATACCACAAGGGGACTTGGCTCCAGATTCAAGGTTTTGACACCTCTTCACTTTTAACCCAAACAAAGCAAGCAGATTAATCCGACACGCTAAGACAAAGTTTTGTTCCACCAAGGTCTGTGATATCAACTCCACGTGATCTATCAACCTCTCCAGGGAGAGAATGTATCAATCAATAAGAGAAGACACACTAACCAATTTTGATTCACCAAAGCTCGTGATATCAACCCTACGTGATCTATCAACCTCTCCGGAGAGAGAATGTGTCGATCAATAAGAGAAGACGCACTAACCAAGCTGAATGTGAAATGCACTAAGTATCTTCCCTACCTACAAGGATTCTGTCATCAAGAAAGATTTCTCTAGGAATCCAATCTCTCAAGAATCACGAATAGTGTTCATAGGGCCTAATTACTATGTGAGCACAGATATATTCCCGAAAGTAAATCTACCAAAAGTACCCAAAAAGTAGAAAGAGGAACACTTAACGCTTAAAGCGAATATGAGGTGAGTCCACAAGGTGGAACACTTAACACCTCAAACAAGCTGAAAATGAGTCCCCAACTTAGAAAACAAGTGAGTTCCTAAAAGCACAAAAGGGTTTCCAAGTGGAACATTTAACGCTTCTGTCCTGTTGACCCCTCCCCTTTATGGCGCTGAGATTGCAACCACGGGGCGGAAATGAGGGGCCACCAGATTAGCGAGTCCAATAACCCAAGATAGCAATCAAGATCAATCACAAGTATTCCAAGACTAGTTAATGAATCCTTAAGGGATCACAACCTAGTATCAATTATGCAAGTGTGTAGAAATAGATCAAAGCATGAAAAGATGCACACAAGCCAGACACATAAGAGATTTGTTTTAGGTCCCAAATCAAAATATTATTATATGAAGGAGAATACCTGGGATCCTTGCAACGCGCTTAGTAGATTTTACTTGATTTTTAGCAATTTTTGTTGAGCTTTTCCATGCAAGCAAGTGACGAACTCTCCAACAAGCAAACAAGCAAACAAGATATGCAAAATATATTCAACTTATGAAAACCATAGGGTTAGCTCTAAAAATCAATTATTATTAGTAATAATAACCAGCAATTAACCCAAATGACAACTCATATCATTCATTGGACCATGTAAAAAAATAAGTGCATACCCATCACAAAATTTTATTTTTTTTGCTGCATTTGACCTAGTCAACAAGATCTAATTTTTTTGATATGATTTTGGCCAAAAAAATAGAAATTCAGAATAGAGACCCCTACCTAAAAAAAAAGAGCTTTCCAAAAATGCAAAAATTTTAGAAAAATCTCTTCATTTGTGCCCTAGAGACCTATTTTATCAAAACAGACCAGTTTTTGTAAATTGACTATTTGAGCTATGATATCATATCCAAATTTAAAACACAAAGAATGTACCCCCTGTAGAATTTAAAGAGCTTTCCGAAAATATAAAAAATTTGAAAAATATGCTGATTTACGTTAGATATTAATTTTTTCCATAATTTCAAGAAAAAATTATTAAAAATTCAAAACATCTCAGAAAATTCTAAATTTTTTACTGTAGCTTCCATGACATGTCACCAACCTGAAAAAAAACTTTCAGACCAAAATTCCAAGCCGTTTGGGAGATAAAATTAAATCTTTGAAACTTTGGGGTTTTAGCTCCCAAAAAAATCAAAACCAGCATGCAAAGGTGGGTTGCCCCATAGTGGGTGCCAGAAATGTGTGTGTGAAAATTGTACCTGATCTGTAGACACAACACTCAGTAAAACATTAGAGGTTAGCAAAAATCAAAATCGTGCAAAATTGAAAACTAAACTAACCAAGCGATTTACTGCCTTCTAATAGGTGCGAGATTAATGTTCTCAGATTGTAATCGAGATCAGTGACCTAGACGACACCTAAACGAAGGATTTGAATGCAATTGATCTAGATATGAGATTGAATGCAATTCTAGATATGAAATAAATGCAATTAATCTATATTTTTGATATTTTATGATGCAATAAGAATGATAAATTGATATGATATGAATGCTAATATGAAATTGATATGCTATGAATGCTATTGAAAATTGATATGCAATGCTAATCTAACAATGATATGAAATATGAATGCAAAAATAAGATTGATCTCACAAAAATGCCGATTCGCAAGAGCTTTGATTCTTCAATTCCAATTCTCCAGCGTGATTGTGCAAAATATGAGATGATTTGTGAAGAGCTAAAGCCTTAATTTATAGAAATCCAGGGCTTTGGAGGTGCATGGGAAAAAGCCATAAATCACTCAAATAACTCAACTTGATTTTTGAGTTATTTTTAAATAAAAGATAATTAACTCACAAAAACATGCAAAAGCTAAGTTTTAACTCAAAATAGAGTTTAGCTTTAATTGATAATTGATAGTTGTTTGCTTTTATGATTGTGCATGTTTTATTTATGAATTAATTTAATAATAAAGTGATTTATTTCCAACTTAACTGCTTTTAAAAATAAAACAATTGATTTATGGGTTAATCAATTATTTAATCAAACTTTTATTAAAAACTATATTATTAAATAATGACAACTTGCTTTAATTAATTAAATAAGAATTTAATCAATTATTCATATGATATTAGATTTATTGTCAAAATTAAATAATACAATTAATAATAGATAAATTAAATTTAATTACACAATTAAGTGGCAAATATTAAATCTAATTAATTAAATATGAAAATATTTAATTAATCAAACTTTAGGATAAATGTGATTTATTGCCAAATAATTATAAAATTAAAGATAATTAAGATGATTAGGAATATTACTAGGAATATTCCTCGATGCCGAATTTAAGATAATCAATTATGATTTGATGATGTTTAGATGTGCCTTAGATTAGGACTTTGATGTCGATTTCGTTCGAATTGAAGATGTAGGAGATTAATGAACTTATAGCCCATTTTTGGGGTATTACATTGCCAACCTTGCTAAGGTTGTTGCCAACCTTGCTGAGGCTGATGCCAATTATTATATCCACTAAATCCACTATGCTGTTGATTTTGCCATGCATTATTATTATTAAAATTTTGAAGAGGATCTTGGGGAATACCTAGTCTTGGAGCCCATGGCCTTCGCTGGGCAACATAGAGGACCTCGCCATTCTCATCAATGGCTTTGAACTTAGTAGGCATAGGTTGAGACTCTAGGCTTGCAACAAACTTGCATCGACAATTCTTTTTCTTCTCCCTACAATGTGGACAATATTCTGCCAACATTGCATCAGATTCATCTTTCTTTCTTCTTGCTTGCATTGTATCCAACTGAGTAGCAACATTATTAATGATGTCTTTCTTGAATTTTGACAACAGATTGGATAACTCCATTTTAGACACACCTCCACCATTAGACTTGTGAGGCAGGGCTCTCAATCCTCTTCCTTTCTTGATAGTAGCTCTAGAATAGTTAAGACATATACTCTTTATTGCATCCCAATCTTTCTATGTAATGTCTCCCCCTGCCATGAGGTCAAGGGCTTCTATGCTTCCATCATTCACACCCCTCAAAAATAGATGCTTTTGAGATTCTTCATTCAGCTCATGTTGTGTGTTACACTGCAGGTTGAACATGAACCTAGAGACATAGTCTTCTAAGGTTTCATCTTCCTT
The DNA here is from genome assembly GCA_027943335.1 of Chamaecyparis obtusa. NCBI lineage: Eukaryota > Viridiplantae > Streptophyta > Pinopsida > Cupressales > Cupressaceae > Chamaecyparis > Chamaecyparis obtusa. The sequence continues at coordinate 368,454 of BSBK01007571.1, read as the reverse complement.
CTGTGACATCTTAAAGATGTCATCTCCTTTTAAGTCTCCTCCTCTACAATAATCTTTGTACTTCTCAAGAAATAGAGTACACATTGAATTCCAGTCTGCTACAACATCAGCACCCAAACTCATAAACCATTTGAGAGCAGCCTCTTTTAAGGTGGAAGGAAACAACTTAAGCTTATGGTTGTCAATGGTGTAGTCATAGCTTCGGCAAAGGACATCAAACTCAAAGAGGAAGGTCTCTGGGTCTTCTGTGATGAGTCCATAGAATTTAGGAAGTGTAGCTGCAGGAATATTCTTCAAATTTTGGTTACCTTGCTGAGTAGGAATAGGAAAAGGAAAGGTAGGGTGAGCCATTACGTTGTCTAGATATTCTGGGTCAGCAAAAAGAGCATTGAGATGGTAGGATTCTTCAGATGATGGTGGTGAAGGTAATTGGTCAAAGGCATCAGCAAATATGTTCTCAAATGGTTCTTCTTCTTGTGGGATTTCTAATTGGGTTTCCTCAGGTGCTAGATTGAGAACCTCCAATGGTTCTTCCTTGTTAAGATTAGGTAGGAATCACCCAAGATGGTCCCTATGCCTATGCATGCAAAATTAAGAAAAATGCAAACTAACTTAATGACTTTTGGTTTGAACTAAATTGACACCATCCCTGGCAATGATGCCAAAAATGACTAGTTAGAATAATATCCTAGTAACACAAGGACTGGACATCCTTAAACAATGATTCATTGCTGAAACTCATCATGTTTCTACTTAGAACATCATGCTAGACTCATTTAATGTATCAATTCGGGAACGTGAACTTGAGACAGTGACTGCAAAGTTTATGCTTTAGTTCTTCTCAATAGTCATTACTACTAAGGTAAAGCAATTGCTACAAGAAATTTATACTAGAAACTAAACTTACAGATTAATTCTCATCTTTGAAGGAAAGACATAACAGTAAATAAGTAATGCTTTAGAAGTAAACCTATGCTACAAGATACAGTCAATGGTTCTGCTACCAGTGGCTGCAGGAACAACAATACTTAATAACTTGAAGGAAACTTAACTGAACTTAAACTAAATTGAATTTTACTTCAGCTTGAACAAGGAGTTCATCTCCCGTGTGGGCCCCCACAAAAGTATGAATGAATTATAACTCAGAGATTGAAATGAAGAACTGTGATATATTCATTCAATAAAACATAACATGGATGCAAGATAGAATATCAAAATGCTTTACTGTATTGCTCGATTACAACATAAATTTCTCAAAACATCTAACTAGCCTGGAAACATAAGTTCCAACTTATTTAAAGGAAACTAGGAAAAACAAAATGCCTATAAACTAGGTCTTCCATTACATAGTATAAAAAATTTTAGTTTCAGGAGCGACAACATCATTTATGCAAGAAGATAAGCCACATTCAATGCTTCAAAAATATAGGAATGCCCGACAACTAGATTGTCTTGGACCAAATCAGCAACCGCAAATTGATGGAAGGAGTGGAGCTATAATGAACTCTGAAATAGTCATCCGCCTTAAAAGACTACTCATCCTTTTTAGTCTGCTCTCCTTGCTTGACTTATTCTTCCTGCAAAAGGTTAACACAACAAAATCCAAAACACAAATCCAAAGAATAGATCATAATAATTTTTCCCTATTTTAATGTAGCCTTGTCACACAACTGTAGGAGGTCTACCTATTTAAAGCTAGAGAAGAAATATACTAGATTTACCATGACATTCATTAATCTAGATATATATTTAGTATTGTCTCTGTTTCATAAGTATCAAATATTCATATAGTTAAAACTTATAAACATAAAAGACTGTATCATGTTTATGAAAAACTATAAGATATTCAAGTCTGTACTTAGAAAATCATAAACAAAACACCCTATAAACTTGACTCATCAGTACCCATGGTTGAGCCTGCAACTAATTCTTTAATGTTACCTCCTACTCCATTAGTAGGGTCATCTTCTTTGTCAGTCATGATATTGATGGTTGCACCAAGCCTCCACATATATCTCATCCTAGTCCCAACCTATGTTGGAACAAGATTTCATGCAAGTATAAACATCAACAATAGGCTAGGGATTTAGAGTGTGAGGTTGTTGCAAAAGAGGTGGTTTAGTCTTCAGTTGCAATATTTGTTGCTCCTACTCTATCTCCCATTCTAGCTCTTATTTTAGCTCCTATTTCATCACTCCCTTATTTGGAAACATCCTTGTCTCACTTCTTTTCAATCTAGGAGTGACTATCAAGCCCCACATTAAGTAAGTCTAGTTTTTTATTTACCCTCTCCAAGAACCTCTACTAATCACATAAACCTACAAACATCTATCATACACAAGTCATGTCTATTGAGATTATATCTAGTTAGTTTGTAGCATCTCCTAATTTCCATCCCAACTTTCCCAATGTTCTTAGGCTAACTACAATAGATCAGAGGGTCTCCATTCCATTATTTAAAAGAAAGTTTAACCAAGGCCTCATGCTTGATTTTTTGATGTGAGTGTCCCAAGGTTTTCTTGCACTACTACTTAAGAGACCTAGCTTGTCTCTTCTATGAACCTAGTCTCCCCTAGGTCCTGATTGGTTTAGATGATTAAATAATCCCAATCCTAACTCTTCTCCAAGAGTTATTATCCTTTGTACTTAACCTTAGAAGACTAACACCCTAGTTTTAGTACACTTCTTCTCACTCACTTAGAAGGCTCTAAGTGCCAAATCCTCATAAACTTGGTCCATCATTTTAGGGGTGTTCTCCATCTTGAAAAAATTCATAATCTTTCCCATTTGATCCATTCTTGAGGGATCCTGAATCATATTCTTACCGGGTTCCATGATTCATATTTTGGAGACCTTAAACTAGGCCTATTCCTTGTAGCCTTTACTAGTCACTTTTTGCTATTTCTTGCAAAACTTTCCCAAACACCCTAAAAACATAAACACATATTAAGATACCCATTTGGAATTTTTAAAACATTCATTGGGTTTTGGGGTCTGAAAGGCTCCATACACTGGATTCCTATAAACTAGGACAATAAACCTAATAGGCCTAATTTCTAGGACTTAACAGTGACCTTTACTTGAAACTTGCTCAAACCTTAACCTAAGTGTTTGAGATAAATCCAATACTCATAACATGTTTAGTTGTGATGAAACCCTAGCTTGTACTGTACCTATACCATACTGTACCTATACCATACTGTACCTTTCTTCCCTGCAAGATATCTTCAAACCTTCATTCTTAGACCTTTATCCCAACTCTCCCTGCTCGCCTAGGGCCTAATATTATAAATAGCTCTCATTATTCCCAAGACTCCTAATCCTAAAATTATATACATTGGTGACTCCCCTAACATATCCATCCATCATGAGTTGTTTTCCATGGCTAGATTTCATAGGGGAGCCATGATTTCACAGACTGGTCAAAACAAAACCAGTGGAAGCTCTAAAACTAAAACAATTTAACCGACGACCTGAAACTAATCAAAACACCTTTCTTATCAAATTAAAAAGTCTTCAAAAATCCTAAAGAACACTATGCAATCACCGACTTAACACTTTCAATCCATTAGATATGACTGTCAACAAAAAGTCTCGGGAGTTTCCTGGTAATCCTATTACATAGCTCTATTAACAAACTTCAAACTTTTACAAATGCATCCACACTCTTTGAGATTCAAGTCTTGGCTAATATTAGATGCCTTCTCCTTCATTTTAGGGCCTGTTGGCCGATCACCGTCTCCTAAAATCTAGGGAATCCTAGGATAACTGAGTTGCATGCAACATTTGCAATAATTGCAAATGTTGTCATGACAACTTTTTTACAACATTTGGCAACTTTCTTTAAGCCATGATCCTATTTCTTAGGATCTCTATCCTCATAAGATTCTGAGGAAGCAACTCACTTAATGACCCTAAGGAATCTTTACAACATCCATTAACAACATTTATGTGCCTAAGACACATTAAAAGACTCTATCTCACCCTCGACTTCTAACACTAAGAAACATTAATAACAACTAACAATGGCTATTAGTGTGACCTTAGTCCTAGTGACTAACTCACTTATCCTACATTGCAAATGACATTCTAAGGTCTTCAAGAGAACTAAAATACTTTTCTTGACTTGGATAGAGTCAAGTACAAGCCAAAACTTCTTAACCATGGAGGTAGCCTAGGTGTGCTCCTGCGCCATCCTCCCCAAAACAAAAAGATCAATCCACCCTTGGATTGAGGATGCTTGGATCAATCCCCATCTTCTTGAACTCTAACTCCTTTATTCATACTGCATCAACATCCATCTGACCATGCTTATTTATCAAGTGTTCCTTGTATGCTTTGGTTCTAGTCTGTTTGTAGACTCTTGTGTCCAGTTTACTGTCAGCACCTGTGACGGCAGCAGTAGGTAATTGCAACTTTTCCACATCTCTAATCACTTCATGCAGATTCTGATCCATATCATGTTATGGTCCTCTATAATGGACTAAATTTGAAATGTTAAAGATAGGAGACAGTCCACTATCTTTCGATAGCTCAACCTTGAAGGCATTATCACCATACCTTGCTAAGATAGGACAGGGAACTATCCTCCTCATCTGCAACTTGTGGGGGACTCCCTTTTGCAATCTTGACTTATTAAGATGCACCATGACTAAGTCACCAATATTAAACTCAACTATCCTTCTACCTTCATCTACCTTAGCTTTGTGTTTCATGGTGTTCTCTGTCAAGGTCTTCCTCACTATTTCATATATCTCTTGCATAGCATATGCAAAGTCATCAGCATAGCCACTTCCCTTCACTCCATCTTTCAAATCTCTCAACTCATAAATGCCTATAGGATGTAGTCCATATACTCTTTCAAATGAACTCTTCCTGGTTGATCTATTGATAGTGTCATTGTAGGCATATTTAGCTTGCCCAATCAACTGATCCCATTGTTGACCATACTCCTTAGTCAAGCATCTTAGAAGATTTCCAAGGCTTCTATTAACAAACTTAGTTTGACCATTAGTTTGGGGATGGTAGGCTAATCCAAAGGAAAAGTTAGTGCCTAACCTTTGCCAAAGAGTCTTCCAAAAATGACTCATAAATTTAGTGTCTCTATCTGAGACAATGCTGATAGGTAACCCATGGATTCTCACTATTTCTTTGAAGAAAAGAGAGGCTATTTAACTAGCATCATTAGTGGTCTTACATGGCACAAATTAAGCCATCTTGCTGAACCTATCCACAACCACATAAACACTATCCATACCTTGTCTTGTCTTGGGTAACCCAACTATAAAATCCATACTCAAGCATTCCCATGGCCTAGTAGGAATAGGTAGTGGTTGATAAAGACCTACATTTGAAGAAGTGCCCTTAGCCTTTTGACATACAACACAACTCTCCACATACCTCCTAACATCTAGATTCATCCTTGGCCAATAGTAAAACCTTGAAACAAGGTCTTGAGTCTTAGTGATCCCAAAGTGACCACTCAAAGCACCATTATGCTTTTCTTGCATCAAATTCTCTCTAATAGAACCTCTAGGAATACATAATTGATTCCCTTTAAACAAGATATCACTTTGCAAAGTATACTCAACATACCTACTATGAAAATGAATCTTTTATTCAGTACATACCTTGTACATGTCAGCAAAATCTTCATCATCTGCATATAGATCCTTGAAGTGATCTATTCCCATGCTCTTCAACTAAATTTATTGGATTGTGAGTGTCCTTCTAGACAATGCATCTGCCACCTTATTGAGGACACCTTTCTTGTGCTTGATATTGAAGGTATACACTTGTAGGTACTCAACCCACTTCATGTGCTTGTGACTCAACTTCTCTTGTGAGTTCAGGAAACTAAGTGCTTGATTGTCTGAATACACAATAAATTCCTTTGGAAGAAAATAGTGCCTCCATTTCCTTAGAGCTTGGACCAATGTATAGATCTCAAGGTCATAAGAAGAGTACTTCCTCTTACCCTCACTCAACTTTTCAGAATGGAAAGCCACCGGTTTGCTTTCTTGGCTTAGAACAACCCCAATTGCTACATTTCTAGCATCACACTCAATGGTGAAAAGCTTCTCAAAGCTTGGAAAAACTAAAACAAGTTGGGTAGCTATCTTCTCCTTAAACAAATCAAAGCTTTTATTAGCATTCTCATTCCAAACAAACTTGGTTTTCATTCCTCCCTTGATAGTATCCAACATGGGAGCACAAATTGCACTAAACTGCCTTATGAATTTCCTATAATATTGTGCAAGGCCATGAAAACTCCTTACCTTTGTTTCTATCCTTGGAGTAGGCCAATTCATGATAGCCTCCACTTTGCTTTTGTCCATTTTCATATTTCCATGTGATAAGAAAAACCCAAGGTACACTAGCTCTGTTTTGATGAACTCGCACTTCTCCAAGTTGATCATCAATTTCTCCTCATGTAGCTTCCTAAAAACAATGTCAAGATGCTCTAGATTCCCACTCCTTGTCTTGCTAAAAAATAGTATATCATCTAGATATACAACTACAAACTTGCCTATGTAGCCTTTGAGGACTTCATTCATGAGCCTCATGAATGTGGAGGGGGCATTGGACAATCCAAATGGCATGACAAGCCATTAATACAACCCTTTATTGGTTTTGAAGGTTGTCTTCCACTCATCTCCTTCATGTATTCTTATTTGGTGATAGCCACTCTTCAAGTCTATCTTACTATAGTACTTGGCTTCACTTAAACAATCCATTAGGTCTTCAATCCCAGGGATAAGAAACCTATACCTTATAGTTATCCTATTGATAGCCCTTGAATCTATGCAAAGCCTCCAAGTTCCTCCTTTCTTAGGTGCAAGTAAAGTGGGTATGGCACATGGACTAATACTCTTTCTAATTAAGCCTTGGTCTAGGAGTTCTTGTATTTGTCTTGCTACTTCCTCATTTTGTTGAGGGGTCATATTATAGGCTGCTTTGTTAGGTAGGGTAGCTCCTGGGATAAGGTCTATCCTATGGCTTATGGCTCTCTTAGGGGGTAAGGTTGATGGTTTTTTATCACTTACAATACCTTGGTAAGTCTGCAGCATACCTTGAATCTCCTTTGGTAACTTTGTCTTCTTAGTCACCTTGCCATCATCTACCTCCTTTGGCCTTAGCACCAATGCAAAGCCTACACCTTCACTCTCTTCCATGGCTTGTAAGAACTCTTTTTCACCCACCATAAGTACATTTGGACCTGTTGTCTTTATTTCAACATCTTCCAACAATGATTGTATCTTGAAGGTCACATTGTCCTTCTTGAAAGAATAAGAATTCTTTCCTCCATCATGTATGGCTTGGTGGTTAAATTACCATGGTCTACCTAGGAGAAAATGACATGCATCCATAAGCAACACATCACACAAAACTTTGTCTTTGTACCTTCAAATGGAGAACTCCACCCATGCTTGCTCATTCACTAACACATGTTGGCCTTTATTGAGCCAAGTAACCTTGTAAGGATTGGTGTTGGGTATCCTTGTCAACTTCAACTTGTTGACTACTTCCTCGGACACAATATTATCAGTAGAAACTGAATCAATAATGACCCTACATACTTTCCCCATCATCTTGCACTTAATCCTAAACAAAGACCTCCTTTGGCTTGGCTCCTCCTTCACCAACTCCTTGATTAGAGTTCTCCTCATCATAAGATTTTCTCCTTCCTCTGAATTCAATGGTACTTCAGCATGCTTCTCTTCTACATTAGACTCATCTTGCACAAGGTTAGCTCTCTTGTCACCTCCTTGTGATGAACCACCTTTCTCTAGACATCTATAGGCAGGGTGCCCCATTTGATTGCAATGATAGCACTTCATATTGGCAAAGTAATTGCCTCTTCCTTCTTGTCTACCACTTCTTCCTCTAAAGCCAGAGTTAGAACTCCTTCCTCTACCACCTCTACTTGAGCTTCCTTCTTGCTGCTCACTGAATTTTACATCTCCTTGACTTCTTGATTCAGAACTTCTTCCACCATAGCCACCTCTTTTTCCTCTACTATCTTTGATCTTAGCCTTTCCTTTATAGGTTTCTTGTTTCCTTCTACTTTTCTCTTCTATCTTCAAGGCCATTTGGTAGCATTGGAGAATGAATTTGAAGTTCACTACACTCATTTCCTCTTGTATAGACCATTTGAGGCCATTCAAGTACCTTGCAAGTTTTATACTTTCATCTTCAACTACCTTGGATCTCAAACATAATTTTTGAAACTCCTCGGTTTATGCTTGGACATCCAAATCTTTTTTTCTAAGATTGTGTCTCCTCCTATGAAGTTGGACTTCATAATCATCAGGAAGGTAGGTCTACTTCACTTTGGATACCATGCCTTTCCATGTCACAATAGGACCTTTTCCATCCTTTTCCCTCTCAGTTTGCACAAACTTCCACCAAGAAAGAGCTAAACCTCTTAGTCTAGACTTGGCCACCATAACTTTTTGTGCCTCTGAGATGCCATCACATTCAAAATGGTTCTCAATGCTGTCTATCCAATCCATGACTGAATTTGGATCCATTTGTCCACTATATAGTGGCACACCTTCCAAAGATTTTCCACTCAATGCCTTCAATGCTTTTAAGAATGGCTCTTCAAGAATAATAGGGTCAGGTGTTGGAGCTTCCTCCTCCAAATATAATTCCTTCTCCCTTGCTTCTTTTTCTTCTTTTTGGTCAATTTTCTCTTTGACCTTGTCTACTTTGTCTTGGACTTCACCCAAGAGCTACTCCATTTGAGCTAGTCTTTCCCTTAGCAACTTGTTATCTTCTTCTTGTTCCTCAACCTTCTTGGCTAACTCAGTGTTAGTCACCATGGTTTTGTCTTCTCTTGATCCAATTGGTGTATTTTATCCCACTGATTCAGTAGGCTGCAACATCCACCACAAGCCTGATCAATTCAAGCTCTGATACCAATATGATGTGAGTGTCCCAAGGTTTGCTTGCACTGCTACTTAAGAGACCTAGATTGTCTCTTCTATGAACCTAGTCTCCCCTAGGTCCTGATTGGTTTAGATGATTAACTAATCCCAATCCTAACTCTTCTCTAAGATTTCTTCTCCTTTGTACTTAACCTTAGAAGACTAACACCCTAGTTTTAGTACACTTCTTCTCACTCACTTAGAAGCCTCTAAGTGTCAAATCCTCATAAACTTGTTCAATCATTGTAGGGGTGTTCTCCATCTTGAAAATATTCATAATTTTTCCCATTTGATCCATTCTTGAGGGATCTTTAATCATATTCTTACCGGGCTCCATGATTCATATTTTGGAGACCTTAAACTAGGCATAGTCCTTGTAGCCTTTACCAATCACTTTTTTCTATTTCTTGCAAAAATTTCCCAAACACCCTAGAAATATAAACACATATTCAAATACCCATTTGTAGGTTTTAAAACATTCATTGGGTTTTGGGGTCTGACAGGCTTCATACACTGGATTCCTATAAACTAGGACAATAGGCCTAATATACCTAATTTCTAGGACTTAACAATGACCTTTACTTGAAACTTGCTCAAACCTTAACCTAAGTGTTTGAGATGAACGCAATACTCATAACATGTTTAGTTGTGATGAAACCCTATCTCATATTGTACCTGTATCATACTGTACCTTTCTTCCTTGCAAGATAACTTCAAACCTTCATTCTTAGACCTCTAGCCGGACTCTCCTTGCTCGCCTAGGGCCTAATAGTATAAATAGATCTCCTTATTTACAAGATTCCTAATCCTAAAATTATATACATTGGTGACTCCCCTAACATATCCATCCATCATGAGTTGTTTCCCATGGCTATATTTCATGGGGGAGCCATGATTTCGCAGACTAGTCAAAACAAAACTAGTGGAAGCTCTAAAACTAAAATAATTTAACCGATGACCTAAAACTACTCAAAACACCTTTCTTATCAAATGAAAAAGTCTTCAAAAATCCTAAAGAACACTATGAAATCACTAACTTAACACTTTCAATCCATTAGATATGATTGTCAAGACAAAGTCTCAGGAGTTTCTTGGTAATCCTATTACAGAGCTCTATTAACAAACTTCAAACTTTTAAAAATGCATCCACACTCTTTGAGATTCAAGTCTTGGCTAATATTAGATGCCATCTCCTTCATTTTAGATCCTGTTGGCCGATCACCATCTCCTAAACTCTAGGGAATCCTAGGATAACCGAGTTGTATTTAACATTTGCAATAATTGCAAATGTTGTCATGACAACTTTTTTACAACATTTGGCAACTTTCTTTAAGCCATGATCCTATTTCTTAGGATCTCTATCCTCATGAGATTCTAAGGAACCAACTCACTTAATGACCCTAAGGCATCTTTACAACATCCATTAACAACATTTATGTGCCTAAGATACATTAAATGACTCTATCTCACCCTCGACTTCTAACACTAAGAAACATTAATAACAACTAACAATGGCTATTAGTGTGACCTTAGTCCTAGTGACTAACTCACTTAGCCTACATTGCAAATGACCTTCTAAGGTCTTCAAGAAAACTAAACTACTTTTCTTGACTTGGCTAGAGTCAAGTACAAGCCAAAACTTCTTAACCATGGAGGTAGCCTAGGTGTGCTCCTACACCATTTTTTCCATTGCAAGTCCCCTCCAAAAGATCCCTTTTAGTTTATGTCCTTACAGTGGAGAAATCTATGACTTCTCCTAAGTTTTTCACTACTCCTTTTGAATAGGTCAACAAAGCGACTTCTTCATCATTACCTTAGGTTGAGTCACTTGCATCCTACAAGGCATGTATGTTTAACTCTCTTGAGGAGATTATGGCATTGATGATGATTTTCACAAGATCCCTCAAACTTAGCTCACTTGATCTGTTGGATGAGGATGTTGAAGTGACTTTATCCTTTCCTTTTATTGTGGTTAGGGTGTCTGGTCTTACTATAATAATCATACCACTACAGTCTTGACCTCCCTCCCTATATGATTAGGATTGAGAGGATGATGATCTTTTTATGGACGATCTATAGGTAATACTTTCTTCTACATCTATAGATTAGATTTTACCTATCTATGCTCCCCTATGCTTGTATGTTAATGTTGTTCCCCTTAGGATGACCCTTATTCTTTATTGGTACCTGGAAATAGAGTTATATGTTGTAAAACTTCTATTTGTCATCACAATCTTCTATTTATTGTTTGGGGATGATGCATAGTGTTGGGGGCATTTAGGCTTCCCTTCCATGTTGACCCAAATTTTTATTCTTCTTTGTCTCCATGTTCTCTTCTTCAAATCTTAAAAATGTTGGATCTAATAAAATACCCATAAGCTTATTCTTGTATCATATATATTTTTCATTCTTATGGGTTCTAACACTGAATAATGTAATCCCTTTGTCTTCTTTTTCTTGTCTAGATGTTATGGATATCATGTGTCATTTGTGTAGGATGAAATACCATGAAACCATTTTGTATGTTGGCATGCCAAAATGTCTTTATCTCTTTATAATGTCTCATTTTAAGCTTATAAGAAACATGATCCATTCTAAGGGGGGATATTATTCTTATTATCTACTTTTCTCTACACCACTGGTTTTTCTAAAAAAATTAAAATTTTTGATATATTTGTTTGCCCTTGTGAGGGCCAATACACTTATCTAACAATTTTTTTCACCCTATCATGTGGTCATCTAGCTTTGCTACCTGTACCAACATGTCTTTTTCCCTCTCATGCAGCTATCTAGCACTATTATCCGTACTAGTACTATCATAATATATTTCCCTATTCTATGAATATCTAGCCTTTTCTACTTGTATCATGTGGTCAAAGTCACTGTACCATACAACTATCTATATTTTTCTTCTCGTATCAATGTATGTATAAAGTCACCCTAATATGTGAATATCTATCTTTTTCTACTCAAATCAGTACACTCAAAATTTCCTTATCATATGGCTATTTAGCATAACACAACTTGCTACCCATACCAACATGATATCAATGATCTATCTTTTTCTCTTATCATTACATTTGTTCCATCTAGCATGCTTGTCTACAACTTGCATGTTGGATGCGATTTTGTGAAAATTCAAGGATTTCCCTTGGAGGAGACCTTGTGTAAGTTAGGTAAGTTTTCTCTACTTTATATCGCATTTTTAACTATGATATGCTTAGTAATGTGGGGGAAAAATGTAGTGTCATAAAATTGTACTATGTATAATTTACCATTATGTGATGCTCCTACCTTAGCCAAAAAATAAAATTAGACATAAACCTCCATTTCCCTCTATCTCTCTTGTCCTTTTTCTTCCTAGATTCCCACACGACTTGGTCAAAATAGAATGTAAGCACACTACAGAGACATCCACATAATGTGGAGTCATCCTACGAATCTAGAGGCATACATTGAGCCATTGAAATGTTATAATTACCACCCCTATAGTGAAATTCATCTTACCAACACCCACCAACATATAGAATCATTTGAAATTTATTTAGGTCTTCTTGGATACTATCTTAATATATCTTGACAATTTGGTTCTCTCCTATAGAATTTTCACAGTTTCTTGAGGTCATTCTTACATTAGGATAGCTTCGATATAACATTCTTGGTCAAGTGACATCATTGCAACAATATCATCGTTGTCATCTCACGTTCATTTAATTGCACTATAGTGCAAGTCACACGTTGCCAGAGTTAGGGTCATCCCTAGAAAACTCTTCTTTGTTTTCTTCTTCATCTCCCAAGTTGTTTCTCAAGCTAGAATCCCCCTCGTACTACATCTCATTCACTAATCCCATCTCTACTTAAACATGACTCATAGATAAAAATCCTCCAACCACTCCTTGTTCGGGTCCTTATCCAGGTCTACATACATTTTTTTTTAAAAGGGTCTTGTGTCGCGCATAACATCAATGCACTACAAGTGGCCTAGTGTATAAATTTGAGACAAATGGTACCCATTTTATCTTTGTTCCATTTTCAAGGAAGACCCTGAAGTGAGTTTCCAGTGGGAACCCAAATCCATAGCGTGTTGAATCCTGTATACACTTAAAAATGGCTTCATTAATTGATTAAATATTTATTATTTAATTAATATTGACTTGATAAATTAATTAAATATTTATTATTTAATTAATAATTATTCCTCTATTTGTTAAATAAATTATTCAATTTATTTAGTAAATTCACTATAGTTTATTCCTCTATCCTAAGTCTTCTAATTAGTCTTATTAAAGTGATTTAATTAAATATACAATCACCTAAATATGACTAAGTCCCCTAGTCAACCTTGTGTATGAGTGAATGTGACCTCAAATTCAACACACACGCAACATGATCATTACTCACATGATCGGATTACAGAAAAGAATATGAGTTATTCAATCCGAAATCCGTAGTGAAGGGATCTGTTGCCTCCTATGTAGATGGGGTGTTTTCAAGATTGCTCTCAGATCGAAAGCCAACAACCATAAGACCAAACTAAAATGGAGGATTTTAAAAGCAAAGCACATGCATTAAATCCAAAGTGCAAGCAATCTAGCATGAATGCATGTAATCTAAAATGAAAATGCAAGTAATCTAATATGGATGCATGTAATCTAAAATGAAAATGCAAGTAATCTAATATGGATGCATGTAATCTAAAATGAAAATGCAAGTTCTTTTTAGAGTTTTCAAAGGAAAATGTGACTAAATCTAAGAACAAGTAAACTAAGAAGATGAAAAATGCAATATTATACTAAATGAACTAACTAAAATGATAACAATCAAAAGCTATGAATCTCAAAGAATGTAGTAGAATTTTACTATAATCTCTATGCTCTCAAAAATTCCATCCTTTGAAATGAAAAGGCAAGCTCTTAAATAGAAAAAGAGGGGGAATCTCACATGTAACTCCTTTTGCCACATGTCCTAAGTGACTTCATTTTCCATTAAGGCTCTTCACTTTTTAGACAAATAGGCATGGAATTATTTAATTAAAAAGTGGAATTTATGCCACATATGGGGGTGTGACTAATTTGAATAATTTGAATAATTAAATTCAAATAGAAAGATGTCCACTCAAATAATTAAATGATATTAATTCCTTTTTGATGTGTATTAGCTAAAGGGGTAGATTTAATTTAATTTAAAGCACTTAGGACTTTAGAATTAAATTAATTTATCATAGGGATAATTTAGCTAATATAAGTCAAAGACTTTTAGGAATTAATTTAGCATTTGATTATTGCAATTTAGGGTCTTTGCAACTGACATCAAGTCAAATAGAGTCAATTAGGAGAGAGAAAATTGCCTAGCGAGATAGGACTTTGATGACATAGAATTGAAGAAATACACCAAAATTGCTTGAGATAATTAGGTGCCAATTTTGGGGTATTACATTTTGCCCCTCTTTGAATTGATGTGCGAGCAACGCGTTGATTCAAAGAAAAGTCTGAAGTGACAGATGATGAGAATTTCTGAAGTCTAAGTTAGATTGCGAAGATAGCGATCTTAGAACAGAACCAGGATTAGGGTTAGATTGCCCCAATACCAATTGATGAAGATGTAGATTTAGGATTATCTCCAGAATCAGGGTTAGATTGCCCCAATACGAAGCTTAGCCCTCCGAGACCCAAGTTAGATTGCCCAGATAACGGTCTAAAAGAGATTTTGAGAGCCATCTCCAGAACAAAGCTTGACTCCCAGGAATCAGGGTTAGATTGCCCCAATACCTAAAAGATTTCAAGAACCATCTGCAGAACGAAGCTTGATTCTCAAGTATCTGAGTTAGATTGCTCAGATACCTAAGAGATAGATTATAAGATAACAGGATATGAGGCACCGAGATGCCCCAAGCCATGAGAACTGAAGATTCAGATTAGACTGATTCAAGAATTGATTCGACAAGATTCAATGATGCAATCATCCTTCCCCCTCGGGAGTGAAATTGAAAGATGACACGTCAGAAGATGATTGACAGCAAGAGATTACAGATAAAGATAAGATCAAAGATTGAGAAGAATTCAGAGCAGATTAAAGAAGCATCGAGAAGATGCAGAAGCAAATCGGAGCAATGCAGAGGTCCTGTTGACCAAATTTGACCATGGTCGACCAAATTTGACTAGAGTTGACTTTGATGAAAAGAGAAAAGATCTCAAGAACATGATGCAAAGATGAGGATCTGGTAGGAAGATGATGCCAGAAGGCTGACTGCACAAGCATCCGATCCCAAAGGGTCTCAGAATTTAAAACGTGATTTCGAGCTATGTAGAGATGTCAGATTTTGATTTCGATCCCAAAAACTTGTGCAATCATGATGAAACTAGGATGGAAGAGGAGAACCTCCAATGAACAAAAAGCAATCAAGAGAGCAACAAGAAAGCGCTCCAAATGCAAGCCTAGAATGAAAGATGCAAGTCTAAATGAAAATGCAAACCCTAGGACTTGGTTGTTGGACTCACCGTATTTATCATCATAGAGCCTTTCAAGTCCAGACAATCACAAGATGTCATACAATCCTCACTAATATCGCTATCATGAGAATATGAATATGACATAAGTCTTAGGTTTGTTAGAATAAGATGTAAGCATTAAGGCACAAGGAGCCAGAATGACCTGAACACCTATTCCTTTTAATCTAGCAAGTTAACATAAGCATTAGAACATAGATGCTAGAATGACCTAAATGTTGCTTGCAACAAACACACCAAACACGCAAGAGTTCTTCCTTTTGCCAAAGATTGCTTGCAGTGACCCTTATGTTCACTTAGCAGGATGAGCATTTACAATTTCACTAGTAGCAGAAAGAAGTCGCTCAAAAGACAAGGAGAAGAACCAACCTCACCAAAGCATCCATATAAAAGGAGTCGAGGTATGCATGGCCATCCAATACGAGATGGAGGCTCTTATAGACGGACACCCCTCTTATATGAATTTTTTGGATCATTGGAACTAAACCAACAAGCAGAAAACAAAGAAAGCAAACAAACAAACCCTCAAAGAAAACAAAGCTCAGCATGCCTCAAAAGAACACACATTTAGTTTTAGTTTCAGTTTATGCTTGTGTTCAAGCGAATTGGAGTCGAATCAGAAAGATGATGTTTGAAGTCTTGACGAGATAACGACGATAGGCAGACACAGTGAGAAGCACTGGTGACTGATGTAAGGGAGAGATCCCAAAAGAGAGAGGTCGAATGAGAGCTAGGTATTAGTAGGCAGATGTAGCGAGAGTCGCTGGTGATTGATGCTTGAAAGAGTTTCTGAAAGTGATAGGACAATTCCCCCTAGACCAAGCGGGTGCCCCCAAGCGTGAACCAATTCCAATCTATGAAGAGTCGAGCAAAAACTTGAAAACAACCGAAGGCAAGTGCATGACCTAGCAAACCAAAGCGGGAAACAAACTAAAGCAGGAAACAAAGGAAGCAAACTAAAGCTGGAAAGAAAACTAAAGCAAGAAACTAAGAGCCAAGTGACGCCGACAGAGGATGTTACTTTAGGAAACAAGTGGCCCCTGTTTACCAGGTTTTCACCAACTTGGCAGAGATTCTATTTTTGCTACCATGATGCCTGTTTACCAAGTTTTCAGCAATGGCACATTTTTTTCTTTTTCAATTTTTTTTGTACTTTTCTCTTTTTTTGTATTTTTTTTTAATATCTCATTTTTTTGAATTTTTCATTTTTTCATTTCTTTTTTGTATTTTTTCAAATTTTCTATTTTTTTTTGTATTTTTTCAAATTTTCTATTTTTTTTTTAGTATTATCAAGGCGCCTGTTTACTAGGTTTTCACCAAGATAATAGATACATCAAAGTGCCTGTTTGCCAGGTTTTCACTAAGATGATCATTTTTTCAGGACATTTTGCAATTTTTAGAATTTTTTTGCAATATATCAATTTTTAGGATTTTTTCAGGACCAATAAATATGTACATGAGCACATAGAGAATGTCAGCTGTAGAACTTCTTCAAATGAAGAGCATTGATTGGCTCTTTGAGTGCCTCTCCCTCAGTGGTAGATCTCTGAGAACACGATTATTTGTAGTAGTAGTCAGCAGAATCAAAACCATATGTTGGAGTAGTAATAGGAGATCCAACCAGTAGTGCCCAACCATCAAGAGATCCATAGTCAATGAAAGATCACTTAAGAAAGACCCACAAATATCCTCATGGACACATCTTAACTCTTTGTCAGATTTCCCACGCTCTAAACGCTTAGGAAGAGTACGTTCTAGATTTTTCTTAGTCATGCCATTAGCAATAAGGAGATACTGATACACACTTTGGGAAAAGGCAAGATGGAGTGAAGAGGGTAAAGTATGAGAGGCAAGGGTGATGGAATGGAGGGAAGTATGAGAATTTTGGAAGCTCGAATGAAAACTTTGATTTTTCCTTTCTTTGGAATCCACATAGCTTTTGAATTTTTTCTTCTTTACTTTGAGGTGCTTTTGATGACAATGCCTGTAGAATGGATTTTGAGATCCATATTTTATTTTATTTTTTGTCTTTTGATTATCTTCTTCTTTTTGAGGACCTTTGCAGTCTTTTGAACACCTTTGTTGCTTTCCTTTCTTTGTAGTCACATGTCAATTAGATGGGACATGGTGACCTTGAGATATAAGTGGATTTTTATTATTTTTGTTTTTATGTTGCACATCCAAGTTACTTCCAAAAGACTCGAGAATGGTGGATGAAAGAGGCTTATATGACTGGTTCAGGTGGAGAGGTGGAAATGGAAGTGGACAAGCCACTTTTCTGGGAGATGAAGGGGGAAGAGAAGTCAATGGGATGGGCTCAAGTGCAAATATATCAGTATCATCCTCATCATTCCTGAATGCATCAGATAGATCAAGAAACTAATCTTCCATAGAGTGTTGTCGATTGTGAGTCATCTTAGAAGAGTCAGACAAGTTTGGAGGAATATTATGTGAGCCTAACCAAGATGGTCTATTCCAAGAGTTAGGTCCCCTTTCTGGTGGTAAGAGTGCACGAACATGAACCATTTCAATTCTGGATCGACCAATATTCCATGAAGCTGTAACAGAATGGGGTCTTACATACCCATGATTTGCTGGAGCAGTAGGATTATAGCTTGGAGTAGATGGCCTAGGAGCCATAGGAATGATCTCCACAGGAGGGTGGAAAGGATCATCATGAATAGCTTGATCTGGAAGATCATAACTTTCTCCTCTTTCTGAGTTGTTAAGACTAGCATATAGGTGCATAGCATCAACTGGTATTTCCATAGTAGCATCTGATATAGAGTCCCATTCAGCTAGAGACATAGTTAGAGGTAGACTTTCTTCATAGTTGTCATCTAACATAGGAAGTGTTTCTTTAACAGTAGGATCTTGTTCAGTAGTAGAAGCAGTAGAGTAATCTAGAATAGGCATACCTTGGGGGATACCCAAGATAAGGGAAGCATCCAACAGTTGCTCCCAATCAGTATGTGTGCCATTGGAGTTGGCAACAGTAGGAGTCTGTTCAACAATAGAAGTGGTAGAACAATCTAGAATAGGCATACCCAAGATAAGTGAAGTGTCCAACAGTTGCTCCCAATCAATATGTGTGCCATTGGAGGAAATGACGTATTCATTAGTAGCTACAGTAGTAGAAATATGTTCAGTAGAGTGTATAAAATCCTCCTGGTGAGGACCAAGATCATGTTCTTGAAGCACTTGAGAAGGTAGATAAGACTCTTTCTGGTAGTCTGAATCAGAATTTTGATCATTCAAAGGTCTTTCATATGTCATAGGTTGAATCTGTGTTTCTTCATCATCTAAATCTACATGTGAGTGCAAGCTACAACTAGGTTGGTCAAGCTCATAGCTTTGATAGCTAATACCAAATTCGTCTTCAAAAGGTTCCTCACAGAAATGTGGAGATGGAGGGAGAGTTGTCAATGTCAACATGGACTCAAACTGATAATCCCCCATGCCAATATCTTTGATCTTCAAGGTCTTTTCTATTTCTTTTAGCTTAGCATCATAGAACTCAGTGGACTCTTTATTGATGGGAACAAAGTTGTCTGTCGTTTGGGTAAGCAGCTTAGTAGAGCAAATATTTAGGCCAGCACTATTGTCAATGAGGACGTGGTGGACATGCTTGGGACCTTCCTTACATAAAATGTGCAGGGGAGCATCATGCGGATGGCTTAAGGAATGATCATCTTCTTCAAAGAAGGATAAATAATGAGGTGAGGTCAAATGACCCACCATAGATTGAAACTAGTTGAGATTGAGATCTTTGGGGATGTTTACCTCAGTGAGAGTTTTATCTGTAGATAGTTTTGGTCCAGATGTCGAGGGTTCAAGACCTTTGAGAACAATCTTCGCACAAGATCGAGTGATAGCATTCGCACAAGCTGGATACTATGTAGAGTTATAAGAGGGAGACACAGGGCCTCGCAAGATAAAGGGATTTTTGGGTTTAGGAGCATCCTCATTCCTCGGAGCAATGATCATGTCACAATACTCAACATCAACAGGTTCAATCTCATTGATGACAATGTCGCTAGTATCATATGTATAGTTGACCATATCATTGATATATTTAGACTTGGATAATTCACTTTTCCCATGAGGAGGAAAGGAGTCTTTAAATTCCTGATGATCTGAATTCTTGTTATGGTTCTGCACCAAAGTCCTATAAACCACATCGAGAGGTTCTCTCAAGAAAGTGGAGTCATGCTCAGGTTGAGAGAGCCAAGGTTTGTTTCTAGAGAATCTTGAAGGTGGTTGAGTTTCTGTCATAGCCTTCTCAGTGGCTTTGATCATTTGTATGCTAGAGCTGAGATTAAAGATAGACTTTGAGGGTTTTGGCATCACATTGTCAACAACCATGTCATTCAGAACATCTATGTTTCTATTGACAATCGTATCCTTATCCTTGTTCGAGGGAGAAGGTCGTTGCTTGTTGTCTTTGTTCAAAGTCAATTCTCCCTTCTTGACCATAAACGCATCTATCCTCACAGCCCACCTAATCATATTGTCAAAAGTGAGGGGACCTTGTAATCGTACTTGGTATCCAAAATTTGGGACAAGATTGTCCAAGAAGATATCAAGCTTTTCAGACTCGAGTAATTCATGCGGATACTTCATGCATAGTTGTCTCCATCTCTGGAGAAATGTTAGGAGAGGCTCCCCTTGTCGTTGTTTCAAATCGCAAAGGTCTCAGATGTTGACCGGATAGTGAATATTGTGGGATTGATCATAACGCTTGTCATTTCGAGATTGACCATGACCTCGGTCATTTGGAGATTGCTCATGACTATTGCTGAATTTACCTCCCCCAGGAAGTGGAATGGATCTCCCATCTTTTTGGTAGTATTCTGAGAGGTCATGAAAATAAGATCGAAAGAGTCAATGGGTTCAATTCTAGAAAGTGACCCTTTAGAGCCTTGTTGATGTTGAAACAATGGGTTATAATATTCTTGAAATAATAAGTCAGATTGTATCTGAAACAATGGATTGTAATATTCTTGGAATGACAAAGAATGTGAGGATTCCTCATGACACTCAGATTGCGTGACAGGTTCAGAATGACCTCTTCCTTGGTTACGAGGTTTGCTTCTATCTTGATCAGTATTCTGAACAAGATAAGTCTTGCCACTTCGAGTCGTGACAGTCATAGACGAAGATGTGATGAGAAAAGATTCAGGATAAAGCTAGACTCTGTCTCAAAGATAACGAAAGGAGATGAATGGCTAGAACAACCAAGATGCAAGATGAACCTAGTACGAGTCATCAAAAGAGATGGCTAGAACAACCGAGATAAGACTATTGCAATGCGAGGTACAAAAGACATAAAGAGATAAGATGAATAGATGAGAGACAATGCGAGTCAAAGCAAAGATCGATCGATTCCTAACTCAAGAGAACCAGTTTCTGACGGTGAACGATAGGAAAATAGAAAAATAGATCATGGACAAAAAGGCAGATCAGATTTATGTCATTGATCAAGCACGTAAGATAGCAATCAAGGAGTTCAAGAAAACAGTCTTCAAGCAATGGGCAAGGGACAAAGCAACCTTGCGCATGAACAAAAATAGTGACTTAGTATTTCTACTCCCTAAGGACTCTACTTGTGTATGTTCTTGAAAATGTTTTAGCAGGCACTTAGAACACAACAACATCCTAGCAAGTTGTCTACAAGGATATACATGGATTTTTTAAAAGGAGTCCTCGATATACGCAAGGTACATGAGACACAAATTTGTAGATGAGAAGAATCTGAAATCACACAGCCGGGGGGAGACGGTAACCCAAATCTCCTCCTTCACTTCTCAAAGGTATAAAGTTCTTTGAGGCTTAGCCAAGAGTGAAATCTAACTCATTCCCAATAGAGGTGTCTTTGGATTCACCTCCTGATATTTATACTCCGTCAGAACACGAGAGTTAAGGTCATCCCTTGAGATGATGAAATCCCCAAGCAGGCCTTCTAGAAATGAAAAAGTAAGTAATTCACTATCAAAAGTATTGGAAAGCACTAAAGGTGGTGCATTTAACCCTTCAAGTAAATGTGAGGTGAGTCCACAAAGTGGTGCATTTAACTCCTCATACAAACTCAAAGTGAGTCCACACCCTAGAAAACAAGTGAGTTCCAAAAAGCACAAAAGGGTTGCCTAGTGGAACAATTAACGCTTCTTTCCTGTAGACCCCTCCCTTTTAATGTGGCGCTGAGATTGCAACCACGGGGTGGAATGAGGGGCCGGTGGATTAGCGAGTCCAATAACCCAAGATAGCAATCTAGATCAATCACAAGTAATCTAAGATTGCTAATCAATACTACTCATAAGTGCAAGAGGGTTTGAATCATGGAATATTTAACTTTCCAAGTAAACATGAAGTGAGTCCACAAAGTGGTGCATTTAACTCTTCATGTAAAAAAAGGAATGAATCAATGCCCTAGATTACTCAATGAGATTTTTTTTGATATTGGAACCAAGAATTACTTAATGTTTAAACACAAGCATGCACTTAAACACAAACTTCTATGAAAGCAAATCTATGTTCGTTTATTTCCCATTAAGAGCATAAAAAATGTGTTCTATGAAAGCGTGTAACACTCAAGTCAAACACATAAGAGATTAATTTTATGCCCAAACCAAGTGTTATAGAGATTTTAAGAACTCACCTTAGGTTCAAAGATCTGCAATCCAGCATTTAGCACACATCTAAAAGTACAGAATCAAGACAAATCAATGGCAAACCGTAAGATATGTAACATTGCTGTCTTCAAGACAGTCTTTAAAGATTGATTTATTTGACCCATAAAATCACAATATTAAAATTTCTAGAAAGAATAAAGTTTTTATCCAAAATCAAGAACTATCATTTCCCAAAATTACAAGGTCTTATGATTCAATTTGGTTCCTCAACCAATAACCTTTTCAGACTGCCATTTTTCTGTCATAAACCACATTTAAAACACTAAGCCCTGCCTAGGGAATCACATATCTTTCTCAGATAGAATCCAAATGAAACCAAACCAATTTCACAGTAACTATTAATGAATCTAGTTTCCAAATATGTAAGACATTTATTTTTCCCATTCATAAATCATTTTTTAAGAATAAATCATTGCTTGCAACTCTAATACAGATTGTTAAAAACCAGTTTTCACTCAAATGCCCATAACTTTCACAAATCTGCATAAAAATGACTCAAACCAAAAAGAAATGAAAGATAATTCATGTATCTTTTCAATGAATATTATTAGAGATACTGATTCTTCACAATTTGTCAGTACCAGACGTTTCAATCTGACTGTATTCAGAGAATATCAAATCTGCAAATACCCACTTTCACCAAAATGATCATAACTTATTCATTTCTTTATAAAAATGAACCAAACCAAAATCATGAGAAAGAGGATTCATCATTCTATCCATATATTATTATATTACAAGGTTTCAAAGTTGTACATGGTCGTACAAGGCCTGGAACCAACACTAAAACTAAAAAACCAATCAAGAATGAGGCCAGAAATTGATCTTTTCTACCCCACGGTGGGCGCCAAAAATGTGTATGAGTGAATCTGACCTCAAATTCAACACACACACAACATGATCATTACTCACATGATCGGATTACAGAAAAGAATATGAGTTATTCAATCTGAAATCCGTAGTGAAGGGATCTGTTGCCTCCTATGTAGATGGGGTGTTTTCAAGATTTCTCTCAGATCGAAAGCCAACAACCATAAGACCGAACTACAATGGAGGATTTTAAAAGCAAAGCACATGCATTAAATCCAAAATGCAAGCAATCTAGCATGAATGCATGTAATCTAAAATGAAAATGTAAGTAATCTAATATAGATGCATGTAATCTAAAATGAAAATGCAAGTAATCTAATATGGATGCATATAATCTAAAATGAAAATGCAAGTTCTTTTTAGAGTTTTCAAAGGAAAATGTGACTAAATCTAAGAACAAGTAAGTAAACTAAGAAGATGAAAAATGCAATATTATACTAAATGAACTAACTAAAATGATAACAATCAAAAGCTATGAATCTCAAAGAATGTAGTAGAATTTTACTATAATCTCTAGTAGTTTTTTGTTAGATTTCATTTTAGCTAACTTTTTAACAAGTGTCTATTTGTTCTGGTAGTATTTTAGGCTATTTTTGTAGGACGTAATTTTGAAGACCCCATTGCTAAAAATTTTCTAATAGTTTGATTGCAGATTGCCAAGGGGTTTGCAAAATAAACTACAATCTCGTTTGGGCTTAAAAAAAGACATGTTTTTGCTTTGTGTGTCTTCTTTAGCATAGAATCAAGTGTCTATTGTGTTTTTCTTTTTAAGCTATCTGTAATCCCAAAATTATAACAATGTATCCTCTCCCCTCACCATTCATAGATCTTGGGTGTAAGAGAAATTGTTATAATTTTTAGAGGGAGGTCTTTGGTGGGAAAAGAGGTACTCACCCCAAGGAATGACCCAACTAGTAACAGGCTAAAGCCAAGCCCTTCCAAACTGGTATATAAAAAATGCTAGTGTGATTAGTCTCACATTAGATAAGTGTGAATTTGTTGTGGCAACCAAAATCTCCTCCAGTACCCTAGTGGTGCGTTAAAGTCCTACTTAGTAAAGGTGAAAGCCTTGCTTTGAAAAGATTGGGAGAGCCCCCTTAATTGGGAAAATGACTTGATCACAACCACCTAAACGAATGTCCTTATTAAAAGCTTTTGTATAGTGGCCAAAAACCTTCTATCTGCTAGTTCAAGGAGTCACCCAAGCTCGTGAAGACACCCCACATTACTCACAATTCATAGTAGAGATAACAATTCTTTGGAAAGTAATGACCCATTGAATTCAGAAGTTGGTGTGCTTGAGAAGTGAGTGCACTGTAAAGAGGAGCCTGTGCCTCCAAGTTCCTAGGTTGTCCGCTGTGAATTTTCATGGCTGGATTTTATTATCCTAGTGGGGATTCAATAGATATAATCCTTGCCAACCATAGGATTGTAAGCGTGTTTGTGCATTCATATTAGCATAGTTAGATTAAAATCATTTCTATCTTGTGTGTGTGTGTTTATGCATTTTTCAATTGCCAAAAAAAAAAAGAAAACATCAGGAAATCAGACAAAATTTCCAAAACAAATCAGAAACAAAATACCTACGCATTCATACAAATTTGTTGCGCACACATTAACCTGTTCTGCGCATTTGATAATTTTTCCACGCATCAGTCACAATTTGTTGTGCATCTGACTCATTTTGTTGCACATTTATCAATCTATCCTGCGCATTTGTTGATGCGCATTTACAATAGTGAGCATTTCCACAAACTTTGAAATTTTCAAAATCACTTTTTCAGCTACCCATTTTCGTCCTTAGTAAGATTCTGGAAAAACATTTGAGATACATAGACCTCTGATCTTTAGTTTGACCATTTTCATCACTTTGTCTCACTTTTCATCAACCTTTCTTCACCAAAAAACATCAAATCATTTCTTCTAATCCTTTGAAATTCCAAATCTAGTGTTGAAACATTACCCTATCTATCAGATTTTGATCTTTGTGAGTTTATCCTATCAGGATCTATCATCCTCAATCAAACTTACTTAAGTTATTATTTCTTGATTTTCTTTGTCATATCATAGTGAACTCTATACTTCCTGTTGACTTAGATTTTATCAAGTTGTCTCATCTTTTTGAACACCTTTTCACTATCTTTTCTATACACCATTTCCATATCCTTTCATCAAACATCTTTCATTCCACAAATCAATTCTCCCATTTTATGGTTTAAACTCGATCTCAGAAACTAAAACAACCTGTTGATTTAGAATCCCTAGACAAAATGGACGAAAAAAGAAGTCATGACGAGAATGCTTGGCCCGAAGCTCCTAAGAAAACTTCACTTTTTACATCTGAAGAGGAACCCATAGATCAAGAACTTAGGGATGCTACACAAGATCTTAGACTTTATCATGTCATGGAAAGACTCCCAGACCTAGATAGAGATGTATTTCCTCATGCTTGCTCAACAAGGAGCCAAACTACCAAGTGATTTTGATATCTCTCATCTTAAAGAACCGACTATTGTAACCAATCAAGAAATTCTTAATAGTTCTCAAGATACTCATGGATCAAAAGAAACCAAACAACCATATGATGCTTCTCAAAATGATAAGCAAAACCATGCTTCCCAAAATCATGCTTCACAAAATAATGCTTCCCACAACAATGTTTCTCAAAACACTCAAGGAAACACGTTATCTTTGGATCCCATTCTACAACAAATCCAGATGCTTCAACAACAAATCCGTGACATCCAAACTGGATCATCAACTAAGAATTATTCCTTGGATGATATATGTCCTTATCCTTTTGATAAGAATTTAGCAATGATTCTATTCCCTCCTCATTTTGAGGTACCAAAATTTGAAATATACAAAGGGAATTTAGATCCACAAGACCACATTCGTGAGTTTTGTGCTGCTTGTATTGAAGTCACTCACAATGACACTTATCTTATGCAACTATTTCCATGAAGTTTAGGAGGACAAGCCATGGAATGGTTCTCCAAACTACCCCTAGGCATCAAATCTTTCAATGAGCTTCTTGACCAATTTGTGACTCATTATTCCTATAACATCAAACATGAAGTCACTATGCTTGATCTTTGCAATGCACATCAAAAGAATGGAGAACCCTTCCTTACTTTTTTGCAAAGATGGCATCAATTGTTTGCCAAATATCCACGAACAATTCCTGAATAAGAAAAGATGGATATTTTTGTGCATAACCTTATGATGAAGGGACACACCACCCTTACCAACTCATAACCAAAGACATAACAACATTGAGACAAAGAAAATACAAAATGCTTTATAAAGCATATATTAATACTTGAAAATCATTACAACTTGAGAGATCTTACAATATGAGAGATCTTACAATATGAGAGATCTTACATCCTCAAAGCTTACAATCCAAGAATTTAAAATTCAAGAGCTTCAACTTGAGTGCTTCTTCCCTAATATAAGATCCTACAACTTGAGAGCTTGCAATGAGAGAGCTTGAACTCCAAGATCTTCTACAACTTGAGCACTTCTTTCCCAATAGGAGATCCTACAACTTGAGCTTGCTTATGAATGATCTTATTTCTTCTTTATATAGACACTTCCCACCCAAGATATTACAACACAACCAATGTGGGATAAAAGATAGATGCAGCTACCTTGATACAAATATTAAATACCCACCCAATTAATATTTAGCACCACCATGTGAGCCAATTAGAAAATTATATTGCCTTTGTGGGCATATAAGAAAATAGAAAGTTGTAACTACCTAGCTACAAATATTAAATGCAAGAATTTTCTACAAATTTATAAAATGCCACCTACACACCTTGATAAATGAAATGATTTCTTTTTATTTATTTATTTATTTTTTCTTTTATTCCACCTATACACCTTGGAAAATGAAATAATTTTCTTTTTTTTTTCTTTTTTTCTTCTTTTTTTTTTTTCTTTTTTTTTTTTCTTCTTTTTTTTTTCCTCTCTTTTTTCCTTCTTCTTCTTCTTCTTCTTTTTTATCATGCCCCTTTTATTTTGTGATGCAAGATGCTCCTGTATCAGACACCCAAGGTAGGAAAATTTTTGTGGATATGGATTCACAAAATGAAGTAGCCACTACTAACATTTTTTTTTCTCCTCTTCCAACACCTTGCTGGAACAAGTATCCGCTGCCGATATATTTCTTTTTTCCTTATTTTCCAACACCTAGTTGGCACAAGTATATGCTGCCGACAATACTTCTCTACAGTCAACTTCGTACATCTGTAACTCTCATTCTCCTCCAAACTTCTAGGATCTAATGCACATGTAATAAACTCTGTAATGTCATACAAATCTTTTATTGCACACCAACTATCACTTGTAAGGTCCTCATTTAAACCATTATCATTATCTTTCAAATCTATCTCAAAGTTAGCATTCCATGATTCATAAAAATTTACCTCTTTCATATTTTCAGCTTTATTTTCTTCTTTTGTGTCTTCAACAAGGCATGTAACGACTTCTCTCCTTTCACCTCCAACCAAAATGTTCCACTCTTCCTCCACGGCTGCAATCTTCATTAACAAATCATCTTCATCAACTTCAGGTTCATAAATCTTTTCATCTCCATGCTCTTCCTCTTCTTTTGTATTGCATGCATGATACTCCACTGTAACTTCCTTCTTTCCTTCATCTAAAGAATTATCATCATCTCTTTTTTGATGAATCTCTCTTCTCTTTTTCAACTCCATTTCTAATTTGGCCACTTGCTTCTTCAAATCTAGTATCACAACTTTTGTCTCTTCTTGATATCTCTCTCTAATTTTCTCAAGTCTAAAAATTCTAAGAATCCATGCAATCACAAAAGTCATCTTCTTCTTTCTCTTCTCCATACTTGCATCCTCTTAAAGAAAAATTTCACCCAACCTAAGGTCCTGGTGCAAACTGCCTCATGCTCGGTGATCTATCTACACACTCAAGAACTTCTGCTTTGATACCACTGATGAAGGACCACACCACCCTTACCAACTCATAACCAAAGACATAACAACATTGAGATAAAGAGAATACAAAATGCTTTATAAAGCATACATTAATACTTGAAAATCATTACAACTTAAGAGATCTTACATCCTCAAAGCTTACAATCCAAGAATTTAAAATTCAAGAGCTTGAACTTGAGAGCTTCTTCCCTAATACAAGATCCTACAACTTGAGAGCTTGCAATGAGAGAGCTTGAACTCCAAGAGCTTCTACAACTTGAGCACTTCTTCCCCAATAAGAGATCCTACAACTTGAGCTTGCTTATGAATGCTCTTATTTCTTCTTTACATAGGCACTTCCCACCCAAGATATTACAACACAACCAATGTGGGATAAAAGATAGATGCAACTACCTTGATACAAATATTAAATACCCACCCAAGTAATATTTAGCACCACCATGTGAGCCAATTAGAAAATTACATTGCCTTTGTGGGCCAATAAGAAAATAGAAAATTGTAACTACCTAGCTACAAATATTAAATGCAAGAATTTTCTACAAATTTCTAAAATGTCACCTACACACCTCAATAAATGAAATGATTTATTTTTATTTATTTATTTATTTTTTCTTTTATTCCACCTATACACCTTGGAAAATGAAATAATTTCTTTTTTCTTTTTTTTCTTCTTTTTTTTTTCCTCTCTTTTTTTTTCTTTTTTTTCTTTTTTTATCATGCCCCTTTTAATTTGTGATGCAAGATGCTCCTGCATCAACTTACACCAAAAATGAGTTATAGGTTACAATTGCAATGTCCACCAAACTTCAATAAGCTCATAGAAAATGGTATCAAAATTGAGGAAGTCATGGTCCGAAAAGGTGAGATAAAACTTTATTCTAAAGACAATGCTAGATCCTCAAATTCCAATTCCAACAACTACAACAATGACAAATCAAAATTCCAGAATAAAAACAAAAATATTGTCAATGATGGGATTGTTGATAATCGTAATATCAAACCAACACAACCCCTTCTTAATCTCACAAGTCAGGCCAATGCTACTCAAGGAACCTACATCAATCAATCCTCAAATCAAAACACCAACGAAGATTCATCTAAACCAATATTGCCTTTTATGTCACCTCGAAGAAATTTTTCTCCTTTAGGGGAATCCCTCAAATCAGTATTACAGAAGTTAATCACTAAATAGTAGAGATTTGGAATCACCACTATTTGTGTATGTGTGTGGGGAAAATGTAAGATTCACTCCAAAATCTAAATTCCCAATGGAGAGATTCAATTTGATCAACCAAGAGGTTAATACACAATCGAATCAATCTATGAAGAATATGGAAGAGAGAGAGAAACCCTATACTTCCTATAGTTGGATTAAGCTTGAAATAATTGAAGTGCAAATACTAACCTTGAATTAGGGCAGATCTAGAAAATGTTGAATTATGGCTTATGTATGAACTTTCTAAAGATTCTGTCACCTGTTCTGGACTGAAAATGCCGAGGTGGACAAAACCCATAAATCTTTTTTCCAAATTCACACAGGTCGACTTTGACCTTTTAAAAGGTCAAAGACCACATTATTTATTTGAAATCTGATTTCGATTCTATTTGCAGATCTTGAAAGATTGTTGAAAAGGGTATCCAAATTTTCTCTTAGATCTTAGATTTTGCACCTTTACCTACAAGAAAATAGACATTTTTGGTTGTATGGGGGGTTTGCTTTAGTCAAACCCCAATTTAGAAATTAAACTTGAAATTGAATTGAAATTGTATTATGCATAAACAAAGTAATTGAAACAAATCACCTCGCTTATGTTGAAGTCTTTGTAGAGGATTTGAATGTTTAAATCCACAAGTAAGAATGCTTCAATGAATGTAGGATATCTCCAATCAATGGTATTTTGATCTTCAACACCAATCTTGATTTGATCTTTGCATATGAGAAGGCTTGAATGAATGGAGAAGGATGGATCTTCAAGGGGGCTCCAAAGACATTGAATCCTTCTATAGTTAACAATGGAACTCCTTGATGGATGAATGCTTGAATACCTGAATGCTTGAAGACTTGCTTGCACTTGAACACTTGAGAGCTCTAAATGCTTGATTGCTTGGATGAGATATGAAAGCTTGATGTCAGAGTGATGTGAAAATGAGAGAGGAAGGCCTCCTTTTATAGTGATCTAGGGCACACTCCTCTAGATGGGCCACCTTAAAGAATTAAATCCTAATTAGGTCCTCACCTTTAGAAAATATACTTTGATTAAATACCATTAAAGGATTTACCATTTCGGAGCCCAAAACAGCCGACCCAGAAGTGGGAAATAACTTTCCTAAAAGATAAATTACCAGCAAATGAAACTTTAAAATTCTAGCAGGAAGAGGTCAAGGTCAAGGTCGACCCTAACCTGGTCAGGGTCAAGGTCAACCTTGACTTGGTCAGGGTCGAGGTCGACTTTGACCTCAAACCCTAACTTTGCCAGATTCTGTAACATGAGTTCCAAGGGTGTCAAAAACTTGGAAATTAATGTCTGATCAGGACCCAGTGTCAGGAACAGATAGAAAATCCTTTGTTTGA
Organism: Chamaecyparis obtusa; assembly: GCA_027943335.1. Taxonomy (NCBI): domain Eukaryota; kingdom Viridiplantae; phylum Streptophyta; class Pinopsida; order Cupressales; family Cupressaceae; genus Chamaecyparis; species Chamaecyparis obtusa. The sequence continues at coordinate 337,902 of BSBK01007571.1, read as the reverse complement.
TGTGATGATGGACTGGGAGGTCTCATTTTTGAACCCTACCTAGAAAATAGATCCATGGAAGAGGGAAAATCAGGAAAGTCCTTAAGACCTTAACCCTAATTTCACCTAGAATGTAGAAATCAAGTGCGGCGAAGAAGTGGAAAGCGGGGAGAAAGCTAAATACATGCAAAGACCTAATCAAAGTGCTTAACATGACCCCAAACCACTTACTCGAAGGGCTAAACACTCTTATCATGGAAGTGCTTCCATTTTAAGATGATACATTAAGCCCCCACTTTAGCAAGAGTATGGACTCGATGCAAACTCTTGGTAAAGGAGATAAAAATAACAAGATAATCTTATCGTAATCTAAGGGACAAAGAGAAATCCCAATCCCCTAGGGACTCAAGTCTTCATCAACTCTTAAATCACAGATAAGAGAGACATCTCTAAAGAAAGAAAGAAAAAGTATGATTACCTCGTCCAATGAGAACTTATGTCCCATTGTGAACCACACAAGAAAAATGTGCAATTGAAAAGATGGAATTGAACCGCCTACTGAATGTGGCTACTCACTAGTCAACCCATCAAGGATTTATCCTTAGGAATATCCTATTCCATAAGAATAAAAAATAAAAGAGATCCAGTCTTAAGGACACTTCCGACCTTAAGGGATCACCATATATGTGTATTTGAAACTAATATAAATCCATACTTTTAGAATTAGTTCTTAATCCAAAAAGAAAGATTGAAAAGTAAATTTAAAGTGTGTGTCTTCCTCAGGATTTAGCAACTTATGTGCATTACCTTTAGAATATTTAGCATGTTTTGAATTTTTTTCATAAGTGCGTGTGTGTAATAAGTGAGCAGAGCGTATACCCCCATGTTAAAGTCATTACTGACACTTTAATAGGAGCAATGGCTTTAACGAAAACATAAACAACTCCAGTGATTATGTTTCCACATTGAGATGCCCCCAGATGAAGACAAATCAAGGGAAATATCATAGAAACATATAGAGAACACGAAAGGGATCTACCTACCATGGGGTCAGTATGATCATAAGATAATATATATATGATATTATTGTAAATAAATTGACATCATTCCCCAAAGGAAGTAGAACTACTATCACAAAGAAGGAAATGTTACATAAGATATACGAAGGAGAATCTTTTCAGACCATGACATGGAGACCAAAAAGAATTAGTGCTACCATATCTCGAATCCAAGCAGATTACACAAGGAGACATTTACAAACAATAGCACAGTTACAACATAACATTGAACAACACATAGAAGAATAGAAATACATATAGAAGAATTTGAACAACAGTTTCGATTCCTTCATCACCTTGTACCAACTGAGTAACAAGGGTCATATAAAAGAATCTAACAACATTTAGCAATCACATTACGGGAGAAGCACAATACAGCAGGAAAACACACAACAAAGCTACCACGAAGGACAAGCCAATCAAGCGTGCCACCTACTTTCCCCATCTCGTTGTATAGCATTTAGGGTAGGTGGGTAACTCGCAAGAGGGACTATATCCAATATAGTAGGAATGATAGCCAGTTCCAAACAAGGATCCTCTTGAGAATCACTATGTTCGATACTAGGTGTAAGAGATAATTGAGATGAAAGCATATTCAACAAATCAATGTCAATGTCAATAGTCTCATATTCATCAGTAACATTATCAGTATCATCAAGAGTATCTTCATCATCCAAATTAATCAAAATAGGATCTAAGATATGAATAAAATCATCATAATCATGCATGTGAACATCATTATTAGTAACAATATTTTGCATAGGTGTATCCACAAAAAGTAGTGATCTTTTAGCTTTAGCATGAGCACGACATTTTTTATGACATTCATTAGCAAATCGGTTACATTTTGATTTATTTGAAATATATTGAGAACTAGGAGGAACAATTGCAGGATCCTTCACAGGTTCTTTGGGAAGATCAATAGGATTATCAACCATAGGAGGAGCAATCATAGGATCTTTGATAGATTTACTAGGAGGAACTTGATTTACAAAACAAGAAGCCATAGTTGAAGGAGGTATCGAAGGTGTAGGTAAAAGACCATGATTAAGATCCATAGGAGGGATGCTTAATTGAAGAATCTTATGATGTTTATAAGCTTGATATGATTGAAAAAGATTATCAGGGTGAGGAGGACATGAATTAGGTAAGGAAGGCCAAAAGAAATCTAAAGCAGCACAATCTCTAGGCCTAGAAGATCGATATAGACTATGATGGATCATCTTCACTTCACCATCATGAATGAACTTAAGACACTTATGTATAGGGGAAGAAACATCATGCATGGAAGTCAACCAAGGAAAGTCTAGCTTAACTTGAAATTGATCAGAAGTAGGAACCACAACAAAGGTAGTGTTCACAAGTTTTCCAAAAAGTTCAATCGGTAAAGTAATAGAACCAAATGAGGGATAAAGAAAACCATTACAAGTTTGAATCCACACATCTGATGTATCATAGAATTCGTGTTGTAAGCTTTTCATAAAATGATTTTCTTGAGTGATAACATTGACTAAGGAGGTAGGATCAACAAGACAACCATGAGTAGGTATCTGAGCAACCCTAGCTGCAATGTAAAGGGGACTATTAGGAGCCTTAACAATCTCAGAGTCATCAAAGGTAATCAAAAGTTCCTGAGGTCGCTTATCCTTAATTTGTTGTCGTGGTTTAGGTCGAGGTTTCACTTTAGGTTTAGGTTTAACTTGAGGTTGAGATTGAATCTGAAGTGAAGGTTGAGGTGGAGATATAGGCTTAGCGACATGCTCCACTTGATTAACAACATGATTAAGATCATCCATCTTTGAATCATATACAATTTCCATAGTAGATGGTTGAGCAATAGTATTAGTATCATGCGTAGGTAAATAATTCGTATAGATTTGAAGGTTCTGATTAGGAGGAGAGACAGATTGATTCCCACTACTATCCAGATTATCAACAGATAAGGCTTTAGCATCAATGAGATCTTGAACCTTATGTTTTAAAGAATAACATCTCTCAGTATCATGACCATTCTGACGATGATATTGACAAAAAGCATTGTGATCAAAAGATTTAGATGCAATCGTAGTGGGTAAAAGAGGTCAAATATGAGGTAAAGTAATCATATTAGCAGTTAACAACCTATTCATAATAGCATGTAAAGTTTCAGAAAGAGGAGTAAACGTACGATTTAATCAAAAAGTAGTGGATGCAGAAGTGGCAATATGAGATGCAACAACAACCTGATCAGCAACTGCATTCGCTTGTTTGTTTATCTTGACATAATTATTAAATTTTTGAAACTTGTTTGGATTAGGAGCATCATCACTCTTATCAACTGGAACAGGAGCCATTGGAGTGTTGCTCTCAAACTGACTCACTTGTAATTGATAATGATGAAGCACTGCACAAAGTTGTTGAAAAGAGGTAAATTTAGTAAGCAAAATCTTATCTCTAATATCCTTTTGCAAATTTGAAATAAACATATGTTGAATATCAATATCAGGAACAGGATAGGAAATTTGAGCATGTAAATACCTAAATCTACCAATAAATTCAGTTAAATTTTCTTTAGCACCTTGTTTACAATGCATTAAATTAGTCAAAGACACTTGTGGGCCAATATTGTTTTTAAATTCTTTAATAAAGGCATTAGCAAGTTGTGGAAAGGAATCAATTGAATAAGGAGGCAAGGAACAATACCATTGTAACGCCTTATCACAAAAGGTTTGAGCAAACAGTTTGGCTAAAATCTTATGGTCATGAGCATAATCACTACAAAGGATTTGGAATGTTTTAAGATGATGAACGGGATCTCCCTTTCCATTATAATTCTCAAGACAAGGCATATCGACTTGCTGAGGAACATGAGTTCAGATAATATCCCTAGACAAAGGACTTCCCATGTCACATGTACGAATACTAAACTTGTTTTAAGTTAAGGAAGAAAGTTGTTGTAAAGATGATACTGTTTGAGCCAAACTAATGATGATGGAATCAGTAGAGGAAATAGGAGTAGCAACATTAGATACACTAGGGAAAGTGTGAGAAGCTATAGGAATAGAAGACACAACTGGAGGAACACTAGGAAATATAGTTGGAAGCGGAGTGGAATAAGTGAAAGGAACACTATGATATGAAGGTTGTTATGTAGGAAGAGACATGGGAGGAACACTCATATGAATAGAGGGAACCATCACAGTCACCAAAGGAGGAGTATAGATAGGAATACTAGGTAAAGGATTAGAAGAAGGTTCAACATTAATGATAGGAGCAGTGAAACCTAAATCTTGATTCTCTTGAGTTAAAGGTTTAACATTGTAATGCACAAGATGAGTAATACCATGGAAAAGGTTAACACCTTGATCACTATCACAGAGAACTTTCTTAAGAGCCCCAATAGCTTGAATAGAATCTTGACCATGGTTTTCTTGAAGAAGCCAATTACCCATTTTATCAAGTTCAATGGAAAGTTTTTGGACTTGTTCAAGAGGAACCCTTAAAGCATCATCCTCATCATAAGATTAGTGAGAAGAGTTCTGCTCCATAGTAGGATTAGAATCATGAAGAATCAAGTTATCATCGGGGATCCTAAGGAAAGGAGAAGATTCAGGCTCAAAGGCACCCATTAATCTATGACTTCTTCTAACCAGAATGTTATAAGTAGGACTAGTGGTAGTAAAGCTCATAAACCAATATAATGCAAATGAACTAAACTAAGAACACATAATGCATGAATATGAAATCTAATTAGCATACAAGATCAATCACAAAGGATAAATCTAATACTAATAAGATAAAAGGAAATCTAACAACAAAAAGAAAGAGAGTAAGCTAGTCAGGTTCACCAAAATGAATAGTAGAGATTTGGAATCACCACTATTTGTGTATGTGTGTGGGGAAAATGTAAGATTCACTCCAAAATCCAAATTCCCAATGGAGAGATCCAATTTGATCAACCGAGAGGTTAATACACAATCGAATCAATCTATGAAGAATATGGAAGAGAGAGAGAAACCCTATGCTTCCTATAGTTGGATTAAGCTTGAAATAATTGAAGTGCAAATACTAACCTTGAATTAGAGAAGATCTAGAAAATGTTGAATTTTGGCTTATGTATGAACTTTCTGAAGATTTCATCACTTGTTCTGGACTGAAAATGCCGAGGCGGACAAAACCCAAAAATCTTTTCTCCAAATTCACACAGGTCAACTTTGACCTTTTAAAAGGTCAAAGACCACATTATTTATTTGAAGTCTGATTCTGATTTTGTTCACAGATCCTAAAAGATTGCCAAAAAGGGTATCCAAATTCACTCTTAGATCTGAGATTTTACACCTGTACCTACAAGAAAATTGGGGTTTTTGGTTGTATGGGGGGTTTGCCTTAGTCAAACCCCAATTTAGGAATTAACCTTGAAATTGAATTGAAATTGTATTATGCATAAACAAAGTAATTGAAACAAATCACCTCACTTATGTTGAAGTCCTTGTAGAGGATTTGAATCCTCAAATCCACAAGTAAGAATGCTTCAATGAATGTAGGATGTCTCCAATCAATGGTATTTTGATCTTCAACACCAATCTTGATTTGATCTTTGCATATGAGAAGGCTTGAATGAATGGAGAAGGATGGATCTTCAAGGGGGCTCCAAAGAGATTGAATCCTTCAATAGCTAACAATGGAACTCCTTGATGGATGAATGCTTGAAGACTTGCTTGCACTTGAACACTTGAGAGCTCTAAATGCTTGATTGCTTGGATGAGATATGAAAGCTTGATGTCAAAGTGATGTGAAAATAAGAGAGGAAGGCCTCCTTTTACAGTGATCTAGGGCACACTCCTCTAGATCTGCCACCTTGAAGAATTAAATCCCAATTAGGTCCTCACCTTTAGAAAATATGCCTTGATTAAATACTATTAAAGGATTTACCATTTTGGAGCCCGAAACAGCCAACCCAGAAGTGGTAAATAACTTTCCCAAAAGATAAATTACCGGCAAATGAAACTTTAAAATTTTGGCAGGAAGAGGTCAAGGTTGAGGTTGACCTTAACCTAGTCAGGGTCAAGGTCGACTTTGACGTCAAACCCTAACTTTGCTAGATTCTGCAACAGGAGTTCCAGGGGTGCCAGAAACTTGGAAATTGATGTCTGATCAAGACCCAGTGTCAGGAACAGATAGAAAATCCTTTGTTTGATGTGATGATGGACTAGGAGGTCTCATTTTTTAACCCTACCTAGAAAATAGATCCATGGAAGAGGGAAAATTAGGAAAGTCCTTAAGACCTTAACCCTAATTTCACCTAGAATGCAGAAATCAAGTGCGGAGAAGAAGTGGAAAGCGGAGAGAAAGACAAATACATGCAAAGACCCAATCAAGGCACTTAACATGACCCCAAACCACTTACTCAGAGGGATAAATGTTCTTATCATGGAAGTGCTTCCATTTTAAGATGATACAGTTACAAAGAAACTCATTACACTTCCTGAAATGAAAGACTTTGAACCTAGAGTAAAACCTTCTTGGTGGAATGCAAATGATTATTGTGAGTTTCACAGAGGAAAAGGACATAAAACCAATGACTGCTTAAGACTCAAAAATGTAGTTCAAGAGTTAATTAAAAGTGGTGAAATTGGTGTTGACAGACATACCTCAAATGAATCACATACGGCTTTCAAAGATCCACTTCTTGAGCATGAAAAAGGAGGTTCCTCCAACACTAAGAGTGACAATCAATCCAATTATAATTCTACTCCATATCGATATGTTGGTAACATTTTTGAATGTCATCCTTCTAAGTATTATGCCAATGTCATTACCATCAAAGGAAAATAAGAGAGTCAACCAGTCCATGTTACTACTCGTGCTCAATCCAAAGTTACTCTCCAAGGAGTCCAGTCTAAACCAAATGCACCACAAAATAAGTTTGTTTATGTCCCAAAGTCTACAATGAATATTTCCAACCAGTACAACCTTTTGGAACAACTCAAGAAAACACCTACCCAAATATCCATCTTAGAGCTTTTGCGTCTATCCCCATCTCACAAAGATATCCTTGAAAAAGCTCTCTTAGAGACCCAAGTCCCCACAAATCTAGATCATGATCAATTTCAAGCTATGGTGGATCATTTAACAACCCCGCATTACCTATCCTTCACTGAAAATGATGACTTAGCTATTACCCAACCTCATAATGCTCCCCTACATATCGAAGTCCTTGTCTAGAGTCACAAAATCAAATGAGTAATAATAGATGGAGGAGTTGGCTTAAATATTTGTACATTAAAACTAGTCCTGGGATTGGGATTTTCTGAAAATGTTGTTGATCCCAAGAAGAAAATCATGATAAAAGCTTATGATGAGGAAAAGTGGTCATCCAAGGGGTCTGTTATTCTACCAATCAAAGTAGGTCCTATAATCAAAGATGTACCTTGCCAAGTTCTAGACATGGATCTTGCTTATAACATTCTCCTAAGAAGACCATGGATTCATTCCATGCAAGCGGTACCATCAACTTATCATCAATGCTTGAAATTCCCTCATAATGGTTAGGAGATCACTATCAAAGGAGACACTAATCCATTCTAGTATTGCAGCTCTGTGAAGACATCTGACTCTTTGATACCTTATAACCATACTGGATCTTCTACAACTACACCCAATGATCCTAGTAATATAGTATCAACTTCAAAATCAAATGGGATCAAGATCGACATCAAAGAAAGAAGTATGGGAGAATACACTTTAGGTAAAGCTCTTTACATTACAGAGTTACCTTTATCTCCTAGATCATATGGTAGATCTTTGATCACTAAACAACAATCAAAACCCCCTTCAACACTTATTTATGACACATTTATAAGTGGGGGCACAATATCCAAAGAGGCAGCTGAGCATAATGCTAATCATTTTCTTAAGTCACAGAAGAATAAAGAGGATATCAAACATGAATATATATCAATTGATGTCTATGGTAAAGGGTATACTTTGCTACAAAAGATGGGATACCAAGGTGCTGGACCTATAGGGTTACAAAGAGAAGGGGTTATCAAACCAATTTTGCAAGATCCAAACTATCAAAGAGACACTACAGGATTAGGATACAAAGGAGAAGGACCAAAAGAACCAAAAGGAAAAGCAAAGGTCACACCTTTTCATGAGATATCTAAAGCTCCTTCCTTACAATTTAGGAAGAATGGTATGTATGTAGATCTAGAGAAACAAAGGATAGCACAAAGAATCATTGATAGACTTGGGGATAATGATGATTCTGACTCAAATGATTATGAATGGGATTTATTATTTGATTGTATTGAAGAGATAGGAGTTGATGTTTTCCATCACCATAGTAATGATTACCATGAGGGAGAGAGTTCAAAGACTGACTCACTAGGATTAGTCCCACATGATACTACTTTTGTCGATTGTGAGGAAAGTGACCTTTATCTTGCGATAGATGAATTAGATGAGAGTATGGAAATAGACCTCACTGATACCATCATAAACCTTGACAACTTTTCCATCAATACCATCTCTTCCTTTGACACTGACCCAAATGATCCATTGCCCCTTGTACATCCCGAGCTTATTGATTGGGATTCTCCCGATCATCTAGAACTTGATGTATTCCATAATGATGATGTAATCAATGACTATCTTAGAATTAGAGATCATTTACCACCAGGGGATCACAAGTCAAGATTTCTGATAGAACTCAATGACATGGCCTACTTTGGTGAGAGTGCTAATCCTTTCAGTCATAAAAATATAAAAATAATCAATAGATATAATGGTGAAAACCACTCAGTGGTAGTATTAGATCCAAAAATAGTAAAAATAAATGATGCATCTAACGGTGAAAACCTCTCTGAGGTGCCTGATGATGGAAGGATTGACACTCTTCCCAACTATCTATATCGAGAGAAATCTGCTATTCTTATAGAACCAACAGTATCTCTTAACATTGGAACAGAAGAGACTCCACACATCCTCAAAGTAGCAACATCCTTGATAGAATCAAAGAAAGAAGCTTTTGAAAAAAATTTCAAAGAAAGACAAATCAACTTTGCTTGGTCTTATGCTGATATGCCTAGCTTGGATCCAAATCTCATTATGCATCATTTATCTATCAAACAAGGTGTAAAACCAGTTAAGTAGAAGCTCCACAAGATGCACCCGCACATTGCACTAATGGTAAAAGCAGAATTGAAGAAGCTCCTAGATGTTGGATTCATTCGTGCTATTGATTATGCTGAGTGGATTTCAAATATTGTCCTCGTCTCCAAACCAGACAAGTCTATTAGGATTTGTATTGATTTTTGAGATCTTAATAAAGCTTGTCCAAAAGATGACTTTCCTCTACCAAATATTGACATTATTTTTGATCTGACAGTTGGGCATGAGATGTTATCATTAATGGATGGATTTTCTAGCTATAACCAAATCAAGATTGCGCCGAAAGACCAAGAAAAGACTGCTTTTACTTGTCCGTGGGGTACATACTATTAGAATGTGATGCCTTTTGGCCTCAAAAATGCTGGAGCAACTTACCAAAGAGCAATGACCACAATCTTTCATGATATGATGCATACCATTATGGAAGATTATGTTGATGAAATTTTAGCAAAATCCAAAGACAGAGCTGGTCATTTGAGAGTGTTGGATAGAATATTCATCCAGATGGAAAAGTATCAGATTTGACTCAATCCAAAGAAATGGGCATTCAGAGTCACATCCAGTAAACTGTTAGGGTACATTGTCTCAGCTAAAGGAATCGAAGTAGATCTAGAAAAGGTTAAATCAATAATGGAGATGGCTTCCCCCACTAACATTAGTCAGTTAAGATCCTTACAGGGATGTCTCCAATCCATCTGAAGATTTGTTTCTCAACTAGCAGATCGAAGTCATCCCTTTCAACATTTGTTGTATAAAAATATCCTATTCCAATGGGATGATCAGTGTGAAGCAGCTTTCAACAAAATTAAGCAATATCTAGTGAATCCTCCAACTCTGATGTCACCAATTCTGGGCAAGCCACTCTTGCTCTACATTTCAGCTATGGTAGTTTTACTAGGTGCTCTTCTAGCTCAGCAAGATCATGAAGGAAAAGAAAAAGCCATCTATTATATCAGTCACACCCTAGTGGGATATGAGCTAAACTATTCTCCTATAGAAAGAGCATGTCTGGCCATTATTTTTGCTTCACAAAAGTGGTGACATTACATGTTGTCACATTCAATAAAGCTCATCACAAAGATTGATCCTTTAAAGTATCTATTAAGCAAAACAACATTGATAGGCAGATTGGCTAAGTGGGTCATGCTACTTAGTGAATTTGATATTGAATATGTAGATAGGAAGGCTATCAAAGGTCAAGTGATAGCAGATCAGCTAGCAGATGCTCCATTAATGGATGACCAACCTATACACATAGATTTTCCTAATGCACACATCTTGGCTTTATCCACACAAACATGGCAACTATATTTTGATGGATCATATACTCAATAGGGTTCAGAAGTTGGTATTCTCTTTATCACACCACAAGGATACACAATTCCAAAATCTTACAAGCTGCTCTTTCCTTGCACCAATAATGTAGCAGAATATGAAGCTTTGCTGATTGGGTTAAAGATGGCTTTACAATGGAAAGTAACTAAAATAAATGTCTATGGGGATTCTCAGTTGATTATAAACTAGGTTAATGATGATTATCAGACTAAAGATGATAAGTTATTACCCTATAAACGTATGGTTGATGACTTCAAACAATATTTCTTAGTCATCACTTTTGAGCAGATTCCTCGGCATGAAAACAAGGCTGACAATGCAATGGCAATGATTGCTTCTTTATTTGATACATAAGATACCAAGGTCCATTCTGAGTTCTTGGTGGAATCCCTAACTTGTCCTACATATAATGATCCTGACATGAGTATTATATGTCATCTAATTGGACACGACTCCCCAATCTATGGAAAAATTTATTCCTATCTGAAAAATGACATCCTATCCCCTGACCTATCCCAAAATCAAAAACAAACTTTTCTCCACCAAGCCTCCCGCTATGTCCTAATATCTAATACCCTTTATCGGTGAGGTCTTGACAGTACTCTCCTATGATGTCTCGAGCATGATGAAGCTCAAACTACCTTACAAGATGTACATGAGGGTATTTGTGGGACACATTCAAGTGGTCCTTCTTTGGTTAAGAAACTCATGCATATGGGTTATTATTGGCCTACCATGGAAACAAATTCCTTTCATTTTGCTAGGGCATGCAAGAAATGTCAGATACATGGAAACCTTATTCATGCTCCAGCACAAGAGTTACATCCTTTTACAACTACCTTGTCATTTAGTCGATGGGGACTCAACATCGTGGGTGCTATCAATCCTCCATCTTCCAATGGTCACAAATGGATTCTCACTACAACAGAGTATTTTACTAAATGGATTGAGGCCGTTCCATTGATTACTGCCACAGAGAAACAAATATCCATGTTTATCCTAAATTATATCATTTTTCAATATAGTATACCTATGTATCTCATTATTGATCATGGGAAACAATTTCAAAATTAGGACATGGATGAACTATGCGCAAAATTCCATATTACCCATAACTATTCCACCATATACTATCCCCAAAGAAATTGCCAAGCAGAGGTGTCAAATAAAACTATTGTTAAAATCCTACAAAAGACTATCAATGACACTGGCCATGACTGGCATATCCAACTAAATCTAGCCTTATGGGCTTACTGTACCTCCATCCATACTCCCACTGGAGCCACCCCATATTCCCTTGTCTATGGATCCGAAGTAGTCTTGCCCCTCGAGGTCGAGTTGCCTTCACTTCGTGTCACTCTCAAAGATTTGATTCCTGATGACGACTATAGAGTTTCATAGTTGACTGCACTAGAACTATTGGATGAATGTTGTCGGAGAGCTTATGATCATTTGAAAGTCTATCAATAGTGTATGTCTCTTCAGTATAACATCAAGGTAAAGATCAGAGACTTTCAGTTGGGTGACCTAGTTCTTCGAGAAAATCCAAAGAATCAATTGCATTGTGAGAAGAAGGGCAAGTTCAAACCCAATTGGCTAGGTCCTTTTGTAGTTACAACAGTTTATGGTTTTGGGGCTTATTAATTGTCCACACTTGAGGGAGATCATTTGGATGAACCTCTTAATAGTATCCATCTCAAGAAGTTCTATCCTCGAAATTCCAATGCAAGGGCTATGTATATATTTTGTAAATAAAAACAAAAAACAAAAAAATCAAAAGAAAATTGCAATAAAAGCATGTGGTGAAAACCTGGAAATAGATGCCATGTGTATCAAGTTATCTCCTTTATCTATTAAGATTCTTCTAGTTTGTCCGTTCACTGTATATATCCATAATAAAATAGCTAGTTAGTCCCCGTTCCCGCCATGTACATATCATAATAAAATGGACAGTTCATATACCATGAATTGTATCTACCCATAATAAAACCCCATCATAGCTTGATCATTTGTCATGATCTTCATCCTAGTCTTGTTGTGTCTTTCTTCATCCATAATAAGTCAATCCATCACCTAGTTGGGGCATGTCCTCGACCTAGTTCAGGAAGTGGATCTATGATAGTCATGACTCTTAGAGGACACAATGGAGTATTTTCACCAGACAAAGCGAACACAATCAAACATTCTTCCACAATGATATCTTTATGATGAATCATGATATGTAATCTATCCTTCGAAACATGGTTGTTTATCTATCATTCTTGACTATACATCATCACTTGAACTGATCACTATATCTTATACTATCTTTTGGCAAAAGAAATGTATATTCATGATAGGCATGTTAGAATTATTTGTTGTAGATTATGCATTCATATATGGATTTCATTGTTATCATGTTTCCTATGCTATTCCATTATATCTTTGACATGAGTTTGAAACTCTAATATGTCATTGATTAGGATAGCTAGAATGGGGCATGGTATTTTCTTTGATTGCTGTTTGTGGGATATTTTCTGATGAAATCGAAGGAACAAATCATTGGGGTGTCTGCGCATAAGTTCCTTCATCCATTTAATAGTATTGACAACATCCAAATCATGTTTCTCTACAATGCTATTTATGGTGATATGCCAGCACATACCTCAACTCCAAATATTTGTTCCCCGATGGAGGGGGGGATATTCCTTCTCTGTTATGCAAATGAAACTCAGGTCATCTCGGTTCAATTATACCTAGATTCTTGGCAAGTTTTCTATATTAAACTCCATGCAAGAAGTGCTCAGGTCATCCTAGTTTAATTATACCATGATGCTTGCATTTCCTTGCAACATAATGAGCTCAATGATGAAAATCAAATTCCAGTTATTATGAAGTTCTAAGATGTTACCTACAGTTGTGGAGATACATTCATTTCATATTTCATTTCATTTAAATAGTTCATGACTTACATATCAGTGCTCCTTTTATAGAGATTTGTAGGTCACCTTTCTTATTAGGTTATCTATTCTCTTAGTCCATTCTTCTTGTGTCAGGTACATTGTTATTTAAGTTGAGGACATTTGGACAACAAAAACATTGAGTTTTATCTTGCATCTTACATATAATCAACTTCATTTTGGCCATGCATTATCTTTATTTGTTATGTTCATTTGTATATTATCCATCTATATTATATGCATGTTTCATGTGTTGTTTTGTTATAGATGTCATAGCATCTCCTTATCTTTTCATTACGGTGAACATTGTATATTTTAGTCATCTTACGAACATTTTCATTTATTATTCATTATATGCATTTTACATCATTTATTTCTTATCCATTGCATGTATTTCCACTCATCATTCCTTTATTATCATTCATTTATTATCCATTTTATGCATTTCATCATCATTTATTATTATTTATTTTATACATTTCAATTCATCATTCATTTATATCATTTATTTATTATCCATTATCCACATTGTTCAGTACATCATTTCATTAGTCGTCACATAGCATTGTATAGTGTAAAATCATTTAAGACATGCATTTATATCAACATTATATGATTAACCATTAAGCATTAATAATATCAAATAGAATATAAATCATTTTGCATTCTAAGACATACATTCTATGCATAGTAAGGTAAATCATCACATCCTGCTGTGAGCAAGGCTTTTGAGGGTACCTGATTTGAAGGACTTCAAGCCAAACAATGATTAGATGTTAGTCTAAGCATGAAATCAATGCAAAATAAAGAAAACTCTAAGCTAGCCACCTCAGATTGAGCTAAAAACAGGTGCACCCAAGCACTGTTTGATTTGCTCTGATAAGAGGGATGTGGGTGTGCTCTCTAAGCACTTGGAGAATACTATAATGCATTCTAAGATGGATTGAAATCCATGAAAACCCCAAAATGGCACAAAAATAGGTATAGAACACCTGATTTTCCCCTAAGGCATCAAGGATCCAAAAATGCTTTAATGGAGATTAAGCTACATGATGAGTAATCTAGGATTGATTTTAGACCAAATAGAGATGTGATATGATGCTATGCTTATGCAAAACAATGGAAGAAACTAGGTTAATCCATTAAAGCTATATTAAGATGTGCTAAAATGCTTGAAAGTAAACTAAATTAGAATGATTTGTGCTAAGTCTAGAAATAAAAGGGCATGATAACAATGCATGAGAATGAAAGTTAAGCTAATTGATTTGCTCTTGAAAGGAGGGGTATTTATAGGATTTGGGAAGGAAGAATGAGTGGCCAAGATTGAAATCCTTAAGAGAGGCCAAGATTCATTCAAAGGGGAGCACATGGATTGTGCTAGTTTAGGGATCACCTCCTTGTGACAAGTGTCACAAGGGCATTGGGTTGAAAGATGGGAGGAATGTGCACAATTTGGGAAATGTGCCTAAGGTCAAAGGGTGTAAGAATGGGGTGAGGGGCTTCTTAAATGCACCATAAGTGCATGTAAGAGGGATAAGGAGGCCTTAAATGCCTTCAATGCATTTCAAAAAGGGAAGCCCTCTTTGTTGACTTTGGGGTAAGCTTAAGAGTTGACTAACCTTGTTTAGGGAATGTGACAAGGTTAAGGGAGGAATTAGGATTGGGATTAGGATAATCTTAAGATTAGGATGGGTGAAGAGGTTGGATTTGAGAAGATTCTAGAAGAGTCTAGAATTCTCCTTGGTTTCATGGAATAAAAGTTTATTCATTCCAAAAGCTTAAGTTTTGGGAATATTTATTGAAATATTTTCAATAAATATGAAAATAAATATTTAATCTTAATTAAATATTTTGAGTTGGGATTAGGGTTAGAAAATATGGGATTAGCCTTTTAATCAAAATTAAGAAAGAATTAGAAGATTCTGGAAGAGGTTAGTGGTTTTAAGGAAATTGGCCAAGTTTTGGGCAAAAAATAAAATAATTATTTTTTTTGGGATTTTTGGTCAATTTATTAATTAAAATAATTAATAAATAAGGAGATAATGTTTAAATAAGATTTAAACATTTTTGGGAGGGATTTCTTAATTAAATATTTTTAATTAAGATAAAGGGATTTAATGACATAAAAATAAATAAATTAATTAAATAATTAATTAATTAATAAATGATGATGTCATCAGGGGTTTTCAAAAAATTAAAAAAAACTTTATTTTCTAAAGGATTTTTAGGTGTCTACACCTGCATATGTCAGTATGCACATGTATACAATCATCAAAGTAAATCATGATAGAACTGCATCACTGTATATATAGAGTCCATCAAATAGAGTCAATCATATAAAGTCCATCAGATACAACAAAACTGTCCAAATGTCCAATGATATATAGAAATATTACAATGTGTCCAAAGTCAGTGTCCATCAAGTCAAAAATAATGATACAATTATAACATGATACAAAAGTGTATACAATGATCTCTCAAAAATCTATGACCCACTGCCTCTAGACTCTGTATGTCTCTATCTATGAGATGCAATGCGGCCCCATGGTGCTGAATCACCTAATGCTGAGGACCCACCCTAATCTCTTGAACCTGTCGGTGCTCTAGGAGGACATGATGATACACCTCTGCTACCAGTTGGTGCCGCTTTCTCATAAGCCATAGTCCTAACAACTACTAAGCTCTCTCTATAGCTCCCAATCCAGTGATCCCTCAGGAATGCCTATTTGTAAGCCTCTTGCCAGTAGGATATCTCCTTCTCAGCATGTACCATGGCTCTCAAGCTATCTCCATGAGGACCCAAATCATCTATACACTGTAGCTCATCCAAAAACATCTTTGACTCCCTGAGTCTCTCAATCACAGCATCTCACTCATGCCTCAATACTCCTATCTGGATCTATAGCCTCTCAATCCACCTCTCTAAACCAGGAACATGGTCTACCTACACCTGTGTCATGGCTAGTCAAACTAGCAATGAATCTATATCAGGATCCTCCTCCTCTACAACATCTCTCTGTAAATAGGGATCCTGTCCCCCAACATCCATCTCTGCTGCCTGCTCCTAAGCATCTACATCCACATCCTCCATAGGTGCATCCTACTCATCCAATTCATCATTAGGGATCTATCTACCCTGTACTACTCCCCCCTATGCTAATAGAACATCTGCCTCATCCTATGCCTGTACAGCTGGTCCTTGTACTGGGGAAGCTAGTATCTATACCTAAGCCACTGGTACTTGTAGTGGAGCTCCTGTAGCTAGTTGTGCTAGCTATGCCAGAGGCTATCTCCGTCCATGTCTCACTGGGGGTGGCATCAATCCCCTCTACCTCACACCATCTCCTCTCATTTGAGGACCAGCCCTATCACCTCCTCCACCATCACCACCATCTCCTCTCCCTCGTCCCCGTCTATCTTTCCCTTAGTGTCTCCCACAACATCTATCTACTAGATCTCTCTTTGGTGGCCTAGCTGTCGGATCCGTCAAGTGAGGAATAGGAAAGCCTCTCAGGAAATGCTCTAGATCTGTTGTCATCCCAGGATCCACAATACCCTGTCACATAGTTCATGCCTAGAATGGCATGTCCAAAAAATCCTGTCAGGTCACATCAAAAGATGCCATAGGTCCCCAATCCTGTCTGTCCAGATGAGTCCTAGTGAACTCTGTAACTCCTTGGGGCATGCCCTAGAATTTGCCAAACTGGCGTAGAACCCTGCTAACTACCTATCTCTCCAAAATGAATAGTGTCTGCCCTATCAGCCATTGTGACTCAAAACAAAATCCCAGCTGCCGCTCATCATCCTAGGGCTCACAACCTAGGTAAGGCCTCCATGTCACTGAATCTAATGTATCAAAGGTGTACCCCTAGAACTCCAAGTGTCCCAGTTTTGCCTGAGACAAAACTGATGAATATAGATGAATGTATGGCTATCCTATGCCACAAAATCTAATAGCTACAGGCCATGTCACTACAATGAGCTCCCATGCCCAAACATGGAGTAGTGTGATGCCTGTTGATAGTGATGAACCTCTATGATACACCACCTGATGAAGATCATGATATAGGTGAGCTAATAAACACACCCCCCAAGCAAAATGGGTCCCATCCAATATCCACTGTAGAGTGCGGCCCCATCCAACTACAAATCCATGTGATCTACGACCAGGGCAAATGAAACCCCCAATCGCTCTCACTAGTACCACTGGTAGAGGCTCATACAAATCCACCATGTCCTCCCAGCTGATCTCCCCCTCCTCAATATCATCATCTCCAAAGATGGCTTTTCACTCCATCACTCCACCGTGTCGATCATAATGTACTAACTCCCCTGTGATAAGAAGCCAGAGGATGCGATATACATCCTCTAGTGTAACAGTCATCTCCCCTATCAGAAGATGGAAGGCACTTGTCTCTAAGTGCCACCACTCTGCCAGTGTCGTCATCATACTCTAGTTCACCCTAATCTCAAGCATGTAAATCACATGATACAAGCCAGACACACCAATTAGGAGTCTGTCAATCTCTAACAGTGCCGGTCTTAGATTCTGTGTGACGGGATATCTCTCCCGTGACATCAAAATATTTGTAATATCCTCCTATACAAATCAAATAACACCAAACTATCAGATTTCAATAAACTAATCTACAACATCTATCTATCCTATTATATCAACTACAAACATGTTTTAACAGATGATTTTATCAATCATCTAGTCTCAAGACTGGTTAACTAGCAACCATGCTACAATGTTTCCTATCTTGACCTAATCAATCAAATTTAACTACCGACAAATCCAATTGGCTTATCGACATCTAGTTTGACCTATTTGACTTTCTAATTTGACCACATTCTATCCATAAAACACATGCACAACACAAAAAAATGCATGCGCCGTAACATTTCACATTTGCCTAGGAAATCATTTATGCATAATTTTATTGCACATTTACGCAACAATTCATAACCAATGCCTTGAAAGAATCGATGTGCACTTTTAATCTAAATTTTCATGGACAAAATTTTCTTCTAGCATGAATGTGCAATTTCCCCGAACGAATGCACATAACTTTTGAGTTTCTGCACAAACGTTTCAAGTTGTTGCACATCCATGTGCCGCAACGGCGCATTCATCTTTCAGCTAAGAACTAATTTTTTTCTAATCTAAACCTAAGATTAGATCTAAACTAACATGCTACAAATCTATTGTAAATCATTCAAAATCATCGAATTGACAAAGAGGATCGAATCACCTACCAGCTCACCCGAATCGGGTGGTCGGTGGAAGCGTCTGGCCCTCTTAAGTAGTGATCTGACAATGGGAATGACATCTTGGCAGCTCTTCTCTTCTCTCTCTCACGCTCTGATCTCCAAATGACAAGTGTGCACAATGAGCTTATTGTGGACCCCTTAGCCCTATTTATAGCCTGTAGACCCTATGTGCTTGGTGTGTGGACCCTACCTCTCATTTTCATTCCATTTCATCCCATTTTCACCCGTCTTATCTCCTATTTCTTTCATGAGATTGATTATCCAACATTAAAAAAATGAAATAATCTTTTTTTAATCAATCTTTCAAGGGGGCATGCTTAGGTCATTTCAGACATTGTCTGGGGAAGGGGCAAAATACTTGAAATTTTATTTGAAACAATGTGACACGCACATTATTTCAAAGAGGGGCAAAATGTATACACTTAAAAATGGCTTCATTAATTGACTAAATATTTATTATTTAATTAATATTGACTTGATAAATTAATTAAATATTTATTATTTAATTAATAATTATTCCTCTATTTGTTAAATAAATTATTCAATTTATTTAGTAAATTCACTATAGTTTATTCCTCTATCCTAAGTCTTCTAATTAGTCTTATTAAAGTGATTTAATTAAATATACAATCACCTAAATATGACTAAGTCCCCTAGTCCACCTCACCTACCTAGTCACATGACACATCACTTTGGCTAAAATAAATAATTATTATTAATTATTTATTAGTAATTATCCTCACCCACACATGTCCTATTCTTAAGGGCTATGTGGCCTCATAGGACTTGGTCTCATGACCACATGTCCTCTCTTAAACTAAGTCAAGAGACAATCCCTATTCCTAAGGGGCTTCTCAAGCCACCTCTAAGGGTCAAAGGTGACTCATAGGACACTTGTGCAAAGAGTCCTCATGAGGAAAAGGTCTCTCCCTCTTTCTCTCTTTGGTCTTTGTGAGACACTTGACATATGTCTTTCCCTTCCACCTTGTTCTCCTCCATGTTAATGTGAGAGGAACATCATCCCTATTCTTCCTCTCACATTCCAACTACATCCCCCTTTCTCTCAACTCCTTCAACCAATTCAATCCTAGCCCTAGGATCTTCCACCTTTCGTTCTCAACCGTAGGATTGTGCCACCTAGGCCTAGATCCTCCAAAAATCTATAAAAGGAGCCCCATTTCCCCTTTGTGAGCTAATAGGTATTTTTGTAATAGGCATTCAAGCAATCAAGCATCCAAGCATCCAAGCATTCTAAAAGCATTCGAGTATCCATATTATCATCAAATCCATCTTGCATTCCATCCATTAGTTGCATAATCAAGCTTTAAGCTTCCTTACATTCATCATTAAATCTCCACACTTTGGTAGCATCTTGGGAGAAGGCTTCATTTGGAAATCTGAGAGCTCAACATCTTCAAGAAATCAAGGCTAGGAGAGTAATGGAGACAAGTTGCATGGTAGGTGAAGGTAAAATGTTATTTTAGCTTCATTTTGATTGTATTCTTCATCGTAGTTTGCTAATTAGATGGATTTATTAATCTTAGATTAGTTAATTTATCATTTAGAATAGTATTCACCTAATTTTGCATACAAATCCAAAACATCTTCTTGGTCTTTGCAGTAGGACCTACCAAACATCACCATGATGAGGAACTCAATTACATCCCTACGTTCCTCTAAATCTAGCAGAAAATTGATGAACCTAAATGTAATGTATATGTTAACCCTATAACAATCCTTTCTATTTAGGAAATCCTCACCCAACACCCACTTAATGGAAGAAAGAACCAAATCATCATTAGTCCAAATTAAAGTTTCAAGCCTATTGTCATCTATGTAACCCAAGAATCATTTCTATGACCTAGGGGTGGTAATACTAACAAGCGTATCCATACTTCTCAAAATGGTAACTCAAAACCTACACCTAAGACTTGATATTTTTTGCTATGACTTTTTGTTTTTCTATGATTGTGATGTCCCTTTCATAGAATAGATGACCTCTTCACACACATGAGCATTAACTTCCCTTAAATGAGGTTTTCCCATAAAGTTGTTCAAAGTAGTGTCATCATTTTCCAAGGGTGCCATTTTCTCTATTCTTGGTCAAGGAGCTCCTTTTTGGCTACTAATGGTGTAGTTAGATGGATGCTTGTACACTTAAGTTTTCAAGAGCTAGGTAAATGCATGTCTGTTTGGAATAAAACAAAAGATTACTTTTGATATCCTCAATGTACTAACCCCTTGTTCTTTATATTTAGTGTTAATGTCTATCATTTCATATTAAATAATGTTGTCTAGTTATATTTTGTCACAATTCACATTAATTACCCATATTAAGTTGATAAGATGTGTTTCCAAGGCTTGTTAAGTAAAAAATTAGAGGTTATTCCACTACCACCTTGGCAACCAACTTGGAAATGATTGCATTGTAAACTCACATTTTGAAAGGGCAACAAGAAAAAGAAAAAGGAGAAAAGAGAAAAAACATTTTTTTAAAAAGAATCTAAATACAAAATATATGCAATTTCAAGTTTCACTAACGACTCTATCTAGGCTATGGATGCCTAGCTAGAAATAGAGCAATGTTAGTGGTTTTCAAGGTGGTATCCTTGTTGGGGATATAGATGCTCACTTGTAGAAAGGCTCTATCTAGTTGGCTCTGGAACAAACCCAGCCTACGTAGCTTTGCAAGTAGGCAGAAGTTATTTTACCTCCTTAATTAAGGAAATAATGAACTCATAGCACACACAAGAATCTACATATAATGCTATTTTCATTCCTAACATTATTAACCCATTTTTTATTACTATAGTTCATGGATTGTTGGTTATCAATTGTTAAGTTGTATTTTGAAGCCTAAAATAGATGCATTGATTTATCTTTTGAATCCAAAGTACTCTCTGTTGGTTTCTGAAAAGGATTTTACACTCAAAGAGACACCAATATGCATAAGACAAATTTTGAGGAGGGGTTAGTTCCAAATGTGGTGAAGTCTATTAGGAAATTGGACCAACTATAGGGAGAAGACTTCCCTATGCACTTTTGGCTCTGCAAAACCAAGGCAGGTGTACCTAATCCAATGACAAATAACACCTTTACAACTTTAAACTGGATTGAACAAAGCAGATGATACCAAGAAAGTACTAAATGATAACTAGTCATTCATTAACTCTCCATTGCTATGGTGAACAAAATGGCCTTGTGACCTCAAGAATTTGAGGGATTTTGGGATTGGTAATGATTAATATTGGTGGGATGTAACACACCATATCAAACACATTATTAAAAAATTTACTTGCTTCTGACCAGTGCCTTATCTATTGGGCCAGATCTCTATTGAACAATAGAATACAAAATCCAACTACTAATCTTCATCACATATCCAAGCCATAAATATAAACACCCAAACCCACACTGCTTACAAACATCCCAGTGAAAACCCAATGAATCTATGCTTCATCTAGAGCATCATTTAATCTGATCCTAAATTAGAACAAGAGAATGATAGCATATGCATGGATAAAACTCCATACAATGAATTAGAAAATTCAAAACTCATCAATGGACACAAATGGAGAGAAATGAGCAATGATATTTATATTAAGTATGAGGATCATGCCTTGTATACACCTTCAAGATCTAAAACCACTTCAATAATATGCAAAAGATTAGAAACTTTCCTTTGATATAATAATACTATCTAATGCAAGAATATGCTACATCCTAGACTAAGAGAAAAATCATCAGCTGGTATTCTGAAACCAAGAAGAGACTAAACCTAGACCTCCTCCCCAGCCAAAAGATGACCCCCCTAAATGATCATGAAAAATCCTTTATACCAAGATTGCAACAAGCATCCAATCATCTAGGACAAAATTAAAACCACACAACCACTTTCAATGAATCCCATTACTGCAGAAAAGACATGCTAGGCAATTCGGAGTAATCAGGTCCAAATTGATCTTCATTTATGCCCAAAATCATGACTGGTACATTAGAGACTGGAAATTGCATCATTTCATCTCCCTGTTTATGTCACCTACATCATAAATTGAGTGACTAATTCACCTATTTTTCCACAGCATGGACATCCTCCGCAGACAAGCATCATTTTTGGGCAATGTTGTGACAACGTACAAGATCAAATCAGGTGGATCGACCACCCTTGCATTCAATAACCAGTCCTTTACTCATAGAAAAACCTTAAATAATTCAAATTACTAGCTACAATGGTTAGTCATTATATTCAAAACAAAGTTGTTGATCTCATCTTTTCTCGGTAGATCGAACGGTTTCCGTTAATTGACAACAGTCACTTAAAACCCTTTAAAAAATACCTGGCCATTATACACACTCAAATGGTGCACTTCTCTAAATCATTTCTTCCAAGAGAATCCATGGATTGGAAACCTTGAGAAATTGATTTAGAGCTCCCTAGGCATGGAGTGCAAGGGTGTTAAGAATGCTCTCAGCTAGAGCTATTAAGCCAATAACCTTGCTAGTAAACCATGCAATGGGAGATTCAATGAGACAAGGGCAAGAATGCCAATATCTTAAAGAATCCAAATGGAGATGTAATGCAAATACACTAAGAATGAAGATGAAAACTAAGCTATGGAAATGAAAGAACAATGCAACTAAGCTATGAAAAGAAAGAGCAAGGGTTACAAATCCTTCCTATTTAGACTATGTGAGATCTAAGCTAGAGCTTGAAAGGAAACTAATCTAAGAAAGCATAAACATGAAGCTAAGATAAGAATGCAAGAATGAAAGCTAAATGTAGAAAGATCTCCAAAAGGCTCCAAAGTCTTCAAAAGCCCTAAAGTCTCCAAGAAATCCTACAACATAAAGTTAGCATAAAAAGTTGGGGATCTAGAATGAAGAAGAGAGCTCTCCTTTTAAAGGAATTGAAAAGGAATGGACCACGGAGATTAAGAGGCAAAAGATTTAATCAATGGTGGAGCATCAAAGAGAAGCAATCCATGTGCACAAATATCCTCCAATGAGAAAATAAGAGTTTAATTTTGTGTCCATACGAGACAAAAAGTGTTTTTTCCCTTTTTATAAAATAGGAATAATGCTTTATTTGTGCAACTTAGGATAAGAGGAAAAGTGGAGGGCTTTCTATTTAATAAAAGAGGAGGAAATTCCTTTTAATTAAATAAAGACTTAGGATAAGATGGTTAACCCATAGAAATAATCGAATAAATGATAGAACCAAGATTTGATCAAGAATAAGCAATTGATAATTTAGCAAAAAGGGCTAATAGTCTAGGTGACCATTTTTAGATGATTACATTTGCCCCTCTTTGACTAATGTGTGATCGATCTAGGAACACATTACATCAAAGAATAGATTAGCCAAGAAGGCAATAGATAGAGATCTGACTCCAAAGAATGAAGTGTAGAGAGAGAGTAAATCTTGCATGGTCAGCCTGGTAGCGACAGTACTAAACACTTAGGAAAGAGATGGATAGTATCAGGACTCGAGATGAGAACTAACATGTTAAGCACAAAGATAGATTGATCAGAGCAAATGGAATGGTCAAGCATATACTCCGGAGAATAGCCAATAGGATATGATGTGTCTTCCCCCTCGGGATCAAAAGCAAAATCAGGTAGAGGGAAGGCAGAAGCAAGAGCAACATGATCAAATCACTAGAAATCATAATTAAAGAGATAAAGAATGATAGAATAACCATCAAGTAGTGAAGATATGCCCCAGTTTGACTATAGGATAAAGATGAAGCAAAAAATGAAATGGAAGACTAGAAGTTTGAAAGAGAGGGGATGAAGAAAGAAAAGATGCCCCACTAAAGATCGAAGGATCAGGCCTCAAAAGGTCAGCCAACTATGCCGAAGAAGGAGAAATGTGATTTGGACACAAGGTGAATGTGGATTTTGGTTTCGATCCCAAAATGAATAGAAAATGATGTGACATGAAAGACAAGAAGTGAAAGACATGGTTAAGAAGAATCGAAAGGATGAGCACAGTTGACTAATAAGTCCATGAAAGATGAAAAGAGAGCTCTCTCCATATGCAAGATGAAAAACTAAACTAATATGAACTTAAAAATGCAAGCTACTATGCAAAGTGGTTTACTTTCAAGGTCACAAAGCTTTTAGACTCTAATATTCATCATTGAGCATTATTGGTAGCGTCATAAGATCATACAATGCACACTAGTATAACTATGGGTATATGAATATGATCTATATCAGATGAAATGTGGAAATCCCACCTAGGTACCAAAGACATATAAGTCAAGATGACTAGTGCAGTGAGATTCCCTAAGTTTGATATAGCAAGATTATGCTCACATTGAGACACAAGAAAGTCAAGATGACTATAAGCATGCACTTGCAGAAAAAATAGTCAAGGATAATACCTTGTAGACCCCATGTCAAGTGGAACAAGCATAAATTCTCATGACAACCAAGATCAACAAAATATACCCACGGGCAGAAAGTAAACAAAACATGTCCTCATGCCTGAGTCTTCTAGCTCGACATCATCAAAAACTATTAGGGAGAGAACACTCAGCAAAGAAATCATCATAGACAACACACAAAGAAAGAAATTTAGCAAGTCTCAACAAGTCAAGTGTTTAAGTGCATGTGTGTAGGTCATAGAGTCAAACTTTGAGTATCGCATCTGCTAGTGAGAAATATTGCATCATTCGAGACTATGGATAGGATATCTGATAAGTGTTGAGAAACACTCGACACTAGGAAAGTGTTGAAAAACACAATTGGGGTGGTGTTGAAAAACACTGTAAGAACCAAGACGCCCAAGAAACCCGAACGCACAAAGAGACCCAAGAAAAGCTAGAACAACATATGCCCCCTAGACTAAGACAAGAGTCAATTCCAGGCTAGGAGAGGCAAAGCAAGAAGTGGAGTGGAAGAGCACCATGCAAGACTAATAGACATAGGTGCAAGGGTCTCAAGCAGTGCCTGTTTCTATGTTTTCACCACTTGATAGATTTTTTTTCAGGAATTTTTTATATTTTTAAATATTTTTGCTACCAAGGCGCCTGTTTCCAGGTTTTCACCAAGGCACTTTTTCTATTTTTTTGAATTTTTTGCATTTTTTTATTTTTTTGGTGAGACATCAAAGTGCCTATTGCTAGGTTTTCACTAGGATGCTCATTTTTTTAGTACTTTTTAGGATTTTTAGGATTTTTTTCAACATCATATATGATTTTTTTTTTGAGATTTTTTTAGGCTCAATAAAGAATATGTACGAAAGAGCTCAAGAACCTTAGGCATAGAACTTCTGCAATTGTAGAACATTGATAGGCTTGGTAAGCTCTACTTCCTCTGATGTAGATAATTGATAAGCATTGGACCCAAATGCTATTGCTATGATGATAGAAAGCCCCAACCAGTTTGGCCAATAGTAACCAACCCTAAGTAATTTTTGAGCTAACGTAATACTGGTACAATGTGATCCACATATGCCATCATGGATTTCAGCTAGGACCTTTTCTGACTCCTCTATTTCTAGACACTTAAGGAGAGTTTTGTCTAGACCCTTCCTATACAAGTCACCAGAGATGAGGACAAAGTGTGAGGCATGATGGATGAGATGGCGCTTCATCTTGTGTGTTAGAGTTTTAGGAATAAC
Source organism: Chamaecyparis obtusa (assembly GCA_027943335.1). Classification (NCBI taxonomy): domain Eukaryota; kingdom Viridiplantae; phylum Streptophyta; class Pinopsida; order Cupressales; family Cupressaceae; genus Chamaecyparis; species Chamaecyparis obtusa. Next base: position 311,533 of record BSBK01007571.1, on the reverse strand, counting down.
ATGATCTTGGAGATAGGAAAATATGATGGCATTGTAAGGACTATGAGCAAGATAGTGCAATTCTTCCACCAGGAACTTACAACATGATTGATGCTTTTTTAATTGTAAAATGGACGCCGAAGTAACCAAGGCATTAGCAGCTTTGATCTGAGCTCTAGGAATGTGTTGAAATATGATAGATGTGAAATAATTCTTGAAAAAGTTCATTTTTTTGTAGAGAATCAACTTGTCATCTTTTATTTGATAATCATCATTTTTAGCAGGTCTTTATTTTTACTTTTTTTAGGTTCAGATACCGCCACAATGTGGTTTTCGCCATCCAACCATTGCTCTTTTCTTTTGATTTGATGATTGAGATACTTGATTTCTAATTCAGTCCTTTTTGTTGTTGGTTCACTAGTGGAAGAAGTAACAGGTTCAATGGCATGTTGATCCTGGGTGGACCAAGCTATGAGATCTAATTTTGTGAGATGAAATGAAGTGACTAGTTTAATAGCATTTATGCGAGGGATGTCATCTCTGGTGATAAGAGAGGTCGAGCCTATAGGGTAAGCTCTGAAAGTGTTAAGATCTAGACTTGTCATAGAAGGACCAATGTGGTCCACTAAAGCAATACATGGATTAAACTCTTCAGACCCTACGTGAGACTCATCAACTATGTCAAGTTGGTCACCATAAGTATGAACCACATCGACATCAATATCCATTATGGAAGATCCATCTGAGAGGGTATCCCAATCATATTCATTTGAATCTATTGTTACAATTCTACTGGGATGCTTGCACCAAGAAGGTTTAGGACCTTTAGAAGTAGAGGCTTCAACGTCATTATTTGTGAGATCTCCTCTTTTCATTAACTGCAAAATGTTCCTACATTGCCGACTTCTAGGTGTAGTGGCTTGAGCTGTGTCCTCAGCAGGTATGTGTTCTTCTCCCCAAAGGAGTGAAGTAGAAGGAAGATTGTCTCCCATTTGAGCCATAGTGTGCAGTGGTGACTCATTTGTATCTGTGTCTGAATCACTAATCATGGGAGCATTTCTAGAACATGTAGGGAGGTCATCATCGACACCATCTCCTAGACCTATTGTGATCTTAGAGGGTCGGCCATTAGTATGACTCAAAGGCTCGACTAGGGCGTGTCCATTATCATTTATAGGTCCTTGACCTTGATAGCCCATTTTTTGCAAAAATTTATAGCCTTTACCATAGCACTTAGGAGAAATAGGAGTAGCAATAGTGGTATTGTCTTCTTCATCTCTATAGATCCATTCTCTAACAACTTGTTCTTCTCTTTCTACCTCTAGGGGTACGGACGCTTGAACAAAATTACCAAAGAATATCATAGCGAAAGCATCAGGTTTCATCCTATCGAAAGGTCTCCCATATGATCTTGGAGAAATAGGCATAGCAGCCATGGAATCTAGTGTGTATTCACCCATACCAAGGCTCATCATCTTAAATGTTTTCTCAACAACAACCAGGGATGCAATAGGATCATTAGAAGGTTTGTTATGAGGAACAAATGTTTCAGTAGTAGTAAGAGCATTAATAGCAGTAGAATGATCCACTGGAATAACAATTTCAGCTTTGTTATGAGGGAATTTGACGCACTAATGGTATGTAGAAGGAACAACTTGCATGTCATGGATCCAAGGATGACCCAAAATAATGTTATAAGCAAGTGGGATGTCCAACACTTGGAACATGATATCTTTCATGATAGGGCCCACTCGAACATGCAGCGTGACAAGACCTTTGGAAGATCTTTCAACTTCATCATATGCTTTTATAGTGATTTTCCACTTAGGATCGAGAGCAAATTCTAACAAACCCAGTTGTTGTATGACATTGAAAGAAACAATATTTAACCCAGCACCATTGTCTATTAGGACTCGGTGGACTTGGGTGTGGTAGACCATAACTTCAATGTGTATGGGAAGGTTGTGAGGGTGGTTAAGAGATGTGTCATCTACTTCAGAGAAGGAGAGATAGTGAGGTGATGAGATGTGGTTAACCATAGCCTAGAACCTATCTGGGTCAATGTCATTAGGGACATTAGTTGTACGTAGAGCCTTTTCAAGGATCTCCTTGTGCAAAGGGGATAGCTCAAACAACTCAAAAATAGATATCTGTGCTGGTGTCCGTTGCAACTGATGGACAAAATCATAGCTAGACAAAGCTGGAGGAGCTATTGGTTTGGAAGATGAGGCTGGCTTGGGATCAGGTGTAGTTTTAAGGACCAGTTTAGCTTTCCCCTAGTAACAACATTCAGTGCCTCACTTTGGGAAGATGAACTACCATGTGTTTGCAAGACCAACTTTGGCGTACCCCAACTAACTTTATTATCATCTTGAGGTTGCATCATAAGAACACTCTCAATAGGCTCTACCATGTTGATCACAGGCGAATCAGAAGTATATGTGTAGTTGATCTTAGCATCATGATTCTTCTTATTTGGTTGAGAGGAATCTCCCTTTTCATACTTAGGTAGAGGATCTTTGAAAGCCTGGTGATTAGAATTTTTAACTAAGCCATCTGTGAGAATTGTGCCTCCATCAATGAGATCTTGTATAATATCTGTAAGGGTGAAACAATTGTCAGTCTTGTGTCCCTTGTTCCTGTGATAGTGGTAGTAATAATCCTCTCTCCACCAATCTAGCTTAACTGGCAGATCATAGGGATGAGTTTCCTCAGGAAGCATAAGATAATTATTGGTAACCAAAGTCTTAAGAATCACATCATATGGTTCAGCCAATGGGGTATAGACCCATCATCGAAATTGCTTCTTTGGCTTATTAGCATATTGAGGCTTAGCAACATCTCAAGTGTTGGCAGCTTCTTGTTGTTTTTCTGCATAGATGGCATTAGAAAGGTTCAAAGTAGGCTCTTTAGCTTTAGGGACGTCCACCACACCATCATTAACAACATACTTGTTTCTATTCCAAGGCTTGTTATTGTCTTTTCCATTGCCTCTAGTATCTTTATTAATAACAATATCCCCCTTTCTTATGGCCACATCTTCGATCCAATATGCACTTTCAACCAGTCATTGAAAGAGGAGAACAATTGTTTCCTTAGATCATAATACAGTTTTGGCACAAGAGCGTTGATGAAAATGTGAATCTTTTCCCTCTCATCTAGCTGTCAAGGATATCAAGAAAACAATGACCTCCAACATTGTAAGTGGCAAAAAGATCACCTTGATTTTGCCTTAGAGTGCTTAGATCTATCATAGTGATAGGCTATTGGATGTTGTATGAATAATGTTGGGTGAAGCACCTAACCAACTCATCAAAATTTTTGAGAGGGGGTCTCAACTTTGCAAACCATTCTAAAGCTTTTCCTCTTAAGCTTCGAGGGAATAATCATAGCAAAAATGTGTCTGCGTGAAGGAAGTCTATGCTAAGAGTGTAAAAGTGACACACATGGTCATGGGGGTCACTATTTCCATCATACTTGTCATATTTAGGAACCTCAATATCCCTAGGAAATGGGACCATGTATAGTCTCCTATCAAATGGAAGAGCACAAATAGATTCTATAAAGGAGACCTTTGGAGGCTCTCTTTCTATTGCCATTTGGGTAAGGCGTTGATTTGTCTAACGTAGTTCTTCCTTAAGGACTTCCAATTTAGTTGGTACTCTTTGTTGGACAATTTGTCTGACATCATAGCCGAGAGGAAGCTTGTATCCTCTAGAAGTCATATATTGGAAATATTGGTCTCCATTACGCTCTAAGAGCTTAAGAATCTTTCCTTGGGATTCCTCATCTTGTTCAAATGCAATAAGATCCTCACTAGAAATATCATCAAAGGCCTCTTCCTCATGGTGAGACGGAGGTGGTCTAGGAGGTGAAGAAGGTACAACAAAAGTTCATCTCGGAGGAGATCTAGGTGGCGTGTTGTTGCCATAGTTTCCATTAGTACCAAAAAGTGGTCTATGCTCATAACCACTAATCTTGGGTTGCTCATGAGACATGCTTCTCATAGCCATGCACCTAGCAGCATCCATTATGTTCTCATTGTGTTCCTTGTCTAAGCGCTTTTGGTTGTCTCTATGCTCAAAGTGATCTTGCAAACGGTGAAACTTTTCTTGTTTAGGCAAGGTGAGTGAGACACTATCTATGTTTTTGGAGGACTTAAATGCTAAAAAGAGGAAACCTCCTTTGTACCACAGGGTGGCCTTAGAATCCTCAGAACTAGAACTAGTGTTGCTAACAGGTGCTCGTGAGCATCTAGTAGGAGAAGGTAACATCGTATAATTGAACGGAGGGTGACTCCCTTGTTCAAATTGAGACCAAGTTGTAACAGGCATGAAAAAGAATGTTGTTCAACCAATTGTTAAGTTATAGCTTCATTCATATTATATATATATATATATATATACACACACACATTATGGTTGATAAAGTATTGTGATATATATATTATATTATAATATTATTATTATTATACTATTGATATAATAATAATAATATTATATTATAATATTATTATTATATAATAATAATAATAATATTATAAAACATTAATATCAGTCACGATGGTATTAGTAATACTCAAGCAAATGTATATCAGTCGCTTGTTAACACAAGCGACTGTTGTTAACAGTCGCTTGTGTTAACAAGCGACTGCTAACTAATGCACAGTCAAACGACTGCTAACTAATGCAGTCGCAGGCAGCCATTGTGAGGAGTCACGATCTCTCAGAGACGTGACTTATCACTATTATATATATATCACGTCTGCAGTGAAATCGATGATACAATCAATCACACGGTCATTGGATAATCGGTTTCACTGCAGCAAGCTATTCAGCAGTTTCATAGCATACATATAAACAGCATAATATATATACATATCTGTAGTATTATATATTCTCAGAAACATTATCAATATAATATATTCCCAAGATCTAATTTCCTAACATGGTATCAAAGCTAGGTTAAAGGGAATAAATTTCTATATTATTATTTGATAGGTATACAAAACAAAGATATTATTTAAAGGAGAAGAGTCATCACAAATTACTAGAATGACCACCGGAATTAGGATGGAGGACAGATTGGAAGGAGCATCAAATTTTCTATCATGGAAAATTAGAATCACCACACTCTTACAGGAACTGGAATTAGAATCCTTCATAGAAATAGAAAAAGAAATACCTACAGACGATGTAGAGAAAATGACTTGGAAAAGGAGGAACAATAAAGCCAAGAAATTAATTGTTGATTCAGTTAAAGATTCTATTCTCCTTAGTATAGAAAGATTAACAACAGCATATGAGGTTTTCAAGAAAATTCAATAAACATATGAGATAAACAATACAAGTTGAATATTAACCTTGAAGGAACAACTATTGACTATAAAAATGAATAAAGGTGAAACAGTTACATCTTATTTCCTAAGAATTGCTGAAATATGAGATCAACTATTCTCAATTGGAAACACTATAGAAGACATGGAATTATCTCTAATAGCACTAAGGGGATTACCAACATCCTGGGATAATTTTATTCAATGCATAAGCACACGTCCACCTCTACCAAAATTTGATCAACTTAAGAACGACTGTACTCAGGAAGAATCAAGACTTATTACCAGAGGAATAGGTCTAAAGAGAGAAGGAGAAACACAAGCACTCAACACAAAGTCCTACAATAAAAAGAGAAAATCCTTCAAAAGAAAGAGGGGATTCAAAAGAGATTTTTCTAAAATCCAATGTTACATATGTGATAAATATGGGCACACTCATCGACAATGTCCTGAAAGGCAAAAGACTCAAGCCACTGTAGCTGAAGCAAAAGAAATTCCACTTTTCTTTACAGCTCTCTCAAGTGAACTAAATTCCAATAACAGAACTTGGATAATTGATAGTGGTGCATCAAGACATATAACCGGATTCAAAAATCAGTTTGAGACACTTGAAAATTATTCAACCGAAGAAGTGACTATTGGGGATAACTCCACCTACCCAGTGAAAGGAATAGGGACCTGTACCATAAAGATAAAGAATGGAGTATCTCTACAACTAAAAGATGTCCTATTTGTACCTGGAATCAAAAGAAACTTAGTTTCTATATCAGGACTAGCAGACCAAGGATATCGTGTCACCTTTAATGAAGACAAGGTTCTATTATGGCCTAAGAATTCAAATATGAAGAATGCTACAATCATAGGGACAAGAGATGGTAGTCTTTATAAAATATGTAATGATCAGAAATCTGCACTAACTCATGAAATGACAAATCACAATGAATTATGGCATAAGAGGTTGGGACATCTAAGGTATAATGCTCTACCTTTAATAAACAAAATTACTACGGGCCTTCCACACTTTAAAAATAATCATCCTAGCATTTGCAAAGGTTGTGCACTAGGAAAGAATATAAAAGGATCCTTCCCTACAAGTGAGCACAAATCTAAAACAATCCTAGAATTAATTCATACTGATTTATGTGGACCCATGTCAACACCTTCATTAACAGGATCACTATACCATATTATTTTTGTTGATGACTATTCTCGGAAAACTTGGATATACTTTCTTAAGATTAAAGAATCAAGTGAAGTACTATCTAAATTCAAAGAATTTAAAGCATTAGTAGAAAATCAAACAGATAAAAGAATAAAAGTATTAAGATCAGATAATGGAGGTGAATACATATCTGACATATTTAAAGAATTTTGTAATTCTGTTGGGATTAAGAGGGAGTATACTGTACCGTATAATCCTCAACAAAACGGAGTAGCAGAAAGGAAGAATAGATCCATAATTGAAGCAGCAAAAGCCATGATGCTCGATCAAAACCTTCATACTTCTTTTTGGGCAGAAGCTTCAAATACAGCAGTATATATTCAAAATCGGTGTCCACACTCCATATTAGAAAACATAACACCAGAAGAAGCATTTACAGGAATCAAACCAGATCTAAGTCATCTTAGGATATTTGGATGTCCCGTATACATTCATATACCTAAAGAGAAGAGGATGAAACTAGAGCCATCAGGTAAGAAAGGCATACTTGTTGGCTATAGTGAAAACACAAAAGGGTATCGAATCTATATTCCAGGACAAAAATCTGTTGAGATGAGTAGAGATGTAAAATTTGATGAAAATAACACATTCAAAAACTTTGAAGAAGATAACATCCTGGAGATAGAAGAAGATCTCACTGCTGAAATTGAGAGGGAGGATATAGAAGAACCTGAACCTCCTGCCATTGAAAATGAGAATACTAATGTAATCAATGGTAAGAAAAGGCCATTATGGGCAAGACAAATAATTAAAGAAAATAATGTAGAACCAAATGAAATATCTCATGAGAGTAAAAGGACAAGAACTCAGAAATGTTATGCAGCTCTTATAACAGAAATCAATAAATTAGAACCATCAAATCCTAAGGAGGCATTATCTAATCAAGCATGGAGAGAGGCAATGACTGAAGAATATCAATCTATAATAAAGAATGATGTCTGGGACATAGTACCTAGACCTAAAAACAAAACCATTGTCTCTTCCAGATGGCTATTCAAAACCAAATATGCTCCTGATGGAAGTATTGAGAAACATAAAGCTCGGTTTGTTGCTAGAGGATTCTCACAAAAAGCAGGTATTGATTATGAAGAAACTTTTGCTCCTGTAGCTCGGTATACATCAGTCAGAACCATTATTGCTATTGCAGCATCTAAAGAGTGGAAGATACACCAGATGGATGTGAAAACAGCATTCCTAAATGGCACTATTGAAGAAGAAGTATACTTAGAACAGCCAGAAGGGTTCATTATACATGATGCATCAAAATATGTTTGCAAACTCAAGAAAGCACTATATGGGTTGAAACAAGCTCCCAGAGCTTGGTATGAAAGGATAAACAGCTACCTTTCAAAATTAGGATACTCTAAAAATAATGCAGATCCTAACATTTACTTTAAAATAACAAATGGCAACATGGTAATTTTAGTTCTTTATGTAGATGATCTTTTAATAACAGGAAAAGATCATCTTATTGCAAAATGTAAGCAAGAACTCACTGCTGAATTTGACATGAAAGATTTAGGACTCTTACATTATTTCTTAGGGTTGGAAGTGTTCCAAAAGGAAGGCTATATTTTGCTAAATCAACAAAAATACACTATTGATATCCTAACCAGGTTTGGAATGATGGAATGTAAGCCTTTATCCACACCTATGGAAACAAATTTGCACAAACTCAAAGTTGAAGTAGAAGAATCTGAACCCTCTGATCCTACATTGTATAGAGAAATTGTTGGCTCTCTTATGCACTTGGTGAACACTAGACCAGACATCTGTTATGCAACCAATGTTGTGAGTCACTTTATGTGTGAGCCCAAGGAAATACACTTAATGGCAGCGAAGCATATCTTGAGATACCTACGAGGCTCTATTGGATTTGGGTTAAAGTATGAAAAGGCAGAACTCAATCTTCAAGGGTATTCTGATTCTGATTGGGCTGGAAGTACTACTAATCAAAAAAGTACTACAGGGTGTTGTTTCAGTCTTGGTTCGGCGATGATCTCTTGGTTCAGTCAAAAACATTCAGCAATGGCATTAAGCTCCACTGAAGCTGAATATATGGCAGCATCCATGGGAGCACGTGAAGCAGTATGGTTGAGAAAGCTATTATTTGGATTGTTTGGAAAACCTCTAGATCCAACTATGATTCATTGTGACAATCAAAGTTGTATCAAGTTATCTGTTAATCCAGTTTTCCATAACAGGTCCAAACATATTGAGATTCCATATCATTACATAAGAGATATGGTAGAGAGAAATATCATAAGACTAGAGTACATTAGTACTGAAGAACAGAGTGCTGATATTTTTACTAAGCCACTGGGAAAGCTGAAGATAGAATACTTCAGAAACAAACTTGGCATGGTCAAGGTGTGATGTAAACTTCTCTTATTTATAAGTTTTTTATTCATGAATAAATGTAAAAATGTGTATATTGCAATATTGTGTAAAATGATCATTTATGTGTGGGTTAACATTTCAAGGTGACGATCTTGTAAATAGTTAACCAAAGTGTCAAGATAGACTACTTAATTGTGTGTCCCGACTGTGCGGAGATCTTGACTCTTGTTATTACTGGTTGTGTAATAACGAAACCATATCATGATAGACTACTTAATTGTGTGTCCCGACTGTGCGGAGATCATGATATTCAAATCTATTTTCATGACGAGACTTATGTGTCCCGAACTAGCGGATGTCATAATAGATTTTTTAATACTCACTCGCTAAGAGGGAGTGTTAAGTTATAGCTTCATTCGTATTATATATATATATATTATACATTATGGTTGATAAAGTATTGTGATATATATATTATATTATAATATTATTATTATTATTATATAATAATAATATTATAAAATATTAATATCAGTCACGATGGTATTAGTAATACTCAAGCAAATGTATATCAGTCGCTTGTGTTAACAAGCGACTGCTAACTAATGCATAGTCAAATGACTACTAACTAATGCAGTCGCAGGTAGCCATTGTGAGGAGTCACGATCTCTCAGAGACGTGACTTATCACTATTATATATATATCACATCTACAGTGAAATCGATGATACAATCAATCACACGGTCATTGGATAATCAGTTTCACTGCAGCAAGCTATTCAGCAATTTCATAGCATACATATAAATAGCATAATATATATACATATCTGTAGTATTATATATTCTCAGAAACATTATCAATATAATATATTCCCAAGATCTAATTTCCTAACACCAATAAAATGAGACAAAGTTTCTTAGCTGTTGAGATAAGAAAAAGCCAATGATGATCACTTGTCGAGATAGAACAATAGAGATGGCTGGTCAAAGTGCTCAAGAACTTACAACAGTCAATTGACACAAGCCTAGATGTGAGCAAGAAGCTCGATTAGCAAGTAGCTAGATAGGCACCTGTGTTTTGACAAGTGATCAAAAGTGACATTCGATAGACTCAAATCCAATAGTTTTAGCTCATTTGTTTCAGTCTAGAACAATCCTAAGCATGTAGGTAACAAACCAGCTTTAGATAAGAATAGAAAAAGACACTCTACAGTAGGTTAAAATGCAAGTTTAGCAGCTTCAAATTGCAATAGTAGAATAACTCGAGATTCTTGGTTGAAGGTATGTGATGATGTTTTAGTATCATACAACTCTTGGCCAGTGAACGTGGAAGATTCATTGTTGAAAGCAATTTGGTCAATGTTGTAGATTGCAAGTATAATTTTTTGGTTTCAAGCATGGTAATATCAAGAAATAGACAAGTTTGCAAATAGTAGGTGATCAAACATGTCATCAAACACTTGTGCAAGAGCAAAAGAAACCTTGCCAAGACAAGCAATTGGGATATCAAAATGAAAAATTCTATGAGCACTACCGCGATGTTTGTATGTTCAAGAACGTTTGCACGGGTACATAACAATGAGAACAGTTCAAGCACTTGCTAGCCTAGAAGGACAAAGGCTCAATACTTAGCAACTTGGCCTGCACTTGATGTTCCATTGCCTCACACAAAGTGGTTTCCCACAATAGATGTTGGCTTTGTCATGGAGGTGTCAATGACACAACCAAAGGAACACAGATGGTGAGTAATCTTGGGGTGATCCGGGTTATTCCACTTGGATCAATCCTTGCACCAAGAAGTTAAGAGGCAAAATAGGGTGGCCTCTACCTATGGTTCTTAGTAAGGGCTTCCATTCATAGTACCCCTTTTGCTCCTCAAAAAGGACTGGGACCTCACAGCCACAAGAGTATCTTAAGCATTCTTGCTCAACATTTTCGTCATGGTCACAATCCCACAAGTACTCACATCAAGTGAAGACAAGTACTATGTCTACCAAGGTTTTGTGTCCTTGATAGCCTTGAGATTATAGTGGATTGGAATAGCTCGGTATTAGCTTGTCCCCACTTGGGTCGTTCCTCTTGATTGCTCAAGAGTGGGCCCACTAAAGGATTCTAAAGATCTAAACAAAGAGTGGATCAACTTATGAGGTTCAAGGTTTTTGTTTCACCACAAGGGTGAAGAGCATACTCCCCTATCTCAAAGTTTTCTCCCAAACACACCAAGCAAATGTTCAATTACCCTCTTGCTTTCAAAATCCAAAGATGGGTCAAGATTTTCTGGTTCACCACAAGGGTGAAGAGCATACTTCTCCTACCACCCAAGAATTCCTACAACAAGATATTATGTTCCTATGAAATGAAACAACTAGTAATTGCCACACTTGAAATGAAATAAACAACAAGCACTTTTTTGGTTTTCTATGTTTTGGGCAGCCCTGCAAAAATAATTAGTAGCCCTTATGCATTTGAAGCTTTGACATGCATTCTTTTGGCAAAATATTTCAAGCAATGAGAGCACCTACAAGCACAACTTGTTAGCCCCACAATGGTTAGCACATAAAAAATTAGATAATTTGCAAGTAAAATAGCTGATCAAATGGAAAAATTTGAAAATGAAACCAACATGGTTGGATTAGGCTCAAAAAGAGCTTTCCAACGATATATCACACTTAAATTTTTGATATTGTATGCAAAAATTTCTAAAAAAATGGGTGCCAATTTTCTAGATTCTGAAAACACTAAATTTTTTTAAAAAAATTGAAAACCCAAAACTTGCAAGAAAGAACCAAGAAACAACTCACTATCAGGTACAGGTGATAGTATAGTCACCAGAAATATCACGCGACACTTTACAGTATACTGGGGCAATAATATATTTCTGGGCAATACTTCACTGTACTGACAGGCGATAGTATGTTCTAAACAGGGTGACAAAATGTCTTAAATGGGGTGAAACTTTAACATGTAAAGTATTGTGCGACCATACATGAACTATCGCGCGATACTAGAAAACTATCACGTGATAATTTGAGACTGAAAAACCCAAGAGCTGAAAATGAAGCTAAAATTTGATGAAAAATTAACGAAAATGCAGCAAATTAAGGACAAAACAATAATGCTCTGCCCCACGGTGGGCACCAAAAATGTACACACTCAAATGGTGCACTTCTCTAGATCATTGCTTCCAAGAGAATCCATGGATTGGAAACCTTGAGAAATCGATTTAGAGCTCCCTAGGCATGGAGTGTAAGGGTGTTAAGAATGCTCTCAGCTAGAGCTATTAAACCAATAACCTTGCTAGTAAACCATGCAATGGGAAATTCAATGAGACAAGGGAAAGAATGCCAATATCTTCAAGAATCCAAATGGAGATGTAATGCAACTACACTAAGAATGAAGATGCAAACTAAGCTATGGAAATGAAAGAACAATGCAACTAAGCTATGAAAAGAAATAGAAAGTGTTACAAATCCTTCCTATTTAGACTATGTGAGATCTAAGCTAGAGCTTGAAAGGAAACTAATCTAAGAAAGCATAAACATGAAGCTAAGCTAAGAATGCAAGAATGAAAGCTAAATGTAGAAAGATCTCCAAAAGGCTCCAAAGTCTTCAAAAGCCCTAAAGTCTCCAAGAAATCCTGCAGCATAACGTTAGCATAAAAAGTTGGGGATCTAGAATGAAGAAAAAAGCTCTCCTTTTAAAGGAATTGAAAAGGAATGGACCAGGGAGATTAAGAGACAAAAGATTTAATCAATGGTGGAGCATCAAAGAGGAGCAATCCATGTGCACAAATATCCTCCAATGAGAAAATAAGAGTTGACTTTTGTGTCCATATGAGATAAAAAGTATTTTTTCCCTTTTTATAAAATAGGAATAATGTTTTATTTGTGCAACTTAGGATAAGAGGAAAAGTGGGGGGATTTTTATTTAATAAAAGAGGAGGAAATTCCTTTTAATTAAATAAAGACTTAGGATAAGATGGTTAACCCATAGAAAATAACCGAATAAATGATGGAACCAGGATTTGATCAAGAATAAGCAATTCATAATTTAGCAAAAGGGGCTAATAGTCTAGGTGACCATTTTTAGATGATTACAACCACATCATCATCTCTGGCAACCAATCAGAAATAGGCACCTCAGTGACACTAGCATGAGGACCCACTACTTCATTTGTCTTTCCATCGGATGGCTCTCGCAATTGCGCGATGACTATCTTTCTTTCACTTTTCCCTAGTGGCATCACGACCACCGTTAGATCCTTACGCCCTTTACTCCTTAACCGCATGAAGCATTCCTTAACCTTAAGTCATTTAGTGAACTAGAGACTTAAGGCATTCTCCCAATCACTCAATGTTCATCTTAATTGTGGTCTGGTCTGGAGATCACACAAACAAAGCATTCACGTGATCACCAAGTCTTTGTCTTAACCTGAGGTTTCATTCAGAGATTACATGACCACCACCAATCTATCTACATCAATGGCCACCACTGAGTCATGCAATATTTTAACTTAACTCATCTTCATCTGGCGATCCAGTAACCAAAGAGATCCCCCAGTCGCTGAAGGTTATCTCTGACCATGGTTATATCTAGAAAATGAGCAAATGCCTTTAATCTCTAAGTCGCCAAAAGAATGCCTTAACTCAGGTCCTATGAAGAGATTAAATGTTCACCATCAATCAAAGCTCAAATCAATGACTCACAATCATTTTTGTGAATAACCATAACCTTTAACTCGTCTCTATCCAACGATTCAATGACAAAGGAAACTCCAATTCGTTGAGAGTTTAAAATAACCAAGGCTTTACTAAGAGAACACACGAACAAAGGAATTCGCTAAAGCACCAAGTCTTTTCTTAACTCTGGGTTCCATTAAGAGAATTAGCACTCATCGTTGATCTTTTCTTTCATCTATGGTTCTCATTGAATCGCCAAGATCTTGACTTAACTCAACTTTTATCATGTGATTCAGCGATAAAGGGAAAACCTTGACCAACCTTTAACTGTGATCAGACTCAGAGATTACACAACAAAGGCAATCTCACAATCGCTGAATATTTGGCTAATCCATGGTCCCATTCTGAGAACAAGCGTGAATCATTGATCCTAATCTACATCTATGGTTCACATTTAATCTCTAAAAGCTTCCTGCCTTGACCAGATATCTAGAGAATGAGTGACTGAAGGAAAACATAACCGCCCACTGGATCGTTGAATGCTAGATACATAACCACCAGAATTGGGAGAATACACGAACACTCAGTCGCTGAATAGAAACTTAACCTGCTCGGGCAAGGAAATAGAACATGTGCAGAAAGGGGACTTAAGTGACCTGAAAAGGTAATGAAGGAAAATATCAAGGGTAGGGTTTCTTGGACTTAGGCAAATTTTCAAAACCCTTATTCATGGATAAACCCTATATTCTTAGACCTTAAAATGACTGGATCTCCCTAATTTTTACAATTAAGCACATACGACCTTAACTGAAGCTTGAACACAACATGAACTATCCCTGGCAAAGGGCACAAGCCATGAAACCTAATAGATTTTCTTCACTGATCAAACTGTGTTGTAGCTAGGGCATGACAATTTTCTTAGGGCTTCGTAGGAATATACCATTTTCTTTAGATTTTTGGCAATGACAGGAAAATGGGCTAACACTCTCCTCTTTCTACTTTATTTAGTATGCCATGTTTCTTGTCCTATTTTTTATTGAGTTTGAAAGTTTTGGCTGACCTTTTGTGGTAATTTATTCTCTGTTCTTCCTTGTAAAACTTTTATGTGACTCCCCTTCACTTGGGCCTTTCTTTGTTTGGCATGTGTTATTTGTAAAATAGATTTCATTCCTTTTTTCTGAAGTGATTTATGATAGTCTTGGTTTTTTTGTGAGAAGTACCTTAATGAGATCTTGAAACCAATGTCTCATTGTTGATAACCGATTAAAGAAACTCAAAGTGAGAAACCTTTTCTTCAACATTTACTAGATATGATATCCACTTTGAAACCAAAGTTCTGAGTTCTCTCTTGGTAGGCTTAGATCCATTGAGATTCACCAAAAAGTTTAGATTTCATCTACACAAGCTAGCTTTGTTACCTGCACCATTAGCAACTCGGTCACATTATATGTCCGTAGGATTCTTTGCAGAGTGTATTCTTCCTCAAGCCCAAAATCCCTGATAATTCAAACATGTGTCGATCAGTCAAGATTTCAAGCACCTCCACTTGAGGTTTCTCCTCAAAAAAGTCCATCAAGGTGATACATGTCCTATGACTAATCTCACCTTTCAAATAGGGTCAACAACAAATATTCTTGGGCATATGTCATATCACATGATGCCCATGACTAACAACAATTCACTCAAGTGTCAAAGGTATGTCGTTGGTTAATTTTTGAAATCATGGTCATCTCCTTAAATTCTCACCATAACTCCTTTTTCATCCACAACTAGAAAGCATGTTGTGAACAACAAATAGAAGGAATACACTTGTCCACATCGAGGTAAATTGAGAAACTTATGCTTGATTTTTTGGCATGCCTTTTGATTGTTATAGAAAGACAATAATCCTATGATCAAGAAAGCTAGAGGTTATTTCTATAAAACTTGATGGCTTACATTGTATTATGGATTGGTTATTGTCTGGTTGGACATTGAACTCTTGTTTAATTTGTTAAGAAATACTAGTAAATTTGTATAGATTTTAATTCATGTGTAAGGACTCTATGGCTTTTACGTCAAAGGTGTATGTTGTAACATCGGTATCTTGGAGCCTACTATCCATCCTTGGTATGTTTTCTCTTAATGAATTATGAGGACTGTCCCTGTGTTTCTTTTATCCTTTTGTTAATCAATGTGTCATGTGCTAATCTTTAAAGAGTTTGATCTAGTTTTCTTATGTTGGTGTGACTATTTTTTATTTATTTAGCTGTATTTGTGATTATGAATGTTTATTTCTTCTCACAATGCATCTAGAACATTGGAAGAATGGTACCATTTACAACTTTCTCCTTAGGAAGATTTGTTTTGGAGGTCATTTTTCCTCCACTAAACCCTTTATATAGAAACTATTTATGTCTAGAGTAAAGAGCCCATTCTTGGTGCCTCTTGTTTAACTTCTTCTAAATGATAGTGCTCTTATATCATGTTTTTGGTTGGAGAGATCTATGCACTCCTTAGGAGTTTTATATCTTTATTCGCACCCTTGTAGGTGCTTCCCAAGGCTAGGATTTAAATATTTGTCCATATTTCTTTTTTACTTTGGAATTTTTTCTCATATCCAACAATGAAGGGTCTGTAGTATATTATGTCTTTGTGGGTAAAGATGTGAATATCTAACTAGGAAGGGTCAAATATTTGTGAATTTCATCTCACACATTCTTAGCTCTCTCCTAAAAATCTTTGCTATGGTTTTTTGCCTCCCTTAGCTTAGTTTTCTCATGAAAGGTTTCTTTTCCTTTCTCTCAAACCCCAAAATGAAGAGTAAACTTCTAAAATTCTTGGAGATTGTTTAATAAGGCACAATTTGTCCCACTCTTGTGAAGCTTCTTGACTACCCTTATTTAGGAATGAGCCTCTTATAGATCAACAATATGTTTTGGGACACCCAGTGGGAACCAAGATGAAGGTTGTCACCAAAGTTAGTGTATAAGTCAATTTTATTGGCTTGAATGAAGCCTCCATGTGCTCTTGGTAAGATACACATGAGATTTGATTTTACATGGATTCAAATTACTACACTTTTCTTGATTGGGTTACACCTTAACCTTTTCACAAAGCTCTGAGTTCTCAAGAGATACTTCATTATTTCTAGCAGTAAATATAGATGATTGAACTAGAGAATTAGAAGAAAACCCTTGTATCTTGCTTGCATGCATCTACAACATGTACCAAGGGCTTCTAGTTGGCCAAATAGGTATTTCCTAAGTTTGGAGATATGTCTGCATACATTTTAGAGGAACCACCTTGGGAGGAAGATGAGTTTGAGCCAGATCCATTCTCCTCCTCCTTTAGAAGTATGATGCCAAAAACTATTTATTTATTTATAGGAGGACCAATTGTTTCGCATTCAAAACAAGAAAGTAGGTGAGTTCAAGCCTCCATGTATCTTGAGGATACACTTATTTATGAGCCTGGATAGAGCCAACATGTCATTCAATAAACAATGTCAACTTGTATGATAAAGATAGTGAGAATACGTTACAAGATCTCAAAAATGCAAAATATGAGGACACGAGCTTTCTTTTTTTGAAGCTCACCTATTTTTTAGAAGTAGAAGAGGCATCCCATGCACAAACCCTAAAGGTTCTTAAAATATAGTTGAATAAGGAACTTTCCCAAGAGATGCAACTCGAGGCTCAATATGAGAAGATGGAGGAAATGTGATCTAATGTGATACATAAGGAAACAAATAATGAAGATATGCTTTTCTAATATGACCTATATTTTTTTTGTGCATCACTCAGAAGTAATGTTCTAACAACTCTAGGGAAGCCCACTCTAGGAACCCCTAATCTATGGAGATGGTAATAGTTGAGGCCAAATAACAAAGGAGTATCATCCTCATGAACACCCTTTTAAAATGCACACGTGGATGTCCAATCAGATATTTTTTTAAATTTGTAGCTTGCTAGTCAGTCTAGGTCATGCTCACATTAGAGCATGAGGAGAAATTATTCAAAGTTAATACATCACCTCGTGTGATCTTGGGAGCCCATCCTAAAATGGGTACTTATATATATTTTCCCTAATGTATCACATGAAATATAGGGGTATGTGCTTAATGTTTTGTCTTTTTTATCGAAACATTGTCAAAAAGTTAATTAAATTCAAAAAATTAGGTCGCAAGGGTAGCTTATTTTACCTTACTATAAATAGGTCCTTGTAATTTATTTGAGTGTAAAGTTAGTGTAAATAGTTAAGAGTTTCTTTTCCCAAAAGTGCTACAATACAAGTGACACATGGTTTTTCCTCCATGTATAGTTATTTTTCCTAAGGTGCTTCTGCATAGTCGCTCTGTCTTTCTGAGCTAACAATTGCAAAATGATTTTCACAATTAGCATCATCACAATTTAAAGGCACATTTGGAGTGATGAAACATTTTTTTTGTGTTAATTATTATTTCATTAAAAGAAAACATGCTAGTCCTTAATGCAAGTTCTGATCATGCATGTGTACTTCTGAGAGTCGGGTATTTTCTAACTTACTACCAATTGTGTATGCATAGTGGGTTCTTTTGTTATGATAAATTATTAATTTACATACATTAAAATAGAACAAATTTTTTATTTAAAGCAACACATGGTACATGACAAGGAAATCAAGTAAATCCCTAGGTTCCCCTAAATTTGGTAGAGAACCAATGAACCTAGATGTAATGTGTGAGTTAACCCTATAGTAACCCTTGCTATTTAGGAAATCCTCAACCAACACCCACTTAGTGGAAACAAAAATCAACTCACCATTAGATCCAATCAGATTTGCAAGCCTACTGTCATCTATGCAACCCAAGAAGCATTTCTTTGACCTAAAAGTGGCAAGCCTAACAAGTGTATTTGTACTTCCCAAGTTAGTAACTCATAGCTTGTGCCTAACACTTGCTATTTTTTGCTATGACTTTGTGTTGTTCTATAACAACAATGCCCATTTTATAGAACAAATGACCTCTTCACACACATGAACATTTACTTTTCTTAAATGAGGTTGTCTCATCAAGTTGTTTGAAGCACCACAATCATTTTCCAAGGGTGTCATTTTCTTTGTTCTTAGTTGATGACCTCCTTTTTGGCTACTGATAGTGTGGGTAGATGGACATTTGTATGCCTTGGTTGTCGAGAGCTAGGTAAATGCATATTTTTTGGCTTAAAATAAAATATTACTTTTGATATCCTTGATTTACTAACCATGTGTTCATGATAGGTAGCATTAATATTTGTCATTTCATGTGAAATATTGTTATCTAACTAGATTTTGTCACAATTTTCAATAATTACTTGTATTAGTTGATAAGAGGTATTTCCATAGCTTGTTAAGTGAAAAAATAGGGGTTATTCTGCTACCACCTTGGTAGCCAACTTGGAAATGACTTCTTTATCAACTTGTATTTTGAAAGGGAAAAAGAAAAAAGAAAAAAGAATATTTTCAAAAACAATCTAAATACAAAATATATGCAACTTTAGGTTTTGCTAACAACTCTATCAGGGCTATGGACACCTAGCTAGCAATAGAGCAATGCTATAAATTATCAAGGTGATATCCTTGTTGGGGCTATGGATGATTGTTGGTAGCAAGACTCTATCTAGTTGGCTCTAGAAAACACTCCACCTATGTAGCTTAGCAAGAAGGCATAAATTATTTTCCCTACTTATTAAGGAAAGAGTAAACTCACAATACACACAAGAATTTGTAGATAATGTATTTTCATTCTTGACATTTTTAACCCATTTTATGATTAGTATGGTTTGTGGATTGTTGGTTATCAAATGTAAAGTTGTATTTTGAAGCCTAAAATAGATGCATCAATTTATCTTTTGAATCTAAAGTACTCTCTTATTTCTACTCTATTTGGCATGTCATGTTGCTTATCTAATTTTTGAGTGAGTTTGAATGTTTTAGTATACCTTCTATGGTACTTCATTCTCTTTTCTACCTTGTAGGACCTTTCCATGACTCCCCTTTTCTTAGGCCTTTTCTTGTTTGGCCTACACTATTTGTATACTGGATTTCGTTCCTTTTGTCTAAAGCATTTTTTTTATATTCTTGGTTTGTTTGCAAGAAGTACCTCAATGTGATCTTGAAACAAATGCCTCATTGTTGATAACTGATTAGAGAAAATCTAAGTGAGAAACCAGTTCTTTAAAACTTACCAAATATGATATCCACTACGCAACTAGAGTTTTCAATTCTCTTTCAGCAAGCCAAGATCCCTTGAGAATTGCCCAAAAATGTAAATTCCATCTACATAGGCCAAATTTATTAGCTGCACCATCAACAAATTAGCTGCATTATATGTCTATAGGATTCTTCGTAGAGCGCACCCTTCCTCAAGACCAAACTCCTGAACAAGTCATACATGTATCAATGAGTTAGGATTTCAAGTGCCTCTACTTGAGGTTTCTCCTCAAAAGAGTCTATTGGGGTGAAATGTGTCCCACGACTGATCTCATTTTTTGAAAGGGGTCACCAATGGATATTCTCATGAATATTCCATATAACATGATGCCCATGGCTAATGATAATTTACATAGGTGTCAAAGGCATCTAGTTGGTTAATTTGCACAATCACGGTAGCATTTCATGATCATCTCCTTAAAATCCTACCATGCTTTCCTTTTTCATTCACAACTAGAAAGCATGTTGTAGGAAAAAAAATAGAAGAAATACACTTGTCCACATCATGGTAAATCAAGAAACTCATGCCTGATTTTTGACATGCCTTTTGATTGTAACAAAAATATCATTCTATGTTCGAGAAAGTGAGAGGTTGTTGATATAAAACTTGATGGCTTACATTGTATTAGGGGTTGGTTATTGTCTATTTGGACATTTAACTCTTGTTCAATTTGTTAAGAAATATTAGAAGATTTACAGAGGTTTTAATTCTTGTGAAAGAACTCTATAGGTTTTCAAATGGAGGTGTATGTTGTAACATTTATATCTTGGAGCCTACTTTCCAACCTTGGCATGTTTTCTCTTAATGAATTATGGGGATTGTGCCTGTGTTTCCTTTCTCCTTTGTTAATCAGTGTGTCGTGCGCTAATGTTTTAGGATTTTGATCTAGTTTTCTTATGTTGGTGTGATTATTTTCTATTTATTTAGGGGTATATGTGATTACGAATGTTTCTTTCTTCTCACAATTCATCTAGAACAGAGGATAAATTGTACTATTTACAACCTGCTCCTCTAGAAGATTTATTTTGGGGGTTGTTTTTCCTCCACTTAACCCTAATAGGAACTATTTCTATCTAGAAGAAAGATCCCATTCTTGGTGCATCTTTTTTAACTTCTTCTCAGGTATAGTGCTCTTAAACCATTCTTTTGGGTGGAGAGATTTATGAACTCCTTAGGAGTTTTATGTCTTTATTTGGACCCATGTAGGTGCTTTCCAAGGCAGGGATCTAAATTATTTTTCATATGTATTTCCGACTTTGGCATTTTTTTCTTCCATCCAACAATGAAGGATTTGTGGTACATCATTTGTTTATGGGTAAAGGCATGAATATTTGACCAAGATGAGTCAAATCTTTGTGAATGTCATCTTACACATTCTTAATAGTTTTGTAAAAATATTTTTTATGGATTTTTTCCTCCCTTACCAATGTTTGTTTGCAAAAGGATCCTTTCCCTTTTCCTCAAACACCAACATGAAGAGTTGACTTCTAAAACTCTCGAACATCATTTCAAAAAGTGCAATTTTTCCCACTACTATAAAGATTATTGATTGCTCTTATTTAGACATGAGTCTCTTAGGGATAAAGAGTGGGTTTGAAGGGGAGCCTCTCTTCTCACTCCATTGTATTTTGTTTAGCATATCATACTATCTTAATCATTCTTTTGTTATCTTATTTAATATTAATCATCTATTATCTTTTCGATTATCTATCACCGACTATTTTTATATCTAGCTATTGTGGAGTTCAAAACACCAAAGTAGGGATTTTACTAAGGCAAGTCCCCAAATAGCCCCAAACATTTTTCATTTTTCCATGGGTGCAAGTTTTGGATATGGAGAAAGGAGAAGAGATTGTGGGATTGTTCTACCTAATTCATCATGAGAGTCTTCTATTCCTTTACATCCTTTCATTTATGTTATTTCCATTGCATAATTATATTTATCATTTTATGTTATTAGTATAGGTCTACTTTCTATTAGTTTGTTATTTGTGTCAATTTTCTATCCCAGATTTTGTGCACTGCCCATAAAGGATGAAAGCATGTCACACAAACATTGTACATCAGTATTGTCTTACCAAACTCATGTGGGTGTTCAAAGTAGCGAACTTGAAGATACTGGCAGTTAATATTCATACTTAGCTCTTTCATTTTTGTTATTAAAAATATTTTTATCCATTGATCTTGTTTAGTTAATTTAATTCTTGCATTTTACATAGTATATCATTTAAAACTCTAAAACATACACCATCAATCTAATTGTATTGATCACCTTAGCTCACTAGAGATCTAGTATAAGTGAAGTGGTGTCAGGGTCAATTCATTCCTTCGAGTTCCATCGATCTTGAGGATAGTGAATTATCAATCCACAACAACATTACAATACATCTACGAAATTCTTTGAAACCCTATCCATCAACAAGCACTTTTTTGTGAACAATCATGTAACCACACATCCAATGCGATGCTTCCAACCTCCATAAATGCTAACTAGGCAAACCTCAACAACTACCCTTGTCATTGATTTTATAGAAACAACCTCCCACAAAACCACCAAATGGTATTACATAAACCACGTGCTACCTAACCATTTAAACTATATTTAATATTGATTACTTTATTAATTTATTTTTTCCAATATTGAATAATTGCAATATAATATTGCAATGTTACAATAAAAAATGAAGTGGCCCCAAGAATATTCCAAAGGAATCTCTATATGTTGCACGTCCATCTAGATGCTCCTAGGTGCATTATATATAATAAATAAAATATTAATGTCAGTAAATTTCCACAATCCATGAAGTTTTAATTGCTACTACTTTTGGATTACTATAAAATATTATAATGATAAACATTATTATACAAGGTATATAGTACCTATTATCCCATCATTCTCCCACTTGTTGTATATTGCATAAGGGGAAATAGGTAACCACAAAAATGAGCAAGGGAATAATCCCTCTAGCCACATATACCATCACGAATCAAAGTGCTCCAAGTGCTCCACCAAGATACTTGCAACAAGAAATAAAGTGACTACCATCTTATACGTGAATGCTCTCACCCTCCATCATGCCACTGCCACTGGACATACATAATAGGTTATCCAAAGACAAATTTATGCAACTTTTCACATACGAATCATAACTCCTATAATCACCTAAAATTGGTCTAGCTTAATCAATTGTCCCAAAATCCTTAATCAAATGATCAAAACAACAACCTCAAGCATAATTGTGTAATTGAATTAGATCAATATAATTACACAATTATTCAATTATCAAACATCAATGATATTTAATCTAAAGTCTTCATTAATTAATTATATTAGTCATTTAATTAAATCAAAGATCAAAATATACATGGCTAGTGATATTAATTAAAGTGAATTAGTTAATTGTCCTTTTATCCATTCAACTCACAAAAGGACAAATAAGTTAATTCCAACCAATGAGCTTCAAGCACAAAGATCACTCAAGCTCTTAATCTCAACCATCCAATTTTAATTTAAACATTTACTTCCAAGAGGAAATCTATATAATCAACCTTCATCAAGTCATTAAGAATCTAGCTCATTCATCATAAGGAAACTCTACCAAATTGAGTCTAGATCATCCATTTCTCCAGCATTTTCATATCTGGATTCATCATCCCTTGCATCAATTCTATCATGTAGCTTGCATAATAATACTTTCTAGCATCAAATTCATCTCTAGGTCATCAATGTTATTTTTTACATTCATGTAATCGCATTGTTTTGAATATTCTATTTCATGGCATCTTATCATTGATCTTATGCATGTTTTGAGAACATCAATAATATTTAGATCATACTCAACATGACTAGGAATCAATAAACCACTCTTCATTGATTTTATGTTTATATTTCCATTGATTTGATTTTACTAACCTTTGAATCTAATGGTTTGTTGAGTGTTGTTTTGCAGGATATGTAGGTATAATAATTCACACACACAACTCCTACCTTAACTAATATCTTATACACATACACTTGATCCAAATGTATCAATAGTTGTTAAGAATAAATATCCATAGCTAAAATAATACCCAAAACAAGTTCTAACACATCCAACCATACATACCTCCAAGGTATATATAAAAAATATATAGTGAATCCCATATCATCAATATATAAAACCCATAACATGGAACCACAAGATCTAAGTGCAATACTTGCCACATACACACCTAGAAACTCCCACTATAGAGAAAATGTCAAATTTGAAAAGAATCAATATATTTCAAAGATCTATTAATAGCATCATGTAGATAATGTAGCCATAACCATGTAGTATCAAGGAACATTCACAACAATATGCATGACATGTAAACCAAAAATTTATAAGTACATCTCTCACAAAAATTCTTCCATGCTCTCCCATGTTCTCCACAACTAAGAGAGGAAAGAGATAAAGTAACATCCATGTTATCTTTGACATGACAACACATGAACACAAAATTGTGATCACATAGTTTCACCCAACCTCAAATCCAATATGATGGGAAACCAAACATCTAGGAAGATAACCAATACCAAAGAGAGAAATAATACAAATTAAAACATGTAGCATGACCTTCTACCTACACCTCTAAATGATAATTATGTCAATTATGATCTCCTCCATAAAATAACAAGTAAGAGGCCATAACAACACCCAAAACCATTTGTTCTCTTAGACCAAACCAACATATATATCATCTAATCAGCATGGGTGTAAGCATCTTATAAAAAATAATATCAAACCAATACCATTATCAATCCAATGAATAAGCCCTATAAACCACCTCCCAAAATCAATCATCAATGGATTTCATCGTAATAAAAAATCAAATGCACAAGTAGAAAACCAATGCCAAATATCTCTCATACTAAACCTAACCATCTATCCACAACTCAAGATCCATATATATGAAAGACAAACACAAATCATAATGCACTTGAGAGGGGCAATGGACAATACCTCTCAAGTAGTAAACTTCCAAGTAGACCAAGAGTGGGGAATCAGAATGCTCATCAAGATATCCAAGTAACCATGAGTTATGGATAATCTCCTCTTAAGAACAATACCAAGTAAATAATCTCCATTCTTACTATTAAAACCATCAACCATCTCAACACATGTCTATTATCACAAGAGAATACCAAAATCACTTATCTATCCAAGTATCCATAAGAACTTGTAACCAATCAATCCATTCCAATTTCCAGATGTAACATAAAACATCATGAACTAATCATAACCACTAAATCAAACCTGGTGGATATAGATAGTCCACGTTCGAGTCATCCAACTACAATCAATAAGATGTGTATCCTACTAATCACATATCTCATAGATCCAATCACTAAAACATGCAAACTCATCATCACATTAACCTGCAAATAAAGATATCAAAGAGAATGATGCCACAGACTAAATGACTCAAACAAAAAATCAGCATCTAATTTGATTTGTCAAACATGACCACAATCATGTACCATAGTAAAGGAACAAAAAAAAATCAAGGACATAAGAAACACCTTCCTAATATCAAACCAAATCACCATAGATTACCAAAAACATGATTATGTTGTATCAACACAAAACATGTACCAACATATTTATGATACCATAATTAATACCAGCGATATACCTACACTCAACTATCACCAACATGAGACTCCAAGTCTCATACCATGTCCTTATATGAAATCCAACCTATGTACATGTTATCATCAAAGCCCAAACTTTGAAAATGCTTGCAAAACTATACTAGGAAGCACCAAATTTAGAAATCAACTATAGCATCATAAATATCTCATAAAAACATCTACTCTATCAAGGTTTCACCTATCAACTTGTTTGGAAGTGCTTAGACCCTGAATCTCAAGCACTAAGAAGTGAAAAATCAAGTACATAAATTCTATACTCATCAAACTAATAAGATAGAAGCACTAAAGAAATTTACACTAAATATTGTTAACAACACTTTTTTGAAATAAAAAATTTGACTCTATATGTAAAATTTTGACCAAAACTATGTAAAAGAAAACATTTGACTTCCAAGCCCCAAAACATCTCAAAATGGAAAAATCATGAAGCCAAACCTATACCACCATCTAGTGCTCAAAAATGGCCAACAAGTATCATAAGTAAAAAAATGAACTCCCTAAGTGAAAGATATGCTGGTTGTAACATCTCAACAACTCACTACACATATGTAGATTCATAGGACAAGTGCATGTCACACAAACATCTTTGTGGTGTGCATGTATCATGTGCTGAATAGGCCTTGTAGCCAATAATCTAAGCAAAAAAGGACAAGGGATATGGAGGTACACAAAGGCTTGTGTAGAATTTTTTTTTAGCTAAGGTAGGAGCATCACATACTGGAAAATTACACAGGGTGCAATTTTACAACACTACAGCTGCATTGCTGAATAATACATGGAAGATAGATGTTTTTGAAGGCTGGGTTTTACCCCCATCAAGGTTTCCAAAGGCTATATCTTGTGTCATATTTTCATGGGTATGTTTTCTATTATCTTTCATTTAGATTTTGAGCACTTATTTAAGCGATTTACCATATGAGTTATGTGGAAATTGTCATTGTATAGTTGCAAGTTTCCTTACATGGAGATGCCAAAAAAGGAGTCGTATTTATCTATAACCAATTGACTATATGTTAATAGAAGAGAAAATTCCATATTTTGACATCACCATCCCTTGGTAAATGTAACTAAAACCATACCCCTAAAATAAATTCATAGCCATACTGCAAATTCATATCCATATATGATAATTTCAACATAACCAAAACCAATTAAATTCATGAAAAAAGTATTTAGAATCCTCGTGTAAAAGAATAGACAAACATAACATCAAGATGACATGAGATATACCTTGGTAAATATCTTGTACCAATAACTAATTGTCCACTACTTTGGATAACATCAAATTGAATAGTGAGTAATATGAACAGGAGTGGGTCTTTACTAGTTGCAAAGTGGAGACAAATGAAGGTGAAGAAAGTTGGAGATGGAGAATATTTAGTAGATATCAATTTCTTGATTTACACTAAAGATATGGTTTGTTATAATATTCTCACGTAGATTTAGTTGCAAGCTAACAAATTTGCACTTGAAACAACACATCTATAGGTTTTTTAAGATCATTGGGGTAATATCTTATGTATTGTTGCTAAAGTCACATTGCCTTCAATATTACAAGTATTGTAGACTTGCTGGGCAGAGGAGTCAT
Source organism: Chamaecyparis obtusa (assembly GCA_027943335.1). Taxonomy (NCBI): domain Eukaryota; kingdom Viridiplantae; phylum Streptophyta; class Pinopsida; order Cupressales; family Cupressaceae; genus Chamaecyparis; species Chamaecyparis obtusa. The sequence continues at coordinate 284,503 of BSBK01007571.1, read as the reverse complement.
CCTGAAGGGAAGTCATAATATTGACACAAAGCACCACTGTAGAAAAATTTTCTTATTCAATTATGAGAATACACATACAAGAATATGAGTACGATGACAAGATTATGAGAATATTCTTTTAGAGTTAGGGTTTATTTTGTTAGCCGACATTGTAAACCACCTAAAAGGGGCTTTATAAATAAGTGGTTGCGTGATGATAACTTGTATTAGATTTTAATTTTCTCCTAGTTGGATAATAAAATAAGTGGACAATTATTTCTCTGGTAGATGTAGCCCACATTGCGTGAACCATGTTAAATCTCTATGTTATTGTATTTTTTTCTTTCTTGTTTTTGCATTATCATAATATTGGTTATTGCTCATATCTACCCTAAACTCTAATAACTAGTATCAGAGATATATATTATTTTAGTGTGTAGACATATAAAAATGTTTATTAAATTATCCTTTTATTGATGTCAATTTATCATTAGCTAGGTGAATTCATAATAATGACCTTCCATTATTATATTCCTGTCATTCATTATAAGTTGGTATATTTAATCATCTCATTAAATCATATATATATATATATATATATATATATATATCCACTTACTATTTCCCATTGACCACTTACCATTTCCCACTCAAAACTTATCCACCCTTTACCTCTATTTTCCATTTATCCCTTATTTACCTTGATATAGGATTCCTTATAGAGGATAACTATTTAAACACCCCCTTCCCATTATTTAGGGCGGGTCCATTGTTATTTACATCCATCATATCTATTTTCATTTTGAGTTCATTGCCATTGACATTGAGTTGAGTTTCTATTGCATTGGCTTTTGCTTAGAATCAATTATCCTAGCTTTTAGCTTTCTTGGATTTTAGTTCTCATTCAATAGTTTTCATTTCCTGTCATATCTTTACATTTTTTGCATAATCATATAAAACCTTTGTTCTTCATAGCAACTTGTGCCCATGCTTCTTAGAGAATCCATTATTGAGTGCAAGACCTTGATGGATAGGAGGGAAATAGAGTGATATTTATGTGTGTGTGTGTTTCTAATTTTTATTTACATATGATTTACATTAAAATATCTCAATTGTTGAATGTTGGGAATGATTTGAAAATATAGATCCTAATTTCCCCTATTCACATAGTGATTTGGCAGGAAAACTCAGATTTGAGTGGAAGCAATGGTATAGGAAGGTAGGATAAAGTTTGATAAGTTCAATGAACAAAACTATCAGTTATAGAAGATGCAAATGGAAGACTATCTATACCAAAAGGAACTTTACCTACCATTTAGTGGAAAATTAAAGAAGTCAACAACCACATCAAATGAGCAATAAGAGGTTCTTTATAGGAAGGCACTAGGAACAATATGGTTGTGCTTGGCATTGTTGGTGGCTTTCAATATAGTGAAATAAACAACAACAAAAGGTCTAATGGAGGCATTGGACAAATTGTATGAGAAATCCTTGACCTAAAATAAGGTATTTCTCATGAAATGTTTATTTAATATGAAGATTGTAGAAGGTGGGCTTTTTATTTATCATCAAAATGAGTTTAGTACGATTACTAATCAACTAAGTTCTTTAAAAGTAAATCTTGATGATGAGGTTAGGGTTATCTTGATTTTATGTTCATTGCTTGAAAGATGGAATAACTTGGTCATGGTTGTAAGTAACTTTGTCTCTAGTTCAAACATTTAAATTTTGATGATGTTGTTGATGTTATCCTTAGTGAGGAAATGCAACAAAAAATCACAGGTGATACATTAGGTAATGATTTAACTATTGAGAATAGGGGATAATAGAGGGAAAGATGAAAGAGCCCAAGTAATCATGGGAAATATAATAAGGGAAGATCAAAATCTACAGTAAATATAGAGTGTAAGTATTGTGGAAAGAAAGGACATCTAAAGAAATATTGTTGGTCTTGAAAAGGAAAACAAGGAGATAGACAACAAGATAATAACAAGGAATCCAATGTAGCACGCGATGTATTGCACATACAAACTCTCTAGATCACTCATACAACTCTGAAATCTTTGACTTGCACTGCTAGCATAGCCATCACTAGATCTAGACTCTCTAAAATTCTCAATATTCAAATATGACTTGAATGTAAACTCAATCTTAGACACGGTAGGTAAACTATTATCAAAGACATTTATCTCAAAAACAATCAACTTACTGATTGTAGCATAAAGTGAAACAAGCATATGAGGAATGGATCTCAGTTCTTGTATTGCAGACACTCAAATGACATATAGGCAACAATGTCCTCAAAAATTTATTTGTTACATCTTCTTCTTCAATATGTCCTCCAGCACCTCGGATAGCACTTACAACCTCCTTTAATCTTGTATTGTATTGTATTGTATAACATATTCACCTTCTTTCATTCTCATAGAATCAAATTTTCCTTTCAAAATGTTAGCTTTTGCCTTCTGAACATGCAGATCTCCACCATATACTAATGAAATCTCATTCCACATTTGTTTTGTTGTATCACATCCTTTTAGATCATTGAATTATAGGTCAGTGAGAGCAGAAGATATCTCAATCATAACTTGTGTGTGATCTTGTCTTTCTCTTACTTTTTCAACTATCATAGGCTCAAATGGTAGTGGTGAATACTCATTATCAAGATAGTATATAACATATTCTCCAATTCCATATATGTGTAGCCTCATCCTGCTTTTCCATGTAGAGAATTTATTCTTATTTAACTTTGGTGTCTCCCTCTTATACATCTTCAGATCTTTTACTCAATTCTTTCAAAATTATCTCTTTAGAGTACAAAGCTCTGATAGCAATTGTTGGATTACTAAGAGGGGGTGAATTAGTAATCAGTGATTCTTTAAACCTTAAAATTTTCTTGGATTCAACTCAGTGGAAACTCGGTCAGATAAAATTCAACATTAATTGATAGCAATAAAATAAATTTATCAATCAACAATAAACATTCAACATATATAACACTAGTATTTAACATGGAAACCCAATTTGGGAAAAACCACTGTGGGAATTGTCACCCACTAAAGAAATACTTTTCTGAAGTATTCTCAGTTAAAGGACAATCTAGTTAAAGATTACAATGCACATTGTTAAATGTGACCCTATTAAGGGGTTTGCCTTAGATCTATTAGGATCTTCACTCTGTTAGGAGTGGCCTAGTTAAAGGTCTTCAAACAGTCCTCTAGAATGTCACCTTGCTAAAGGTTTTACAATAAGATTGTTAATTCCACTCAGTTAATAGATTTTTCTACTACAAATATTAATAAGAAACAGTATAAAAAATGATCTATAAATCTGCAACTACCTCTTTCTTAGTCAGATCCCTTATGCACTCTTTGTCTTCACTTCTTTCTTTCACTTCCACTAGCCTCAACACTTCATCAATTTCCACTCACAGACTTAGATTTCAACCTTTTTCTTCTTCACTGCATCACTCGATTATACATCCACCTTTCAAATTCATCAGCTCGCTTTACATATAATTTTATCATTTATATAGACTCTGATTTGCATCTTAATCTCCTTTATTACATTTTCCTCTGTTTATTCTCAACCATCAGATCATCCTCATAAACTAATTCAATAAATTTGGAACTTGGTAAAATGTTTTATCATCGCCTCATAACTTGAATATTTCTTGGAACTTGTACCTTCACTTTTTTCTGCTTAGATCTTAATGTAGACTATCACCTTAAATTTTCTCGATCATAGATCTTTTTAACTAACTCTTCCTCATCCTTAGAATCTTCCAGATCATTGTGGCTCATCATTCAATGTCATTCTAATCCTTATATTTAATATATGTTCTTCACTCAGTGACTAACTTCTTTTCTTTCAATTGAAATTATGTTTGCTTTGCTCGGTAACTAAATTTGTGTACTTAGTGTCTTGACTTACTTTCTCTTTACCAAAACTTACTTTCCTTTTACCAAATAACTTTTCCTGCTTGGTAACCAAACTGTTTTGTTTACCAACTTGACCAATCTCTTTTACCGACTTGATATAATCAAATGTAAAGTAGAAAATAACTAAATCAATATAACCTTATCATTGTCTAATCTGTATTAGCTTCCCAATTAAGTTCTTCAACTTCACAACTTTTCACTTCTCTTTTTTTAACTCAGTCAACTTATATCATACTCCGAATGATATGGTAACTTATTATAAACTAGAAATCAATTTCTTGACATCAATGACAAAATAATAACTAATCTAATCCAACCGCAATCTTGTATACCTCTGATCTTGGTTGGTCTTCATCATCATCACCATCAGTTAACACATGAAATTGAATACATCTTCTTTAATCAACATGCAAGTGAATATATATTTCCTAAGTAACATGCAATTGAATATATCTATCTTTCACATATGAAAATCTATGTTATTTACATGCACATATCTATATTTATATTTCAAAAGCATATATTTTCTCTAAAAACAAACTCTTTCAAAATGCTCAAAATTATGGGAGGCCATAATTGAAAACAAGTCAAAGCAAATGTTTTAAACAAAACCCTAATCAAATTTTCCTTCTAAAAGATTCTCTAACATTCCCGATTATCAAATAAACACATATTTTTAACAAACACTCATCATTTACACACAAGATCTAATTGAACACGAAGAAGACAATGATTTCAAGGGACAACTTTAAAGGATTTTAAAACCCTACCTTAATACACAAAGCTGAATAAAAAATCAATTCTAATTCTTGAAAACTCAAAGCTTTTGAAAACACCAAAATTTTAATCCTCCAAAAATTTGTCAAGAGAGAATTCTTCAAAACCTGATTGAATAATCTCTCCAAATGGTCTCCTAGCTCTCTTATATAAAAAATTCAAATATGAGAGTTGAATGAATACAACTCCAAAATAACAAAATAGAACTCACCTATTAAAAATAATAAAGTTGTTAACTCCAAATCACAGAAATAAGAACTCAATTATGACCTCATTTTTATCAACTTTAATTTATTAAAAGACTTATTTATTTAATTTCCTTAACTTTAAGTCATTTTAACTCAACTTGATTTTAAAAGGTTAAGTTCTACTTTTATAATAAAATGTTTTTTAAGTTGCATTATTTAATTTTAATTAATTTAAATTATGCAACTGAACTAATAACCACTTAACTCAAATTGCACATTAAATATAATTTTTATTTAATAATTATTAAATTTCTCAATTAATTAATTTTGACTTTGTATTTAAATTATTTATTTAACATAGGTAATTAATTAATTAACATTATAATTAATATTTTAATGTATCATAAGGTGTAATTATTTAATCTCAATCAATTAATCTTAATTAATTTATCAATCCATTTTAAAACCAAAACCATATCAAACCACATGACATTCAACCATGAAGCAAAATTGACTAAACCAAAATGCAACAATCAAATCTAAAGGAAGGGCTCATGAATTTACGTCACCTTGACAAATTCGGATAGGTTGAAAATCAGATACTTGTCCACTATTTCATGAAAATTAATGACTTAGGTTGGGATTGGACCTATTGTAGACACCCAAAAATAGACATCTTGCGAACTAACATTTAAAGCGCTAATCATTCCTCTATTAATTAATAGTTTTTAAATCATTAATTAATCATCTATTTCTTCTATAATCTAGTCTCTTAATCATCTATAATCTAGTCTATTAATTAATAGTTTTTAAATCGTTAATTAATCATCTATTTCTTCTATAGTCCAGTCTTTTAATTAATCTTTATTAGTTAATTGAGTTTCGTTTCTATAGTTTCAATTTATTTATTTAAACTTATTAATTAATCCTTCAAAGTAAATTTAATTTTCTTAAATTAAATTAATGTCATCTCAAATTCCTATTAATTTCATTTCGAATTAATTTATATTAATTTGGTACTAATTTCATCATATTCTAAAAATTGAATTTTTTATTTAATTTTTATTTTCAAAATACAGAAAAAATCTCATTTAAATGAGCATTATTAATTTATGAAAATTAAATAATTTTCAAAATCAGAAACTTTCCATTTAATCTCTTTGAAAATAAGGATATTTACCCAGCTTCTATTTCCATTTTGCTGATTCTTTCTCCAGTCTCATCTCTTTTCATCACGAAATTGAACATCGAACCTTTGTCAATTTTGTCTTTTGCAATCATTATCTTTTATTTCTCAAAGCTCGGAGTCTAAATGCTCTCGAAATCACAACTGAGTGCACACTTCATACGAAGGAAGAGAAGCAATGGAGAGCTTGACGCATTTGATCGGTTTGCATGCTTGTTTATTTACTTGTTTGCTTATTTTTGGTTAATGATGCTTTCATTTTAAACGTTGTTTGTAGAATAAATAGATTTGTTAGTTTAATGTTTTTCAATTAAAACGGTGCTATTAATCTCATTTCTCTAAACCTTGCATATTTTAGCATGCTACATTATGATAAGCCCGACATGAAAAACAACCATTAACACACTTACAGACAACCAAACAATCCTTTTTGTAAATCATGGCATCAATCAAAGCCAAACTATGAAAGTCATTTGTGAAACACAACAACATACATACCGAATCATTGCAACCAAGAGCCGAAAACAACACACTGAGAGTAGGAGGACACCTGCTTGAGGATAGAACAATGCAAGTAGGTAGAAAGATGTGCATGGGTGGTATAATTGATGTACTTTGTAAGTCCATTCACTGTAATACATGATTACATGCGATGCAATTTGTTACTGATAATTAAAAATCTATTGGCATTGAATGCTCTCTTTTATTTCACTCAAACTTTCTGTTGTTATCCCTAATCATCTGATCATGATTCACGTATTGCTATTTGTCATTGATTTGCTGAAATTTATATTGGAAATTCTGGTTTTACTTTGTTTTACCATATGTTTGTGTATAGATACTCCTTGTTCCAAAACGTTGAGGTCTTTATTCTGGAAGTTGCAGTTTTCTATTTAAAAGTCATCAATCACAGTCAAAAAAGCCGCATCCAAGCTCTCAAATTCTGAACATATAATGTCAAACATTGCTATTATAATTTGGATGTTTCGTATCCACTAGTGGTCTTAAAAAGCTTTGTAATAAAAATAAAATAAGGCAGCCACGTATTTTGTAGTTTGGACTTTTTTTTAAATTTAAAGTCACGAGTTCTTTTAAGAAATGGCTTTAAGTTTTTTTTAAAGAAACTTTGGTTTTAAAAAAAAAACACTGATTTTTTATTTGGTCGAATTCGGTACTTTCTGCGTTTTAGCTCTGAGTTTTCCATCTATCATACCGCATTTACTGTGGGATTCATTAGGGTTAGCCTTTAGTATGGCCCCGGCCAACTTCGGCCCAGCAGTTGATGCTGGTGCTCGAGTTGATGCTTCGGACTGCCATGACGCCTCCGCGGAACAAACGTCCCCGCAAGTTCATCCCGAAGGTCTTCCACGAGGTAACCCTGATATTGTTCTCAATCTTCAGGAGTTTGATTCTGCTTGTGAATGGTTAGAAAAGCATACGCTGATTGGTTACTTTGTGGGTCGCACTCCTTCTAAAAATATACTCAAGGATTGGGCCAACAAGAGTTGGACCCCTCATGGGGTCCGTCTTGACGGTGTGCAAAACCTTACCAAAGGTTTTTTCCTTTTCAGGTTTGCTAACCCTTCTCAAACGGACGCGGTTTTTAACCATGGTCCCTGGAATGTCCGGTCCTCCCTGCTAGTTTTTCAGAGGTGGTCTCAAGACTTTACTGTCTCTGACGACAAAAAACTTAGGGTTCCTATTTGGGTTGAGTTCCCTGGTCTCCCTTTGCCATGCTGGCCGTTCATTGAGTCTATTGCTAAGACCCTAGGCAAAGTCATTGTCATGGAACATGACAAATTTTTCAATGCTCGTCCCCAGAAGCGGGTCTGTGTTGAGGTCGACCTTTCTAGGGACCTCAAGGATACTGTTGAAATTCAGATTGGTGCTCTCACCATCTCGCAGAAGGTGCTCTATTTGAATCTGCCCAACACCTGCTATCGGTGTCAGTCGGCAGAGCACAAGATCAAGGACTGCCCCTTGGTTACCCCTCAGGTGAAACCCGCACCTAAAGACACGCCGGCTAAAACCGCCGAGGCTGGAAAGAAAGAAGAATGGACTATCATTACGCGTAAAGGCTGGAATGCCTCAGGCCCTAAGATGACACCAGCTTCTGAAGCTGTTGTGCCATCTCCGGTTGTGCTCATTGGTCATTCCTCACCAGGTGATGTGCCACCAGTGGTGCCTATTGTGTCAAACCTTGTTTCACAGGGGATGCGCTCGGCTGCAGTGCCACCTACTCCAGAAGTGGTGTCTGCACCACTAGCAGCTCCAGTGCTCTCTTCCAGGACTATGCGCCGGTCCCACAGTCCTGATGGCCACACGGTAGAACCGGATAAAAGGCGGTTGACCTCTGGAGAACTCCTCCCCAGTTTTGGTTCGGTTCCAACTTATTTGCAGAATAGCTTCTCCTCTCTTGAGGACGAGGAAGCCATGTAGGAGTTTTTATGAATTTTTTATCCTGGAACATGCGAGGTTTAACTGACCTCCCTAGAAAGTACTATGTTCGTGATACTCGCTGCAGACTTCAGTCTTTGGACGTCCTGTGTTTACAAGAAGTTAAAATTTCAAGATTTTTGCTTAACTCTGCCTGTCATGTCATATGGCCGGACGACATTGTTTTTTCTTCTCAGCATGAAGCTGGCAAAGGTGGAGTAATTACTTTTCTGTCACCTTGCCTGCATTCTTGTGTTATTGCTCATGGTTCTGACTCGAAGCAACGTGTTAGCTAGATTTTGCTTTCTTTGAACAATCATTCTTTTGGTATCATTAATGTTTATGCCCCCAATGATGCTCTTGAAAGATCTCAATTATGGTACTGGTTGGCAGACAACTTGCCTCCAGCTACTTGGGTTATGTGTGGGGACTTTAATATGGTTGAGCTGGCCACTGACAAGGAGGGCATTTTGCCTTTTCACTGGGCAGCTGGGGAGAGAGAAGCCTGGTATCACATGCGCAATAAATTGAGGCTTTTTGATCCCAATGTTAACCGCCGTCAGCAGGGTGGGGTCTGGCATACTTGGTCCAATTTTCGAGCGGGTTCTGACCGCATATTCAAGAGACTGGATCGTGCTATGATAACGGCTCAATCTTTTTTCTCTTTTTCTGTAGATCGAGGCTTACCTATCATTCCTCTGACAGACGTTACCTTGTCTGATCATTTCCCCATTTATTTTTCCATTACCTGGCAGTCCCGAGCCAGGAGAGCTACTCAAACGCAATTTTTTCTTAACACGTCTATGCTGACGCACAAGTCCACTATGTCACACATTCTACAGATATGGAATCTTGAGCCTCAACCCCACAGTGATACAGGCTGGATTCAATGGTGGAATGACGCCATCGCCCGCACTGCGAGATTTCTTTGCATTTATGGCCATCAGCTAGCCTGCTATAGAAAGCGTGCTTATGAAGCTAACACTAAGGCTCTGCATAGTGCTTCTGAAGCACTTACGTTGAACCCTTTTGACATAGAGCTCCAACTTAAGCTAGCCAAGCTTCACCATGAGAAACAAATTGCTGATGCCTATGCTTCTCGTGGTGCTCAAATCAAAGCTCGCCTCCATTGGTTGGAGGTTGGCGACAAAGTTTCCAAGGAGTTTTTTCAGGCTCTCAAAGCTCGCCATACCAATGCTGGTATTCAAAAGATTAAGCAAGGACCTGACACTCTTACCGAGCTCCCTGCCATTCTTCAGGCCTTTGTCCAGCATTATGAGCAAGTCTTTGCTTCCCAGGGCAATTCTGCTACTCGGGATGAAGCTCTAAGGGCTTGTCTTGCTATTACTCCAAACCGCCTTGCGGTTGAGCAGCGTGCCTTCTGTGAGAAATTGCTTACCATATCAAACCTCAAGGAGGCGGTCTTCTCTATGGCCAATGATAAATCTCCAGGGTGCGATGGCTTCCCCTATGAATTCTATAAACACCTTTGGGATACTGTGGGTCCTGATTTGCACAGAGTCTACCTGGAAGCTTTTCACAACAAAAGTTTAGGCAACATTATCAATAAAGGGAATATTAAATTCATACCTAAGTCTGGTGATCTGGAGGATATCTGCAATTGGAGGCCCATCACTTTGTTGAATGTCTCTTATAAGATTATTGCTAAAGCTTTAGCGCTCAAGATCAGACATCTCCTTCCCCTCATTGTGCGGCCTGAGCAAACTGGCTTTATTAAGTCCAGGTATATTCTTGACAACATCATAACGGTCTGGGAAGGGATGGAATGGGCTCGCCAGTCCAAACAGGCTACTCTGTTCTTCAAAATTGACTTTGCTAAATCCTATGATCACATAGAATGGCCCTTCATTCTGGCTATGCTTCAAGCTCTAGGGTTTGGGCCGCGCTTCCTTCAATCTGTGGAAATGCTTTTTGGAGATGCTTCTACTTGCATTACCATCAATGGGGCCCAATCTGATACTTTTGGGCTTTTTCGATCCATCCGGCAAGGTTGTCCTCTGGCTCCTGCCTTGTATGTGCTTGTTGCCGAAGGCTTTGGGTATTTGCTTGCCAACTCTGTTTCTGCTGGGTTGGTTCGGGGCATTTCCCTTCCTGGTTCTTCTTCCCAGTTGGTCAATGGCCATTTTTCCGATGACTCCTTTCTCACTCTCATTGAGGATGAGGAGAACATCTCCAATGCCTTGCAATGCTTGGACACCTTTTGTCAAGCCTCTGGATCGGCCATTCAATGGTGCAAAATGCTTTGTTTCAGACAATCCTTTCTTCCAGCTCCGCCCTGGCTTGCCAGCTTTGACTGGAAATGGGTGCAACATGGAGAATTTTTTCGCTTCCTAGGCATCCCTTTTGCCTTCCATGGCTCTGTTGTGGATTTATGGAATGCTGTTCTTGCTAAAATTGAGAAAAAGTTGTACTACTGGATTAGCAAACCGCTCTCTCTTGCAGGGAAGTTCCAGATTTGTTCGAAAGTGCTGGCTGCTACTCATGTTTATTATTCTTCTTGCTGGGCTCCGTCTAAGGCCTCTTATCTCAAGCTTGAGCGCCTACTCAGGGATTTTCTTTGGGCTTCTAGTGCGGATGGTCATGGGTTTCATAGGGTTGCTTGGGAATACTGTTGCCTTCCCTGTGACTCTGGAGGCTTGGGCCTTCTCTCCACCCAGAAGCAAGGGCTTGCTCTTTGTGCGAAGTGGATTATTAGAGCTCTCTCTGGCAATGAGGCATGGAAAATTTTTGTCAGACATTGCATCTCCGCCGGGTTTCCAGTTCAGCGGCCCGCCTGGAAAGGTCTTGGTCTCCAAACCTTGCTCACTATGAGAGAACCTGTTCAAATCCAAGGCACCTTCGTCATCAAGAGCATTTGGAAAGCCTGGGAAGCTATAAAGCCCTGGCTTCGATGGGATGGTAATGCTTTTCGTAATGGGCTTTCTTTCAATCAGCAGAATCTTTGGTGGTCTCCTTTATTCTTCATATAGGGTATACCCTTGGCCAAAACTCAAGGGGCTAGTGCTCTGCATTTTTTTAAACGTGGCATTCGGACTCCCAAGGATCTTTTTTCCAGAGTCTCTATGGGGCTCCGATCTTGGGAGGATATGCAGGTGCAATTTCGGCTGGCAAGTTCTGATCGCCCGACTTTTGATCTTTTGGTTTCAGCCATCCCTACCAATCTGCTCCACAAGATTGGCATTCAAGCTAATAGGCCATGGTGGAGGGATTGGAAATGGTATCCTACCACACCTTTCAGCAATTACAAGCCAAGGCTTGGGTATAGGTGGTTATCCCCGCATCTTCCGATGGTGGATATTCTAAACCAGAGATGGCATCTTCATTCGGCCACTTCCCACTGGAGCTCTCATTTCCATACTGTCTGGACCACCATTACAAAACCCAAGATGACTCTCTTTGCTTGGTGTCTTTTGTTTTAGGGTCTCCCAATTGGCCCTAGGCTCAAACATTTGGGAGTTCATGACCCTCGCTGTCCGTTTTGTGGTCACCCTGAGACCTTTCTTCACATTTTCTGGTTCTGTAGGAGAGCTCAACAGTATTGGCAGTGGATCCATGATTTTTTCAAACCTTTCCGGCCTGAGCCCTTCTCTTGGCATATGATTGTCTTAGGAGACTCTCCCAAACTCCCCTCCAAGTTTACCCAGATTTGGCATACTTTCAGGATGGAGATTTTGTTCAATCTTTGGAAAGATAGAAATGCTGTTATATTTTCCCATAGCTCTCTTGATACTAATGTTGCTATGTTTAACAAAGCTTGCATATGTAATAATGTTATGATGCAAATTCAAGTCCAAGCTAATAAAGTGGCTTTAGAGGTGGCTCACCTGCAGGAGCTGATCTCTCATTGGGGCAATGCTCCCTGTACAGTGGCTCGGGTGCCTCCAGATGCTATCTCTACTGAGGGTATGCCTCCTAGAGGCCGCCACCGTGGGTGCAGCTCCTCTGTGCACTGCTCCCACACGCCACGATCCCAAGCCCCTCGCTAGCACTCTCCGAGAGGTGGCGGAGATGGTTGGCGGCGCCGTTCGACTTCTCCACCTCCGCGGCAGTCTGGGTGGTCACATGCGCAGGCACAGTCGGCCCCTTCTGGTGCTCCTCCTGGTTCCGGTGCTCGCCGTGGGCGAGATTGGCTTTCGGCCACCTCCTCCAAATTCCCCCGCTTGGCGCTTGCTATCTCCCTGCCCAGGGCGGAAGAAGAAAAAGAAAAAGAAAATACTGATGAAGCTGGTTGGGTGCTTCCAGATGAGCCTGCCAATCCCACTGATAAGTGGGGATCAGATGACAAAGATCCTCCACCCTCTGCTCCTGCTCTTGCGGCCTGAGGGCCTTTTCAATTTTTTTTGGTGAATAGTTCTTGTTGTTTTCGGCTCTACCGTTTGAACACTGCGGGGTGATTTAATATATCCCCCGGCCTTTTTTTTGTGAATATGTATCTTTAATTTCTTTTAATTGAAAGTTCTCTATTCATCAAAAAAAAAAAAACACTAAATTTAGTTATCCTTTTATAATTATAGTAGGTTTTAGTTTTTTTTTGTTTTTTTATATGGATATTAGTTTTTAGTTTTTAACTTTAGTTTTATTTAGTTACTTAGTTTTTAGTTTCTTTTAATTAGTTTTTTTAGGATTAAATTAGATTTTTTTCATAGTGTGATTTTTCTTTTCTGGGGAGTTAATTTTTTTTTATATGGGTATGTGCAGGTGCTAATTGATTCTTGAAGACATTATTTTGACTAAGAAAATTGCAACTTTTGAACATTTTGTGAAAGTTATTAGTGTATACAAGGAAAAATTTTCATGATTAACTTTTATCCTTGAATCAATTTGTATGCATTTTTGGGATTGCCTTCACTTTGTTTGTCTTGTGTTGGACTAACATTTGTGAAGGGGATGCTTAGGAGCTAGAACGATCGCCATTAGGTGAGTATCAAAAAAAGAAAAATGCAAATTAAACACTCAAAAATGTGCCTAGCCTTTGCTAGCTTCGAATAAGGTAAGCCTTATCCCTTTGCATTTTACTTAAATTGTGGCTTTTCAAGTTCAAAATCTAGCTTAGTTAGAAATTCTATTGTTGTTTGATAAATTTTGGTATTAGGCCTATGCTCTTCACTTTCATACTGAATCAGAATGTCAAACATGTCAAAATTGATCAATAGAAAGAAAGGCTAAAAGAATGAACAAACACTAAAATTTAAGCCTATTTATTTGTGGATAAAAGCATTAGGCCTATGCTCTTCACTTTCATGGTTAATTAGAATGCTAAACATGCTCAAATCCTCCTAGATTAAAAGGCTTACGAAAGAATTTTATTAAACGTGTTTGGAAGTGAGTAAGTAATAGGGATATGATCTTACCCTTCTCAGGGTAATCATAATCCTAGACCTACTTCTCATTTCAATTTCATTTATTTCATGAACATGATAGTTAAATTAGAACTTTAGAGGGCTTGCCACCCAAGAACATGCCTTAGCGAGGCCGATGAGAGGGACAACCAAAAGTGGGATACAATTTCTTTCACTACAATAATCCAACTCACTATAAAATCAAATGCATTCATCCTTAATGAGGTGAATGACAAAAAAACTTGAGAATGATACCTCCTCTAGTAGTCCTTTGGGATTTTGCAAAACTCAAACATACTGGTGGTGAGAGGCCTTTGTAATGGGGGATGGACTCAAGTCTTTCTGAACAAAATCCTTACTAGAACCTGGTTAAATAGTAAGCCACCTTTTTTAGCAATTTTTAAACAAATTGCCCTTAGGTAGATTGCTTGGTATCTTTTCTTGTGAATGACCAGTGGAAACAATCAAGAACATACACTTGGTGTTACATTTTAGAATTACTAATTTAAATGTGTGTTGTGAACTTGGTTATCATTTTGTTCTTTTATCTGAATCTTTTTCATACAAAGTTTCGTCAACAAACTTTACAACCAACTCTGTTAAGTTTGCCATCAAGGGTTGCATGTCCTTAGAGCTAACAATTTAAAACCTTCAAATAAGTCTTAAACCATAGAGGTAGATTTTTTATGCAGGGGCATTCTTGGCCCTCGGTGAATCTACATGGGTGGTGTGTGTTTGGCCGGTGTTACTCAGTTGCATCCTTAATCGATAGTCTCGGTTATTGAAGAAAGCTTGGTCGCTGAAGGAACTTGGTAATCTCTGGCACTCGGTGAAAGTGTTACTCGATGATGCCTGCAGTGCTCAGTGATGCTTGGTGTGCTCGGTTATTTCATTATTGCTCAGTTGTTCCAGTTTACCGACTGGAGTTTTGTGTGATTTGTTGGGCTGACTTGGTGCATTTTTTGTTGGTAGCTATTGTTACAGGCTGACATGTTGGATTTAATTATTGTAAGGCTATTTCAGAGCTGACTTGTATTGCATTTAATATTTGTTATGAGGAGTTAATGGTTTCATCCAGCTGACTTGTGGCTGATGATTAGTATTTATAGGATGTTTGGGTAGTTGTTTAGGGGCAGATCTGGATGATCATACATTAATTTTGGGGGAACAGATTGGGTGGTGAAGTTGTGGAAAAGATCCTACAAGATCTTGCAGATCAGATTGATTTCTGATAGTTTTTTTTAGCAGATCTAGTGGTTGAGGCTTGGAAACAAGGAGATTTATTGGAGGCTTGTGGGCTCAAGTTCAGATCTGCCTTAAGGTTTTCATTAGTTGCTGATAGTTTCAGAGTTGAACTAGCTAGAGTTGTATTGGATCTTGTTGATCTTGCAGAATTACTTCTTGATTGTAATTGGCCCTAACCCGAAAGGCCTTACAGACGGGCATGTTAATGAAAATTTGTTGAAACAATTATTGTGTTGTGTTGTGTTGTTCCACTATGTTGTTATGAAGCTGCAAGGTTTGGACTATCCTTAATTGGATCCACCATCCCTTGCCTGCGTCAATTTTCCTCTATAAAGACTTTATCTAAAGACACACTTTCACATTTTGTAAAACTCATCAACTTAAGCCAAACTCAAACACTTTCAGAGAGTAACTCTTGGGATCTTCCCATGCATGCTCTCAATCATGGACCCATCACCAAGTCTAGATCCAAACAAAAACCAAAGGAGTCTTTCATCAATCCCTTCTCTTTGTGGGAGAAAGAACCATATATTAACCCTTATGAGAAAGTTGATCAGTCTGTGTATTATGAAAATATTCCTGAATTGTTCCAACCTCATAGATCAAAAGCATTCCAAAATATAACTAAAGAAGAGATAGAAGATGTTGAACAAGATGCGTATTTATCTCCATTTATAGAGAACACGGTCATATGTAATCCCCAGAAGTATCTAGCAATGCTTCTAAGAAAAGGAGTCACACTTCCTTCTAGGTTTGATGTCTCTAAAATATGGCCTAAAAATGCTTTGACAACACATGGCACTACTTCCCAACTTCCTCCAAATAGTGTAGCATCTCAAGTCACGTGCATGTCTAAAACTTCACAAACAATTACATCCCAAAATTGACACAGGTTGGCTCTTCTTCAACGTGGGGACTTAACCAAAACCAGATGATATCTCAAGGGATTCCTACCTTCTAAAATGCTAATGGCTCTTCTTCCATGGCTAGCTCATCTCAAACAATGCCTTCAACTACCATCTCCGCAAGCATCTTCAGCAATCCAAGGTCACTACAACCCCTTTTCTATTGTTCCAACAGGACCAAGCTCTTAAACCCAATCGAGACAATTAGGATCTTTCTCAATTGGTCCTACATTTAGTCAACCACCATTGAGAGTTAGATCTTTATTCCAACAACAATCACAACAACAAAAACAACCCAATTGGAATCCACCCCATGTTCAGTAGAACATGCCATTAGTATCCATAATCAAATCCATGGTAGATCTTATATTCCTACACCACGATTCTAGAACCTAAGACAAGCTCCTCTACCAGCTGCCAGACAACCACTCAACCTCAAAAACTTGCCTCAAGATCAAACTGGCATCTTGATTCAAGAGTTACAAAACTTGTGAAACAAGGTGTCAGACATCAGAAATCAAGGGCAAACCAAGTCCTATACCTCAAAAGACTTATACCCTTACCCATTTGACCACTCAATTCTGATGCATACATTCCTTGCACACTTTATGGTGCCAAAGTTTGACAAGTATAGAGGAAAGACATATCCTATCAAACCTATTAGAGAGTTCTTTGCTAGTTTCATGGAGGTCGCTCATGATGAATCATAGCTTATGACTGTTTCCTCAAAGCTTGGTCATCCCAGCAATGAAATGGTTCTTGCATCTACCCCATCGCATTCAGTCTTGGGAGGAACTAGTTGAAAATTTCATAGCACACTTCTACCATAATATCAAACGCAAGATTAGCATCAAAGACCTATGTGATACAAAACAAAAGGAATGCAAGTCCTTTTCCAACTTCTTGAAAATATGGAGAATTAATGCTAACATGATATCATATGATGTCCCATAACAAGATCTAATAGTCATGTTTGTTGACAACCTTATCCCAAGTATGACTTACACTGTCAAACTTCAACTCACACCTAATTTTAAGTAACTAATTGAGCAAGGCATTAGATGCAAGAAAAACCTGAGCAAGAGAGGAGTCCTTGATGATCCTCATCAACCCAAAACTACCAAGAACAATGCTGACAAAGCAAAATGGTGGAATAAGAACAAAAATGTCACCAGCGATGGTGTCATTAATGTTAAGATAGTTAATTATGCCCAATCGAAGATCTCATTAAAAGGGGCACCTATGCAAAATCCAACCCAGGTAATGCACATGCCAGTAGAAAAAAATCAAGCTCTTGACACAAAGGTTCAAGGTTCAAGACAACCTTTTCCAAAGCGTGAGTATACCACATTAGGTGAACCAATTGAATCTGTTAGGAATAGTCCCAAGGGATAACTAAGAGGAGAGGGGGGGGGGGTGAATCAATTATCTAAAAGTTTCAATTCTTTATCCAATTAAGTATACTTAAACTTTAAGCATAAAAAAAATGAAAGAACACTTGAACACAACACCAATATTTTGGTTATGGGGAAACCCAAATAGGTAAAAACCCCGATGGGAATTGACACCCACAAATAAACTGTACTAGTGTATAATGATCCTTCTTAGAAGATCTTACAACCCTGTTAGGAGTTGATCTTTACAATGCAATAAGTACAGTGACCTGGTCAAAGGTCAGAACCTGTTAGGAGTCTTTTATGATTAACCCTGTTAGGGGTGAGGATGCACTATCCGAGAGCTCACTGCTCAAAGGGGTGAAGGCTACAACCTTCTGAATAATAGATACACACTATATCTAGATCTTGGTGAACTACAAGGTAGACCTGCTATCTTGATCAGTTCCAATGAATATCACACTTTATCTTCTATGTCACATAGACCTCTTCTTGATGACACAATACTCCGCACTCTCTACTCTGCTCTAATCTTTTATCTCCATGTCATGCTCCTAGCGATCACAAATGACCGACTATAAGTATCTTTCCTCTAAATGATATAATAAAGTTAGCCTATTAGAACCACCTTGAAATCATATTAGAGAAACAATAAAACTCTCCAATGACATCTCTGTCGGCTCTACTAAGCATGCAACACAACTTGGGACCTATCCAAATTAATAAGTGTAGACACACGCTACATACTGTCATCTCTACCAAATTAACTGATAATTTCTCCTCAAGCTAAATTACATCATGCACTATTAACAAAACCTTCTTAACTCTTCTCTAATCACTAATCCAAGCACACATACTGAAATGATAGGCACAACTCATGTACCACTATAATCTCTGTCGGCTCTTTTGGATAAACACGGGAAACTATAACTGGTGAATAGCGACTGCATAACTTCACTTCCACTGCACATCACACTCTATTTCCATGAATGGAGAAACACTAACATGTTTCCATCACATATCCAAAGGTGCAAGGCTCCATGATAAATGTATGGACAATCACTCACATAACACTGCCTATAAGTAGTCTGTCAGGAACACTACTGACACAAGCTACTACATAACTGTCTGTACTAACAATTAACCTCTACCTCCATGATATCATGTTGATAACATTTCCATGCTACATATACTCAAAGCTTACTACATAATTTTTCCATGCATGCTACTTACCATTTGTTTTCATCAATGACAAACATACGGTCAACACTAGCTTGCTGAAAAATCTCCAACAATCTCCCCCTTTGGCATTGATGGCAACATATGGAATGAAAAACAACACCAATCCAAATGACCAATTCTTTTATAACATTCTCCATTTCCTCATCAAAACTCCCCCAAGGATGTATCCTCCATCTACTACAATATTCTTCAATATTCTTCATTTCCTCAACTGAACTGCTTCTATGACTGAATACTACTACCTCTTGCTACTACATATTATTCCTTCTTAATTCTATATGTACTCCCCCTTTACTACTATTTTTCATGACTATATACTACTCCCCCTTTGACATCAATGGTAAAGGGTGCCAAACATTTAAGCATCAGTACTACTCTTGAAGTAGAGTAGTCAACCATCCATCAGTCACTAAGGACTGATGCTCTTTCCTCTTTTTCTAAGAAGAATCAGGGAAGAGAATTACTCCCAGCTTCTCCCTAAGATACTCAAAAGTATCCTTTGGTAAAGGCTTTGTGAATATGTCTTCTAATTGATCTTCAATATTCACAAAATCCAACTTAACTTCTTTTTCTGCTACTTTCTCTCTTATGAAGTGATACTTAATCTCTATGTGCTTTTTCTTTGCATGCATCACAAGATTCTTTGACATGTTGATAGTGCTAGTGTTATCACAATGAATAAAAATAGGAGAATCAATTTGAATTCCAAAATCCTTTATCATCTATTTGATCCAAACAATTGTAGAACAATTCAAGGCTACTGCAACATACTTCACTTCTACTGTTGACTAAGAAATACAATTTTGCTTCTTGCATCAAACTTTCATATTGATTCATCCCTCTTGATGTAGCACTTTCTTCCAAATATTCTGAAGTATTTCACTGTGGGAACATTACCAAACCATACCTCATAAGGTGTCTTGTCCGCGTCAGGCCTCAATTATATTCTAATGATGCTATAGACTATTTTTTTGACCGCATCTCTCCAATAGGTGTGTGCAACTTTTCCTTCAATCATGATAGTGTGTGTTGTATAAAGGATGATCCTATTCCTTCTCTCTGCAATCCCATTCTGCTGAGGGGTTCTAGGTGCACTCAACTATCTCTTTATGCCATGTTCTTCACAGTACTCATAGAATCTATCAGAGGTGAATTCTCCTCCTCTATCCGATCTTAGACACTTTATCTTTAGTCTAGATTCATTCTCAACCTTAGCTTTGAATATTTTGAACTTCTCAAATGCTTCTAACTTATCTTTCAAGAACGCAACCCACATTATTCTAGAATAATCATCAACAAACAAAATGAAATACCTTTCACCATAGTATGATCTTGTTTGAGTTGGTCCACATAGGTTTGTATGAATCAGATCCAACTTGTTTTCTACTGAATTACACTTACTTCTGAATGAATTCTTCACATGCTTTCCCATCAACATTCTCTACAAATAGTATCAACTGGTTTTTCTATGCTAGGTAGATCTCTTACTTGCTTTACATTACTTATCTTTACTATGTTATCAAAATTGATATGACATAATCTTTTATGCCATAGCCAACTGTCATCTACTTTAGTAACAAAACAACTTGCTTCTAAATTGAGTTGAAAAACATTACCTTTAGACTTTGATGCACTTGTTGTCTTTGAATTCCAATCTATAACCTTTTTCAAGCAACTATCCAACACTAAGAAGGTTATGCTGCAAACCATCTACATAAAGAACATCATCATTGTTGTTCTTTCCATCCAATGTGATAGCTCCTTTACCAATGATAGGTTTAGGAGTGTTATCTCCAAATCTAACCATGCCACCTTTGTATTTGTCCAGATGAACAAATATATCTTTATCACCTGTCATGTGATGTGAATAACCACTATCTATAATCCAATATGTCCTTATGTCTTCTTGTGAAATCAATGCTAGCTCTTGTTCCTTTTCCTCATCTTCATGATCCATCTCATCATACATCTTTTCTATAATAGCAATGAATCCAATTTCATCTTCAACTAAATCATCATCAGAAACTCCATCACCAACATATTAATATTCTTTTGTATACTTAGGCTTGTAGTTAGTACTAAATTTCTTAACTCTTGTAGGACACTTAGATGCAAAGTGACCAATCTTGTTACATGAGAAACATTTGAATGGTAACTGACCTTCATACTTTCCTTTTCCTTTTCTTTCTTTCTTAGCAATCATAGCAATAATATCATCTATCTCTTTATCTTCATCTTCATCATAAAAATTTCCAAAAGTGTTTAAAGATTTCTTACCATGGACTAATGCTTTGAAGGTTGTCTCACTTTTAGGCTCTGTCTTTAATCTTGAAATCTCAAAAGCTAAAATTTTGTTGATCAAGGTCTCTCTTTTGAAATTTTTTGTAAGCTGCATGGTCTCATCAAGGATGTTGATCTTGTTTTCATACTTTGTTGTAAGAGTAGTCATCAACTTATCCATGATGTCTTCCTCTGAGATCTCTCCACCATTGTTCCTGATTCCAACAACTGCTTCATTAATCCTTTGGTTGTAAGCTCTAATGTTTTCTTCAGGTAGCATCTCTAATGCATTGTATCTTTTCTTCCATGTCTTTGTGTGCGTTCTTTGCTTGTGTATCTCCTTCAAACATGTCTTCTAGGTGCTTCCATATCTTGTAGGTTGTGTCTACTTTCTTTAACTCTAAAATCTCATTATCAGATAAGGTGTTAATAAGGACTTCTTTGGCTATCTAATTTTGATGGAACAAATCCTTTTTCTTGCTAGTAGCATCTTCCTTTGCAAGATCTTCTAGAGAGGGGATCTTAACTTCTTTGATAGCCACTTCAAAAACTTCAAATGCAATACACTAAAAATGTGTCACCATCTTGTTCTTCCAATCAGGATAGTTCTCTCCATCAAAATTAGGACTTTCTTTTCTAAAGAATGCCATCTGATCAACCTCAAGTTGTTAAAATTTCTCTCTGAGGCACTTGGCTCTGATACCAATTGTTAGGAATAGTCCCAAGGGATAATTGAGAGGGGTGGGGGGGTGA
This sequence comes from Chamaecyparis obtusa, assembly GCA_027943335.1. NCBI lineage: Eukaryota > Viridiplantae > Streptophyta > Pinopsida > Cupressales > Cupressaceae > Chamaecyparis > Chamaecyparis obtusa. Next base: position 262,817 of record BSBK01007571.1, on the reverse strand, counting down.
ATCAGTTATCTACAAGTTTCAATTCTTTATACAATTAAGTATACTTAAACTTTAAGCATAAACACAATGAAAGAACACTTGAACACAACACTAATATTTTGGTTATAGGGAAACCCAAATAGGTAAAAACCTCGATTGGAATTGACACCCACAAATAAATTGTACTATTGTATAATGATCCTTGTTAGAAGATATTACAACCCTATTAGGATTTGATCTTTACAATGCAATAAGTATAGTGACCCAGTCAAAGGTCAAATCCTGCTAGGAGTCTTTTATGATTGACCTTGTTAGGGGTGAGAACACAGTGTCCGAGAGCTCACTGCTCAAAGGGGTGAAGGCTACAACCTTCTAAATAACAGATACACACTATATCTGGATCTTAGTGAAATGTGAGGTAGACCTATTGTCTTGATCAATTCCAATGAATAGCACACTTTATCTTCTCTGTCACATAGACCTCTTCTTGATGACACAATACTTCACACTCTCTACTCTGCTCTAATCTTTTATCTCCATGTCATGCTCCTAGCGATCACAAATGATTGGCTATAAGTATCTTTCCTCTAAATGATATAATCAAGTTGGGTTGTTAGAACCACCTTGAAATCTTATTAGAGAAACAATAACACTCTCTAATGACATCTCTGTCAGCTCTCCTAAGCATGCAACACAACCTGGGACCTATCCAAATTAATAAGTGTAGATGCACGCTACATACTGTCAGCTCTACCAAATTAACTGATAGTTTCTCCTCAAGATGAATTACATCATGTTCTCTTAATAAAACCTTCTTAACTCTTCTCTAATCACTAATCCAAGCACACATACCGAAATGATAGGTGCAACTCCTATACCAATATAATCTTTGTCGACTCTTCTGGATAAACATAGGAAACTGTAACTGGTGAATAGCGACTGCATAACTTCACTTCTACTACACATCAGACTCTATGTCCATGAATGGAGCAACACTAACATGTCTCCATAACATATCCAAAGGTGCAAGGCTCCGTGATAACTGTAAGGACAATCACTCATAGAACACTACTTGTAACTCTGTTAGGAACACTATTGACACAAGCTGCTGCATAACTGTCTGTACTAACAATTAACCTTTGTGTCCATGATATCATCTTGATAACATTTCCTTTCTACATATACTCAAATCTTACTACATAAGTCTTTCATGCATCCTACTTACCATATGTTGTCATCAATGACAAACATACAGTCAACACTGGCTTGTTGGCAAATCTCCAACAGAATCAACACTAAAGAAGTTGATCCTGAATAATATGATCACCTTACCATAAATACAAGAATTTGAACATGGTGCATTCAAACCAAAGTGGTGGAATAATAATGATTTTTTCAAATATCACCATGTTAAAGGCCATAAAACCTCAAACTATTACCGATTGAAGAACACTATCCAAGATCTAATCAAACAAGGATTAATCGATGTTGATAATACCAAATCCCAAGACACAGTGGATCACACCATTTTTAAGGATCCATTACATAATCATAACAAAGGAAGGACCCTATGTTTGGTAACCAATCTAAGAAAGTCAACTATACATACTCAGTCTCTAATAACATTATTAACTATGTTAATCCTATTGAAAACCAAATTTCTATAATCACTATCAGAGATAACAATTCAAAATGCACAGTCACAACCCATCACTCCAAGGTCATCCTACTAGGGGCACCTTCAACTTTTTTTGCAATTGCAAATGCTACTCCACTTCTCAATCCACATCCCAGCATTGTGTATCAACTTAAGAAAACACCTGCACAGATCTCCATTTTTTAGATACTTCGCATATCCCCTAGCATAAACAAGTGCTTGACCAAGCTCTTCAAAATGTTGTTGTCCCATGAGACATAAATCCTAGGAATCTACAAACAATGGTAAACTATATCACAACCCATAAACATGACACATTCACTGAGCATGATGTCCCTCCACATAAGTTGTTGCATAATGACCCTTGCACCTACTAATGTAATTACATAAACTGATGCAGTCAAGGATGGAGGATCCAATTAAGGACTATCCAAACTTGTAGCCAAAGCACAACACAATAGAATTACACAACAATAACACCAGATCTGAGAGAAAACAAGTATCTTTATTCATCAACAACTGATTACATGCAATGTGCTGGGATATAAGGCCTTCCCGATTATAGCCAATTATAAAGCAAGAAACAGTTCTACAAGATCACGCAGGATCCAACACACCTCTCAGCTAGTCCAAGTCTATACATGACAGGACACTAGTAGGCCCACCAAGGAAGATCTAAACTTGTGCATGCAGGCCACCAAGCAATCTTCTTGTGCCTAAGCTCGCAAGCTACTAACTCTGCTATATTTCTAAATCCAACTCCATATCTTTCATCTCTCACTGATCTCCCCTAAACAACTACCCAAACATTTACTTAAATACTAATCCCAGCCACAAGTTGGCTTTACAAATATACAAATATTAAATACAAAACATGGTCATCTCTCAAATAGCCTAACAATAATTAAAATATCCATGTTGGCCTCCAGATCCACATAGGAGAATGCAACACACCAGATCTAGGTCCCCACATGTCTAATGGTCAATCCATAACTTGAGGAATGTGGCCCAAATTAAATGCACTACTCTCCCAAGCTGATCCATCCAAACAACCAAGTCGGTTTGCAAGAACATCGAGCACCAGTAAGCAACACCGAGACCCATCGGTAACCAAACACCGAGCAACTGAGAAATAACCGAGTGCCGGTAAACCAACCATGCCAAGCATCACCAAGCAATGTAGTTATCACCAAGTGTCAGAAGCAACCGGCGCCTTCAGCTACCGAGCTTCAGAGACTGAGTACCCCGGTAAACACTGAAACTGAGCAACCAAACTCCAAAGCTGAGAAAATACTTCACCAACTAAGATCAAAACTACCAATCTGCCTTTCAAAACAAACATATTTTTCCAGTTGATATAGGATTGAAAAGAATCCTAGGATGCTCCTGCATCATAAACATACAATTACATGGGTCCTTGTTGATGGTGGAGAGGGACTGAACATATGTACTCTAAAGGCCATAAAAACCTTAGGATATTCAGAGTCTAGTGTTGATATCACCCAAAGGAAAAATATTAGAGCCTATGACAAAGAGGAAAGGTCATCCAAGGGCATCCTTATTCTACTAATCAGAGTAGGACAAGTGGTCAAGAATACCGCATTTCAAATCCTAGATCTAGAGCTAGAATATAACATGTTGTTAGGAAGGACCTAGATACATGAGATGAAATTTGTACCTTCCACCTATCACCAGTGCATTAAGTTTCCACATCAAGGTACTAAGGTCCTTATTAAAGGTGATCCAAACCCTTTCTAGTACTGTGCTAACTTAAGGGTTGGTTCTGAGAGCCAGGTGCCCCTAAACTAGAAAGCTAATATGCCTTCTACTTCCAGTTTGATTCCCAAAGACATACCCAAGATGAGAATTAAAATATTACACCAAAAAAATTTTTGTGTTGAATATCACTATGAAGATGTATTCACCATCACTCAACTACCTTTGTCTCCAAGATCTTATGGCCGACCTAGACCCCTAGAGATAATTGAGGCACCATAACATGTTGTCTTCAAATGCCCACCCACAACATTCGTCAAATGGGGTGATGTAAGTGAGGAAAATCCTATTGATCCAAATGTCAACACATAGTTACACCGAGACCCTCAAGATACACCACCAGTACAACTACCCTTGGAAAGATATGGACATGGCTTCACCATGTTACAATAATTTGGATATGATAGAACCACGGGTCTAGGGGCAAGACAACATGGAAACTTAGAACTATCATTACCACCTATTGAGAGAAACATAAGGGGTTTAGGGTATGGTCAAGCCAGAGTTAGATTGGGAGTTAAAGATATTCTATAAATTATCAATCCTAATCAGGGGCAACTTCATGGACATGCCTAGATTAGTCATATACTTCCACAGTTATTGCCATTAGAGGCAAAAAATGTAAACACTGATTTTCCCCTTGAACAAGAAGTCCTAGATTATGTGGAAAATGAGATACCCATGACCAATTCACATGAGTATGAGTGGTCATCCCTCCATGACTCTTAATCAGATACCCCTTGGCATACCCCTTGGCATTCCCCTTGTTTAACCAACACCATGCACATAAATGAACGATTCAACCAACAAAAGCTAGAGGAAGAACCTTGTATTGACAAACATGTCGATGTAAATTCCCTAAAAGGTGCATCCACATCCCACTCCAAATTTTTTGGAGCTACATTGCAGTTCCTTTTGTCGAAACTAAGTCATTCCTAACACGATCCTTTTCCTAGTCCACCCCGAGTTAGATGACTATGATCAATAAGGACATCTAGATCTGGATATTTTTTAAAATTATGAGGCCATTAAAGAATTTCTAGCACTTCAAGAAGGCATACTATCAAGAGACAACAAGGATGGGTTCTCCTTTGATTTGGATAGATCAACCTACTTAGAGGAGGCAACTTCTTTTTCCCATAAAAAAAGAAAAAATGAAAAGAAAAAAGAGAAAGGGGAAAATAGGTCATTAAGTGAAAACCAAAAGGCACTTCTTGACCATGAAAAAAGATAAAATAAAGATGTGTCTTCTAGTGAAAACCTTTCTAAGGTGCCAGAAGATGGAAAGTTGGAACTCCTCCCCTTAGAGGAATAAAAATTAGCATTACTAGCAGAGGACACCATTGAAATTAACTTAGGAGATGAACTCTATCCTAAGAGAATCTATTTGGATAAATCTCTCTCACCTAAGGAAAGAGAACAATTCATTTAATTCTTCAAAGAAAGGCAAGTAAATTTTCCCTGGTCATATGCTGACATGTCAAGACTTGATCCAAAATTGGTATTACATCACTTGCCTATTAGATAACTGAGAGGGGGGTAAATCAATTAAGTCCAGTTATCCTAAAATCCCAAATACTCCTAGATGTATATAACAATACTTTAAAATTAATTAATCAACTCGATAAAATATCAATTGTGCCTTTCTCTTGATATACCGATTACCGATAAATTAAGTATTGTGTTTACCGATCAATCCAATTATAATAATACATGAAGTAAAATAAAAATTCAACACATCCATACACATATAACATAGATTTTTAACATGGAAACCTTGTTAGGGGAAAAACCACCTGAGATCGATAACCCAAAATAATTCACTCTTTTGAAGTGAGCTCAGTTAGGAGACAACCCTGTTAAAGGCTACAAAACACACTGTGAGCTATGACCTGGTTAGAGGATTTATCAATAACAGTTCTCCCTTGACAAAACATTCACTATGGGGTCAACAATAAAATAATCAATATTCATTGAATGTCATATTGAAATATAAAGACTGTTAAGTCCCACTCAGTTAATAGATTTATCTGTAACAATGGTTAAACTGATACAGTAATGATCTGATTCAAATACAACTTGATTTGCAGATTTTCAGACTATGTTAAGCTCAAAAATACCTTTGATCAATAATCAATTCAATATATTTGTTTCCTCCAACTTTTTTATGCTTGGTAATTGTTTTCTCTATCTCTCAATGTTATCTGTAGATTTGCTTGGTTTAGTCTTCAACCAATTTGATCAACATTGTATGAAATCAATCTTTTCACACAAATTATTCTATAGTATATTCAATAATGAATCTCATGTCTCTTTATAAAGATATCATAAACCATTTTATTTCCATTTATAGATTTGTCCTCTTAATCTTCACCGTAGATTTTTCCTCTTTTACCTTCCTTGGCAATTGTGTCAATAACACGTTTCATTCTCCTTCATCTGATCATCTTTGAATTTTGTCCACCATTTGATCATCATAACAAACATTATCATTTACCTCATAATCATAAACAATCGTCCATCTCATCATCTTTAGTTGGCAGTCACAAGTTCTATTTATTTCTTTCACTTGGTCAATATCGTAATGCGTTGGTGATAACTAGCTCGGTTAACACTATACTTGGTATAGACTACACTTTCTCAGTATATAATGAATTCTTCATTTACCGACCACGTAAACTTGTTCAATCTTGATCTTCAATACATAACAGATTCATGTAATATAATCAAATAACTAACATAATGCCATAGACTTATCAACTAGCTAATATATACTCTATATTTAAAATACGTGGAGATGTATCGAGGCGTTGAATTTTTTCAACTTTAATTTTGATTAAAGGTGAAAGATGAAAAAATTAAATGCCTCGATACATCTCGACATATTTTAAATATAGAGTATATGTTACCTAGTAGCAGTCGTGACATGTGTAACACATTGAATAAATTAATATGATTAGGGTTAGCATTTAGGATAACAGTTTATATCATATTTAGGATTACCATTAGGGGCACACTTTATATCATGGTTAGGATTACCATTAGGGTTAGAGTTTGGTTTAGATTTTTATTTTATTTTATCGGTAACAGTGATTTTTATTGATATAAAAAGATTATTGGGTAAGACTTGGCCCGAACCAAGGGTAGTAACAGAAAGGGGTACCACCATCCCAGCAATAACATAAATGACAAAGAAAACATCATACAGACAACCCAATGAAAACTAAAGATTCTTAAGGAGACCCCTACCCTTAGAGTGAGATCTTAGAGTCATATCAAACCGAGCATTTGCTTTCCTCTCCTTTTTCCTTTTAATAGTGTGCCAACCATCTTCGACTCTGGCTGCCACATTCTCCCAATCTATATTGTTATTGGGGAGAGCCCTCTGTTCTTCAAAATCTGAAATCATCTCGAGGACATGATCCATCCCAACCGAATTCCCCTTAGGGCCCAGAGATGACCTGCATTTCTCTCTGCCTTCAGAGGTAGCAACAATAGTGTTTTACTGCAAATCCCTGCCAATCCCATTCGGATTAAAAGTTGTCTTTTGTATTTCAAGTAATTCATCCTGCTTGGAGGGCTCCAAAGGTTTTTGAAACTATTCTCCCTTGATAGCTTCTGAAAAACTTTTTTGTTTCTCACATTTCTTCTTAACCATGTAATGTTGTAGAGTGGCTCCTTGCCACCAAGAGGCTTTTTGCTGTGAAGTTACTTTATTACATTTGGCTGCCAAATAACCCATTTTGAATCATTTCCTGCATCTTAAGGGCATACCTTCATAGTCCAATGTTTGCTTCAAACAACCTTTGGATGTTTTAATCATAATTTCAGCAATCAGCCCATAAAAAAATTCCATTTCAACTAAGATTTGAGCATATGTTGAATGAAAGAGATTCAAGGATTCCTCGTCAATCATCAAAAAATTTCCCAACGAATCGCCTATCGCTTCCAGACATGAGTCAAACCACAAATGCAAAGGAAGGTTGGGGAGTCTAATCCAGATTGGAATCTTAGAGAAATATTATGAGTTTGGGCAGAATTATGGGTGCCAAGGTCTCAACATCAATGGGAACTTTTCTTCCCAACACTAGAAATGCTCACACATAATCTTCTGTCTATCCTGAAACTTCTCAAAAACCACAATAAAAAACCCCTTTGTAGAGGGATAAATTTGAACATTACCTATAAGCATGGGCTCCCATTTAGTAGTTATCCATTCATGTAAATCTTTCAGACTGGGCCAGAGGCCTCTAAAACTTCCAATCAAAGCTAGCTTAGAAAAAATTGAAAGATTATACTCGACCTCATCATTTTCTATTGTCTCCAAATCAATAGTCATGGAGGTTATCTGTTCTTTTTCTTGCTGGTGGCATTCCAAATGCATAGGATCATTCGAAGACCCCAGCAACCCTATCTGCAGCTTCCTTGTTTGGCCATCACATACCACTACGTGGCCCTACCTCTATTTTTCATCAACACCCTTGCCTACCAACAAATTTCCTACTCCATCCAACTTCCTTAGAGAGCCATTAGATGGGTCTCTAGACCCATTTGCTATCAATCTACTCTCCAACCCTTCCTGCTCCATCCATTGGGAGGCTGGCCTTAGTGGGAGTGCTACTGGGAAGAACCCCCTTTTTCAAACTTAAAATCCTTCCTATTTAGCCTTTGCAGAAGAGAACCTTCACACACAGAGGTCCTTCCCAATGAGCCCTTTTTCCTGTTCCAGTACGGGCGTGCATTACAGAAGGGAGTGGGCGTAGGGCTACACTATACTTGGTATAGACTACACTTTCTCGATATATACATAATTCTTCATTTACCGACCACATAAACTTGTTTAGTCTTGATCTTCAATACATAACATATTCATGTAATATAATCAAATAACTAACATAATGCCATAGAGTTATCAACTAGCTAATATATACTCTATATTTAAAATACGTCAAGATGTATCGAGGCGTTGAATTTTTTCAACTTTAATTTTGATTAAAGGTGAATGATGAAAAAATTAAACGCCTCAATACATCTTGACGTATTTTAAATATAGAGTATATATTACCTAGTAGCAGTTGTGACATGTGTAACACATTGAATAAATTAATATGATTAGGGTTAGCATTTAGATAACAGTTTATATTATAGTTAGGATTACCATTAGAGGCACACTTTATATCATGGTTAGGATTACCATTAGGGTTAGAGTTTGGTTTAGATTTATTATTATGATTAGGGTTAGGGTTTAGTATTAAGGTTTGTTTTATGGTAATGGTTAGGAATAGAATTATGGTTATGGTTAGGATTAGGGTTTGGTTTTGGATTATAATTTTAATAGGTTTCAAATTAGGAAAATCATTTTCGTCAATGTTAAGGAAAAGGTTGGAATTACTATTAGGGTTGAGATTGGAATTATAATTAGGATAATGGTAAAGATTTAGATTTGGTCAGGGCTATGGTTTGGGTTAGGGTTAGGGTCATGGTTAGGAATAAGGTTAAGATTAGCATTATGATTAGGATTTGGTTTAGGTTTATGATTATGGTTAGGGTTAGGGTTAATATTAGGGTTAGGTTTTAGTGTTAAGGTTTATTGTTATATGTAGAATAAATTAATATATGTAGGGTTAGGGTTAGCATTTATATTAGGGTTAGGTATAGCATTAGGTTTGTGGTTTACCATTACGATTATGTTTTAGCATTTATGATTAGAGTTTAGAATTTAATGAATATGATTATGGTTAGGGTTAGGCTTTAGGCTTATGGTTAGGGTTATAGTTACAGTTAGGATTTAGTGTTAAGGTTTAATATTAGGGTTAGGTTTATGGTTAGGGTTAGAATTTTGTGTTATGGTTAGGATTATGTTTAGGGTTTACAACAAAGTTAGGGTTAAGGTAGGGATTAGGGTTATAATTATATTTAGGATTATGGTTAGGGTTTAGGGTTAGGATTCATATTATTTTTATAGAACTTAGGGTTTACCTAATGGTTAGGAATAGGTTTAGGCTATGGCTAGTTGTGAGGATTAAGATTAGTGTTAGGATTAGGGTAATGACTCGGGTAATGGTTAGAATTATAGTGAGTGTTGAAATTTATATAAAGTTTAGGCCTAGGGTTTGGATTTGGATTAGGTTTTGGGTTAAGATTAGGATTGGAGGTATGGCTAGGGTGAGGGTTAGGATCTGGGGTCGAAGTCACAATTTACATCATGGTGAGGGTTTGGGTGATTATGGTTACAATTAGGATTAGGATTTAGGGTCAAGGTCATAGTTTACATCATAGTTAGGGTTTGGGTAAGTGATATAGTTAGGTTTAACATCACTCTTAGGTTAGAGAAATAGTTAGGGTTAGGATTGGTGTTAGGGTTAGATTTAGGCTTAGGATTAGTGTTAGGGTTATGGTTAACGTTTAGGCTATGGTTAGGGTTAGGGCTAGATTTTGGGCTATGGCTAGCTATGTGGGTTAGGGTTATGGTTAGGATTTACGGTTAGGATAGAGATTATGGTTATAATTAAGATTTATGTAATGGATAGGGGTTAGGTTTGGGGTATGGGTAGGGTGAGGGAAAGGGTTAGGATTATGGTTAGTATTTAAGCTCGAGGCTACATCATGGTTAGGATTTGGGTTAGGTTTTGGATTAGTAATATAATTAGGTTTAGCATTATTCTTATGGTAGATAAACAATTAAGCTTAGTGTTAGGGTTTAGCTTATGGTAAGGTTTAGAATTAGAACTATGGTTTGGGTTAGAATTTAGGGTTATGGTTAGAATTATGCTCAATATTAGGGTTTATATAATTTTTAGGGTTAGAGTTAGGATTTAGGTTAGGGTTAGGATTAGGTTACAATTATAATTAGGATGAGGGCTAGGTTTAGGGTTAGGATTGAGATTATGGTTATAATTAGGTTTTAAATAATGGTTAGGGCTAGGGTTTGGACTATGGGTAGTTGTGAGGGTTAGGACTAGGTTTAGGGCTATGATTAGAATCATGGTGGGTGTTAGTATTTACATAATATTTAGGCATAGGGTTTGGGTTTGGATTAGGGTTTTGGTTAGGGTTAGTATTACACTTATGGTTATGATTAGGCTTTGCAGTTAGGATTGTGATTCTGGTTATATTTAGGAATTATATAATAGTTCTAGCTAGGATTTATGTATGGCTAGGGTGAGGGTTATGGTTTAGTGTTGAGGTTATAGTTTACATCATGGTCAGGGTTTGGGTTAGGTTTTAGGTTAGTAATATGGTTAGATTTAGCATCATTATTATGTTAGAGAAATAATTAGGGTAAGGGTTAGTGTTAAGATTAAGGTTTAGGTTAGGGTTAGGGTTAGATTTAGGATCATTATTAGGGTTAGAGTTTAGGGTTGTAGTTAGTATTATAGAACCAGCATTAGGGTTTATATAATGTTTAGGGTTAAGATTAGCACTTGGATTAAAGAGTTTTCATTTAGGTTTAGGATTTACATCATGATTAGGGTTGATGTTACAATTAAGATAATGGTTATGGTTATGCCTAGGGATATATTGTAGTTAGGATAATGATAGGGTTAGTGTTAGGTTTAAGAATAGGGTCAAGGTTAGGGTTAGGATTATGATTAGAGCTATATCATAGTTAGGTTTAGGGGTATGATTATGGTTAGTGTTAGGGTTTAGGATTTAGGTTATAATTATGGTTAGAGTATTATCTTATATCATCATTACAGTTATGTTTGTAAGGTTTTATGTATAATTATATGTACTTGTATTATTGCCTTATGTGATAATAAAATTTGAGAAAGTGGGTTATGATTAGGATTAGGATTAAAGTTAAGGTTAGGGTTAGGGTTAAAGTTAAGGTTCTTGAGTTAGAGATACGTTAAGTGGTAATAATAGGGCTAAGGGTAGGGTTAAGGATGGAGATTAAATGAGGATAGGGTTATGGTCTGAGATAGAAATTGAGTTACAGAACTAAGTGTCAAAGATATAATTTTAATTTGAATTAGCTTTTATTGAATAACCCTAACCTAATCTCAAATCCTAATTATTTTGGAAGCTAACTAAGAACTTACCCTACTCCTAACTCTAGGAATAATTCTAACTAATTCACAACCAGCCTTATATTAATAAAAAATTTAATTAAAATCTAACCCTAAACTTAATTTAATAGTAACCTAATCTAATTAAACTTTCATTAAAATAAACATAATAATTAAAATCTAACATTTCTATTAACTTTTATCCTAACCCTAATTGATATAATAACTTGATTTAAATTAAACCTTAATTAGACCCTAACAGTAATTTCAACTTAATTTGAGTAATGTCAAATAGGAATTTGAAATTCTATTTTTTATTATACTTATTTATATAAAATATATTATCAAAAAATTAATTGAAGTTTAAATTATATTTGTAGACCTTATTAGAGGATCCCTTTATTGTAAAATTGGAAAAAATAAATGTAGACATTATAGAAAAACTTATATTCTATGTTTCAATTTTGCATGGAAATCAATTTAAATCCTAATTATAGAAAATTCTTTTATTTTTATTTCAAATAAATCAAAAATTTATTTCATAACAAACTTAAAACTAAAATCTAATATGAATAGAACCTTTCTAATTTTTTTACAAAGATTTTATTCTATTTTTCATTTTTGCATGTAAATCATTTAAGATTATAAGATTATAAAATTATAAAATTAAACTAATTTCTATTTTTTTCAGTTTTTAAATGAATCATCAACAGATTTCAATATAAATTTAAATTTAAAATCCAAGTATTAATAGATTCTAGATATTTAAATGTGTAGGTCTTATTAGAAATAGAGTATCCTTTTAATTTTTAAATTGAAAATATATAGAAATTAATATAGATATCTAAGCCAAATTACTATTTTTTTCTATTATCCCCTTTTCAACTTTAAATTAATAAAGAATTAGTTTGACAACAAATTTAAAACTAAAATCTAATATGAATAGAACCTTTTTAAAAAATTTAGCCACATTTCTATTATATTTTTTTATTTTTGCATACAAATCATTTAAAATATTAAAATTAAAGTAAATTCTATTTTTTTCAATTTTTAAATGAATCATAGAAAGTTTTAAAATAAATTTAAAACTAAAATCTAGATTTTAATAAAATCTTTGTATATCTTTTTGAGATATTTAAGAAACATTTATATTCATAAGGATTACAATCAATAATTTATTGAATTAGTTAAAATGAATTTATACAAATTTTATATAAAATTGTGTAACATATTTTCAAATTTTTGAAAATTGTTACCTAATTTGTTTCAAGTACAAATTAAAAAATTCAAATAATTCACATTTCCTATACTAATCATTTGGCACCAATATTGTGGTTAGATTGTACACAATGTGTGAAGGTTCTGTAGAAAAAAGATGGTTAATTCGAGCAACATTTTGAGTTTTTCAGCTTTGAATTTTTTCTTTCTATTGTACGAGCACTCTTTTTGGGATGCAGCTCTGATTTCCAAGGTTAATTTCCATTTTCGTTCCAAAAAAAGGCTTTTTTTGAAAAAAAACAATTGGTCATTTTAAATTTGAGACAACGGTAAGATGTATAGCTTCAGTTTGATTTAAATTTGATCTAACTCAGTAAACAATTACAATTTGATTTAAGCCTAGTCTGAAAAACTTCAGGGGTCTTTTGTTTTGTATTCATCATATTGTTGAAGCTTAGTTGTTCATCATGGAGAACATTTTACAGGGTTATTTTGATGTGGCTCTGTGGATTGTACTGGTTAGGTGTAGAGTAAGATTTACTATATCTGTCAAAATATCAGGATTTTTAATTTATTACCTTTTAGCTTCATGTTAACTGCATTTTGAGCCAGATTAAGCCACATATTTACATACCTTAGGATAAATCTTGAAGAAGATCATATAGACTAATACAAAATTTTATTTTATTTACAGGTGATTGGTAGTGTTGCAGTGATGTGGAGGTTATTTCTATTAAAAGCGGTCTATGCAAAGAAGAATGCGCCATTCTTTTATGATTACTTGAAGGAGAATTCATCAATCTTCCATTTTTGTGGCAAAGAACTCGGAACAAAATGCAGGATTTTTGTGGCAAACACTAAGCAAAGTATGTGAAGAAACATGGAACATAACACTTAGGGTTTCTTCTAAAAGATCTTTAAGGTTGAACAGGGGAGAGGTGGAATGTCACACACGAGAAGAATGATTTGCAAGAAGCATTAGAAAAGGAGATAGACAGGCGAGAAGAATGATTTGCAAGAAGCATTAGAAAAGGAGATAGATAGGTGGTTGAATGAATGAGTGTCTATGTTTTTATATGCAACTAACGACACATTTAGTGTTCCCTTCATTTTTAGATTTATCCAGTTGGCAGTGGAATACTAAATGATTCTTTTTTCTTACACTATTATTTTCGTTGAGCTTCTATAGATTTGTTGTCATTGTAGGATTATGCCTCTCAGTGTAATAAGTTAACCAATGTATACCATATCCATATCCTTCTCATCCATCTCATCTTCATGTAGATATCTTATTCCTTTACCATTTTTCCTTCTTAAGATGTTTGTAACCATCATGATAAGTACAGTCCAAACTAGTTGACATTAATGATAATACATTAACTGATTTAATGTCTTACATACACTTTAGTAGCTTGGTGATCATCAATCACTATCTTTCAAATATCCATTCTATTGTCAAACTTTCCTTCAAGATATTCAATTAATTATAGTTTATCATTGTCATTATTTCCAAATGTGAAGCTTGCGAAACAAAAACTGAGAAAAATGCATCCACACATTTCATTACTAGTAAAGGCCGAATTAAAGAAAGTTTTAAATGTTGGTTTTATCAGACCTATCCCTTATGCAAATTGGATATCAAACTTAGTGCTTGTCACAAAATATTCAGGAGATATCCATTTATGTACATATTTAAGGGACCTAAATAAATCTTGTCCTAAGGATGACTTCTTATTGCCAATCATAGACATGATAGTAGATCTAACATCAAGACACCAAATGCTATCATTAATGGATGGATTCTTAGGATACAACCAAATCAATCTAGCCCCTAAGGACCAACACAAGGAAACCTTTACTTGCACTTGAGACACATATTGTTGGAATATAATGCCTTTTGGTCTAAAAACCGCAGGCGCAACATCTACAAGTTCTTGCATCCATTTTTAATTGGTTAGAAGATTACAAGGTTCAACTGAACCCAAAAAAGTGTGCATTTGGTGTGATGTTTGGAAAGCTCCTAGGGTTCATTGTTTCACACAAAGGAATTGAAGTTGATCCTGAAAAGGTAAAAGCCATACTAGATATGCCTCATCACTCCAATCTAAAGAAACCCAAAGGACTCTAAAGAAGATTACAGTTAATAAGGAGGTTTATAGCTCAACTCGCTGATAAATGTCATCATTCCAACACTTATTACGTAAAGGAGTAACATTTTTCTACATAGAACAATGTCAGCAAGCATTTCAAATCTTCAAAATCTATTTGTTGAGTTCACTAGTACTAGTTCCACCAACTCCCGGCAAACCACTTTTCCTATACATTTCAGCAACAAAATCAGCACTAGGAGCTCTTTTGGCTCAACATGATGATCAAGGAAAAGAAAGAGTCATCTATTACATCATTCTAACCCTTGTGGGATATGAATTGGACTACTCATCCATTGAAAAGTCATGTCTAGCAATTTTTTTTGCCTCTCAAAAGCTAATGAATTATATGTTGAGTCATAAAACCAAACTCGTTTCTCACATAGATCCATTGAGGAACTTATTGAGCAAAGACACATTAACTAGAAGACTTGAAAAATGGGTAATAATTTTAAGCGAGTTTGATATAGAATATGTGGACCTTAAATAAATAAAGGGACAAGTTATTGTAGACCAATTGACAAAAGCTCCTTTACTAGATCACCAACCCATTGTGTCAGACTTTCCTGATGAGTCAGTTTTCAACATAGAAGCAGCAATACCAATTTGGCAACTACATTTTGATGGATCATATACAAATCATGGTGCAAACACATGAACTATTTTCATCACTCCGCAAGGGTATAAAATTCCCAAATCATTTTGCCTCAATTTTCCATGCACCAACAATATAGCTGAGTATGAATCTCTAGTCATAGGAATAAAAATGGATATAAAATGGGGATAAAGAATTTGAAATTTTATGGTGATTCACAACTAGTCATTAGTCAAGTCAACAATGACTACATGAAAAAAATTATGAAACTGATCCCATATAGGCAATTAATGGAATGAATGTGTTCTTCCTTTCAATACATTATTTTTGAACAAGTTCTAAGAGTTCAAAATAAAGCCATAGATGTGATGGCTAACCAAAATCCAATTTCTGGTAGAACAAATCATGATCTCAATGCATGAAGAATCTATAATAGAATTAGTATGTGTCCTTGTTTTTCTTGAGTCTCCCTAGTACAAACACATCTACACTTACCTCCAAGATAATCACCTTCCACTTGACTTGTCCAGAAACCAAAAGAAGTCCCTCATTTGACAAGCCTCTAGGTATACCCTTCTCGCTAATATTTTGTATAGAAAAGGTCTAGATGATACAGTACTCCTACGATGTCTTACTTTCATAGAATCCAGGAAAGACTTGTATGAGGTACATGAATTTTTTTTGTGGGGCCCACTCAGGTGGTAATAGAATAGCAAAAAAAATAATGAGGACATAATATTATTGGCCAACTCTAGAGATAGATGCACATTAGTACACAAAAACTAGTGTTTATTGGAGGAAGTTCCTTGGGTACCCATTGTTCTATAGATGTTTGTACCTCAAGGGCACCTTGATGTCATCTTTGGTCTCATCATCATAAGAACATGACCCCCCTTGAGAAAGGAAAAATTCCATGTGTTTATTGAATTTTCTTCTAATCTTTTGACCTCTAGTTGATCTCCCTCTTTTAGACCTATTACATGTCTCGCTTTTGTCTTTTATTCCAGAATTTCCCTCGCTCGAGGAAGACACATTTGACAATACCTATTTGGTGGTACCTACACTCCATTAAATGAGACAAATAGTTGGTTTAAGGTCAATTTTTATTGTGTGAGGAAATAAATTTTAGGATTCCATGGAGAGAGAGAGGACAAGAAGTTGTAATAGATGGTTCATCATATGTTGTTGATATTTTGCAAATGAGGGTAATGTTGATGAAGAATTCAGCCCTAAAGTTGATGTTGAGATTAAAATTTGAAAAATCCCAATTGGGGACTCAAGTGTTGATAATTGTATTAGATTTGTTGATAATGTCGAGGTTTGAAAAACTGAGCAAGTTTGTTTTCCTAGTAATTTTTGAAAAAATAAAAGTTTTGACAAACTATTATTGCTCAAACCTAGCTTATTATTAAAGAACTCCAAGATGGGTGTAAAGAGAAAGCAAGAAAATAATAAATGATTTATATAGGGTGTATTGACTTATACCTATCAATCCATGAGACTTTGTAGGATCCTTGTCAAAGGGGTTCAGGTTCCTACATATGTAATTCATTTATCTTATGTTAGCTAAAAATTACACTATACACATGCTAAAAATTACATAGTAGACAACATAAACAATATGCAGTCATCATAATCATTGTATGATTTTTTATTCCTTAACTTTCCTTTATCTAGACTATGTAGGATCCCCAATAAAAGGGTTGACAATGTCTATACTCAATTACTTATTTCCACCAAGGGTGATAGAATCACACAAAATATATACATGTAACCAACACCAACAATTGATCATCATACACATTACATTTGTAATTTGATAAATAATAAATACATTAAATATATGAGTAATAATAGAAACATATGTATCATAAATCACATATGTATCTTCATAAACATATTGTAATCCATCACATATGTATCATAAATCACATATGTATCATCATAAACATGTAATCCATCACATATGTATCATAAATCATTATCCATCACATAGCTAATAAACAATCCACATTTCATAAATAAACACAAAGTTTTAAAAATGTCACACAAAATGAGGGTTAGCTGACACTCTCTCTATCTATATTTCCTAGGGGTGCCTTAGTTATACTATTAGGACCTTCTAGAGGTGGAACATGAATTAAAAATATTAAAAGGTATATCATTAATTAATTATGTAATGGCTTAAAATTAAAAACATAATGAATTAATTATATGACCATATAGGTCAAATAATTTTCTATCAAGAAATCAATATCAAATAGATGATATACCAATTGCATGCCTCATATATTTTATTCATGACATTGATCTTCTTCTTGATCCAACTCATCATCATGAACATCATCATTATCATTGCCATCATCATCGTCATTGTCATCCTCATCGTCGTCGTCGTCGTCGTCACCATCATCATCAACAAAAACAACAACATCATCATCACATGAACATTTCCATTAGGAACATCATCAACTAACTGTCAATTGTGATCATCATCTACATCATCTTCTACTTCTTCGGTATCTTCTTCTTCCATCACATTATACTTTATCATCCTTCCTCTTGGATCATTTCTAACAACAAATGACCAATCTGGTTTATGTGAAACCTCTAAGTAAAATACCTGCTCACATTGGCTTGGAAAAACATAGGGCTCATCTCCAACTGGATCAAACAACATTGTATTAACCATTGTAAATTCATTATCATGTTCAATTTTAGCTATATCAAGATCATTTTGATTCAGTCATAGCCTGTACCATTGGATGACGAACAAAACTAATTTGAAGGAATTAAAGTCACAATCAACTATATCATCCAAAATGTCATAGTATCACTTTTGAGAGTCTTGAGGATGTATGTCATTTCTAAATAAAATATTAGTCACCTCAAAGCTTGCAATTATCCCAAAATCACAAGTTTTCTTCGTGTCATCCAACTTTTTGATGCAAAATTTATGACCATTACATCACACAGAGTTGTGGTGTTTGACTCACAATATGTCAAACATGTAAAAAATATTGCATCGTGAGTTGATAAACATATAATTTATTCTTGGTCAAATGAATGCAAAAAACAACATATATATACATCAATATAATTAAAAAGTAATAATAATATGGGTGATTAATAAATTTAAACGTACCTATTTATCTCTTAAACCATATGCTAAATCAATTTCCCTTGGTGTAACATTGGAGTCTCCATTATGATGAGCTTCTTTAACCAACTAAGCCACACCTTCCCATGTTAATGCGCCGCCAGAATCTTTACATTATTTTATCCATATCGTCATCCAATCAAGATTGTTTGTGATATACAAATGTAGTGCATCCCACTCTCAACCAACTGTAAAAAAATAAATAGATGACTTACAACTTATGTATATTGAAGATTAATAATTAATTAACTACAATTTATATAAAAACCAAATGTATAAATTTATTCAAATTAATGTCCATGAACATCTTATAATTACCTTCCACTTTCCTCAATCTACCTTTCCCCATCAAGTACTCCCCTTTGAATTTATTAATGGAGTTGGGATCCCAAATGCGATCTACATGGATCTTTGTTGCAAACTTAGGAAGGTATTTAGTAATCTACACCATAGTCTGGTATACCATATATCCCTCCACCATAGAACCCTCAATATGTGCTCTTTGTCAAACCAAAGCCTTCAAAAATTTCAAGTTCCTCTCAACCATTCACATTGACCTTATCTGTACAAGTCCACACAATTCAATCTCCTCAACTTGGTGTATGAGGTAGTGTTCTTGTGCATTGAAATTTTTTCAAGGTAGAGACTTTTGCATTTCACACATTAGATGGGTAATTTTTCTCTTCCAATATTTTATATCTTCTTTATGGATTTCTTCAGATGACAACCACCTACAAGAGATTCAAGACACAAATATATTAATGAGACTTTACAAAATAATATACAATAAATTACATAACAACTAAAAGAAATTGCAAATATAATATCTATACAACAAATGAACAAATATCACTACTTACCTCATGTATTTTCCAAGATCATATATAACCTACTTGACATTATTGTTGAAGTGGCCTGAGAGAGATAGAGGTAGAATGTAATGCAACAATTATAAAATGATATTTTCATTATTTTCTAACATAATACAATGAAAAGTATATGTAGTATACAAATTGATGCATGAGCATCTCAGGTCCTTGGCAATTTTGTGTCACCAAAA
The DNA here is from genome assembly GCA_027943335.1 of Chamaecyparis obtusa. Classification (NCBI taxonomy): domain Eukaryota; kingdom Viridiplantae; phylum Streptophyta; class Pinopsida; order Cupressales; family Cupressaceae; genus Chamaecyparis; species Chamaecyparis obtusa. The sequence goes on along the minus strand of BSBK01007571.1, from coordinate 243,213 downwards.
AGATGTTTGAAGTTTTATGTGTTGCTCGATTTCTTCTTTGACCAAGTTGGTTTGGTGTTGCTCAATTTCCTTTGTTTACCAATGTTGGTTGATTATCTCTTTGGCACTCGGTGAATTTCCCTGGCACTCGATGATGCTTGTCTGGAGCTCAGTTTCCTTGCTTACCGAGTCATTTATTTTGGATTTCTATTGAGGTTGACTTGATTCGGTAGCCTCTTGTATAAATGTAGTTGTTTGGTTTGAGTTTAGGAGTTAGTTTTAGGAACAGAAGATAGAAGATAGAAAATTAGAGATTTTTGGCAGATCCTCACATGTTGGAGGACTTATGTACTTGATTGTAATATCTAGCCTAAATCAAGAAGGCCTTATAGCCTAGCATGTATGAATCAAATTGAAGTAATATATGAAAGTATATGCATCCTCTCTCTCATTATTGTGTGTTTTTTCTTTTGTGTGTGATCTTTGCAAGGTGGATCTGGTTAAGGTGTGCCTTTGGCCCCTCTCCCCATCCTCCCTTGCATTAGGTGGTATCAAAGCAAGGTTAGATATGGATCTAGGTTTGTGAATCTAGGTTTGAGGGTTCCTTCTTGTCAAACCCTAGTTGAATTTTTGTGGGATAGCAGATTGTGATCTGGCCTACAATTGCAGAGGGTTTCAAGATGGTTCGTGGGAGGCGAGATGCGGATCCAAGATTGGTAGACATGTTGAGACAACTTGCTGCTAGATTAGAAGCTGTTGAAATAGCCTAGAGAAGAGGAAGACATCTTGAAGATGTTAGTGATGATGAAATTGAGGAAGAACAAGGTGATATAGAACCTACACCGGCGATGGATCAATGTGAGGAAATATTGTTCAAAGCTTAGAAAAATCTGAAGTCTACACCACACTTTAATCCTCCTAAGTATAGTGGAAAATTGGATTCTGATGAATTGGTGGATTGGATCACTGAGATGGAGAAGTATTTTCAATATGAAAATGAACTTGAGGAAAACAAGGTGGAAATTGCAAGCACAAAGTTGAAGATTCATCCATCCTTGTGGTGGGAACATCTATAGTTGAACATAAAGAGGAAAGACAAAGATAAAATCAAGGTATGGAATAAAATGGTGAATAAATTGAAAGGGAAGTTCTTACCTTGTGATTATCAAATTAACCTAGTTAGGTGAATGCAAAGTTTGAAGCAGAAAGATAGCTCAGTAAAAGAATATACTAAGGAATTCTATAGATTAGGTATCAGATCTGGACATGATGAAGATGATGTGGAAATAATTTCTAGATACCTAAATGGTTTGAGAGTTTCCATCCAAGAAGAAATTAGTTTGGTCAAATTGGAGAACATTAAAGAGGCTTATCAATTTGCATTGAAAGATGAGGAGAAATTGAAAAAGAGACATGAGAAAAGACAAAGAGGTAGAGGTGGTAGATTCCCTAGTAGAAGAGGTAGATCTTATGGTGAAAACAATAGATCTAAACCTGAAAAAACAACTCTGGATAAAGGCAAGACTGAGTGGAAAGGTGAAAGTTAATCTAGAGGTAGAGGCAGTAACTATTGAGGTGGATATAACAAAGGTGGTTTCTGAGGAACTTGTTACAATCATGGAGAAGAAGGAAATAGATCATTTGAGTGTACACATGCAAGTAAGAAGGTCAGTAATAGTATAAATGCTTTGGTACAAGAAGAGTCACCAAATGAACCTGAGAAGGAAAAGAACTTAATGGTAAGGAGAGCACTTTGGAGTGAAAGTAATAAGGAAGATTCGGTAAGGAAAAATTTGTTCAAGACCAGATGTAGAGTTCTTGATGAAGTTTGGAAGGTAATCATTGACAGTGGTAGCTCAAAGAATCTGGCATCTAAGGAAATGGTCACAAAGTTGCAGTTGAAAAGGTTGGAACATTTGAAGCCCTATCAGATTTCATGGATCAAAGATGAGCATACACTCTTGGTAAGTGAAGAATGTTATGTGAATTTGAAAATTGGAAAGTACTATGATAAGGTGTTGTGTGATATCATGCCTATGGATTGTTGTCATATTTTGTTGGGTAGACCTTGGCAATATGATAGACATGCTATATATGATGGGAGATTGGATAAATATACTATTTGGGCTGATGGGAGAAGACAAATATTATTACCTTTGATTGAAGAACCTATTAGTAATGTTTGCACATCTGTGAAAGCTTTCTTGATGGAAGGAAGAAATTTTGTTAAGGATTTGAAGAAGACTGATGTATGTTTTTTTGTGATTCCTAACAAACTAAGTAAGAAAACAGAGGATAGTGTCCCTGAGGATATCAATAAGTTACTCACCAAGTATAGTGAAATCATTTCTAATAATGTACATGATGTTTTTCAACTAAAGAGAAGCATTGATCATTGCATGGATCTTATCCCTGGAGCTAGTTTACCAAATAAGGCAACACATCAATTGACACCTATCGAGAATCAGGAATTGAACCGACAGATTCAAGAATTGTTGCAGAAAGGTTTGATCAGAGAAAGTTTGAGTGCTTGTGTAGTACCTCTTGTATTGGCACCTAAGAATAATAGAGAATGGTGAATGTGTACTGATTCCAGAGAAATTAACAAGATAACAATGAAATATAGGTTTCCTATACCGAGAATGGATGACATAATGGATAGTTTGACTGGAGGAAAGTATTTTACCAAAATTGATTTGAAAAGTGGATATCATTGGATCAAAATCAGATAAGGTGATGAATGGAAGAATTATTTCAAGACAAAAGAAGGTTTGTATGAGTGGTTGGTTATGCCTTTTGGTTTAGCTAATGCACCAAGTACTTTTATGAGATTGATGAATGAAGTTTTGAACAAATGATTGGGTAAATGTGATTGTATATCTATTGGAAAGTTGACTATACTAAAGTATATGACTATATTTAGTGTCATCATTATGGAAACAAATTCATATGATGTTATGGAGTTAGCACAAGTAGTTAGAACATTAGAAATTGGCTAAGTATGGAAGACTACACAGTTAGCAGAGCACCAGAAGAAAAGAGAATCAATGCACGTGCGTATGACATAGTTATGACATGTGCCCTTGAAGATAAGCTTCTAAGTATGTATTCATGCTAAGTCTAAGAGTGCATGATGATATGAGTCAATATGAGGAAGTTAGAGTAAAATAAAGTGACACAGAAAATGAGCGGTAGAATAGAACAGAGCATGGAGCCGACTATTTGTATTTTGATTAGCGATCATAATATTGTTTTGTAAAGGCTATGCACCTATTATATTTAGGTCATAGACATGTTAATATGATTGTATGTAATTAGGCTTGAGCCAATTCAATTGGAAGTGTTGTATGTAATTAGTTATAGGCCGACTTGATGAAGAGTTTTGTATGTGCATATAAATAAGACATGCACCCTTGTAATCAAAGATGGCATGAGATATAGAAATCAGTAAGAGCAGAGAAAAGGTATGCGAAGAGAAGTTAGAATGTTGTAGTTCTTTACAAAAGGCTAAAGCATAAGCACACAAAAGGAACTGATCATACAAGTAGTGTAACAATAACAGTTCACCTTCCAGATATTGTGTGTATCTGAGATCCATAAGGTTGTAGCCTTCACCACTTGAATAGTGAGCTCTAGGAAAATGTGTCCCCACCCCTAACAGCCCTAACAGGGTTAATTGTAAATACTCCTAACAGGGTCCAACCCTTGACCAGGTCACTGTACTAAAATTATTGTAAAGAACAACTCCTATCAGGGTTGCAAGATCTTCTAACATGGATCATAAAATACTAGTGCAGTTCTTAGTGGGTGTCAATTCCCACTAGGGTTTTTACCTATTTGGGTTTCCTCGTAATCATATTTGGTGTTATGTGTTATGGTTGTTTATCTTACTTGCATTGATATTCATTTCAGTACATAAGCAATTAAGTTAAGTTTCAAGAGTAAAGAAAAAGTATTAATATATAGAACACTGATTCACCCCCCCCACTCTTCCAGTGTTCCTATTCCTAACAATTGGTATTAGAGCTTTGGTCCTCGAAAGATAAGTTTAACCACTTGAGGAGATCATGGATAAGGGAGAAATGAAACATCTAAAAAAGAATCTTGAAGCATCTCTTGAAGACCTTGACAGGTCCGAAAAGGAAATTGAAGAACTGAAATAAAAGCTTAGTGATTCTCATGCAGTCATCAAAAAACTAAGAAAAGATTTAAAAGACTATTCCACAAGTGATTTGGGAAAAATTGTTAAAAAGATAAATGAGAAAAACTCATCTTTGAAAGATCAGATTGAAGAGTTAGATGAAAAGCTACTTAATAATCAAGAAGCCTATGAAGAACAGTTCAAAGAAAATAAGCAGTTGGATGAAGAACTAAGGCAAGCAAACATGAAAATCTTGGAATTAGAAAACATCAAGAAGCAAGTAGAATCTGAATTGACTGAAGCAAAGAATCATATTGACAAATTTCACACAAGAAAGGATCTAATAAAGTCACAGTTGTATGCACAGAAGGTTAAAGGAGACACCAGTAGTATTGGATTCAATGAAGCACAAAATCAGATCAATGACATGCAAGCAAGAAAGAAAGCATTAGAAGAATCTTCAGAAGCTAAGAAGACATGAAATCATATAAAAGCTAAAGTTGGACCACCCAAGGATGAGCGCAAGCCTGTAAACAAGACTTTCTATGCTTGTAAAAAACATGGACACATAGCAAGAACTTGTGAAGAGGTAAGACCATTCAATGGTTACTGTTATTCATGCAATAAGTTTGGTCATAGAGCTATGAATTGTAGAATAAATCAAAATCAGAAAAATTAGAGAAGTCATCGACAAAAAAATGTAAGAAATTCTCATAACATCACATGTTAGATATGCAACTATATTGGTCACACAGCTAGACCATGCAGTATGGTAACCCACATGAATGTGTCAAGGAATATGAGGCCTCCAGTCATTTGTCACTCTTGTAACAAGGCTAGACACATCTCAAAGTTCTACAAAATAAGAGCACAAAGATAGGAAAGCCCTTAAAAGTCAGAAGGATCAATTTTGGAAGAAGCAGGAGAAGTCAAATTTGTGCAAGCTTCAGAAGATGTGAGCTTGATTTGGAAGGAAGAAAAGAAAGACAATGTTAATGAAATAATTGAGGATGCATCCACAATAGACACACCTCCTATTTATGGTTAGATGACCTTCAAGGTCATAGGGGGAGCTAGATTATCTCTAGACCCCTATGTGGATGGTATACTAACTCTCAGACTATGCACCTTGAACTACAACTATTTGGAGACTATGTGATGTAGTATGCAAGTTTGTACTACCTGATTATTAGCAGAGACAAAGAATGAAATTCTTAGTTGCATTCTGTGTTTATGTGGCAAGCATTAATGGTGGAAATATACTTTATAGTCACTAAAAATTTACTGATCACTCATTTGCAATCAAGATTAAGCATTTGGAGATCACAGGAGCACTAACAGTTGAGTTGTGAAGCATTACAGTTGAATTTATTAGCGAAGAAGGAAGATTGATTGTTGAAAGCCCTAGTTCAGACGTGACGATCCAAAAACCCTTAGAAACCTTTGTGAAATGATAAATCAAGTAAGTCATGGCTACACCAGTTGATTTTCATGTCACTGAAAGGAAAATATATGTGTTTAACAAGCATCCTTTCAAGTCCACCCTAGATGACCTAGAAGGAGCCTTTTTCTAGAACCCTAATGGGCGTTATGCACGTAGAAGACATACGTGCATATGTGTATTACAAAAAGGAATTGGTTGGTTTGGATAGAATTAGGTCACACCTTGAAACCATGATGAATCTAGATTAAACATTCACTGAAGAGTTTGTGCACCTTGAGAATCACCCTATCATTGAGTATGCTACAACATATGAGTTTTATGAATTTGAATGGATTAAGATCTTGTTGAGAAGGATACATGATGACCTATTTTGGATATGTGAAGTTCCAGTTAGAATCACAAATGATCTCATTTATGAGATGACAGGTTTATCAAAGACATGTGCCATTCTTCTAGCTGGTAAAGATGTTAGAAAGTTGGTTGAGAAAGCCTGAAAATCCTGGAGTGATAAGCGTAGGATGACAATTGAACCAATTGAGGAGAAAGACATCAAATTTATGTCTATGATACTTGGATACAAATTTCAACATGCAAACAGGGTCAATAGTGTGTCTGCAGCCACTATTCTTGCAGCCATCAGATTTGTGAGAGAAAATCAAGAATTCAACTTATGTGACACCTTGCATGCATAGTTGATGGACAACATCAAGGCAATCAAGCATTATAAGACCAAGATATTCAGGTTTAGGTCTTTGATAATCTATATGTACTTTTATATAGTTGGGAAAGTATCAGACTTATACCTAGATAAAAGTTTACCTACAATGCCTCAAATATATCTTAAGGCATCAATTGAGAGTACACTGAAGGATTATATAGAGTTAGATTTAAAAACATTCAGGATAAGGATGCAGATGAGGTATAGGACATGTGAAATCATTGTTGAGAAATACAAGGACATTATTTGTTTTATGGTGGAAATAGACATTACTTGTATGGAGGTTGTTGAGCCTAGAACTAAGTGGATTCATCCACTTGGCTATGAAGTGGAGGAGAAAGTGTTGGAAGCCTATGCACAAGTCTTACTATCGGCGCCCAAAGATCCCAATGAGCTAGGATGGGGAACATATGAGGAAAATACCAGATAGGTTGATGCAGTCCTAAACAGTGTTGCAACTAAGAGGAAAGCCACCAAAATTACTTCTAAGATTTTGAAGATCCATGGTGTGACCCAAGAAGACCTAGATAAAGCTAGATAAGCTAAGATTGTTATGCAAATTGAGAGCACATCCTCTGTGGAAGCCAAGATAGAGAATACTGATGATCCTAAGATGAAGAAAGTAAAGATTGAAAAAAATGATAATCCAAAGGAAAAGGAGAGTAAGACAGATGATATCAATCATGCACCCACATGCACAATTGACATGGAGTCCACTGAAGCATCTAAGATGCCTAAGAGGAAGAAGCAAATAGCTACAATCTATCCATCAGCAAGAACTACAAGAAGCAGAGGCAAAAATGTGTAACCACATCCTGAGGTAGGATTCCTACCAAGTTTACAAGTGTTGAGAACTAGAATGGTTGATGAAGGTAGACTCGATCAAATATCTAAGTTTTATAATAGATATCATGAAATTGACAAGTCTAAGATCCATGAGATGTTGATCAAACACATGATCAATTTTAAGAGGAATGTGTTAGAACTGAAGACAGTCATCCCAGATAAATTATGGGATATCTTGGATACTTTGAAAAGACAAGCTATTGAAGAAGACATCAGAATAAGGAAACAAACACTAGATGACAATCTGCCAGTTGAAGAAAAAGACTTGTTAATAGATTTGGTGAAGCCGCACCTTAGAACAAAAATGAGAACATTGCACATAATGAACAAGGATTATGAATTGATAGCTAAGGAAATAGAAAAATCCTTTGAAAAATGTTCCTTGAACAATGCATGCAACCTACATCTACGCCCATCATTCAAGCACCTGTTGAACAAACCAAAGTAGCTAAGGTCACAAATGTACCTATGATAGGTCCACAGGACTCGACACCCACAGTGACTACACCCACAGAGGTAATGGCATCTGCACCCATGTCTGAAGTCAAGAAAGACACAATAATGATTGATAATGTGGAAATATCAATGGCGGACACTAACAAAGACTTGGAAAATTTTGAGGAAGCCTTTGTGAGTACTCAAGAGGTAGAAATACTATGCGGTGATAATTCACCAAAGCACCAAGAAGATGTGTTGATTGAGGATATAATAGGACAAGAAGATTAAGAGGAAAAAGAAAAAGAAAAAGAGAAAGAAGAAGAAGAGGAGAAGGAAAATGAGCCAACAGATAAGCCATCTATTCAAGTACTCATAAAAGATGTGATAGTTAGCACACCTCTCACTCCATCAGCATCATTGTTGTCAAGTTTGACTCCTAACACTACAAGCTTGGAATCTTGGGGAGAAGAAGACCTGATCAAGATTAGTGTCCTTGCTATGGATAAGGCCAAGGAGAAACAAGTGATGAGAAATCCTTTGTCTATTGAGTCAGTAAATATCTTGAACAGTCTACTGCCAGCAAAAGGTAACAAAAGTGCATTCTATGGATGATGTTAGTACCATCCTCACAAGCTTCAAAGCAAACTTTTCTTGCCTAGAAGAATCAGCAGCTAAGCTAGTAGAAGGGAAGTATCTCAAGAAGAGATTGAATGAGATAACTACAAATTTTGCACTTGACCTTCACTCTCTGAAGATTGGTCAAGCTTCATTGAAATAAATTGCAGAAAAAGGAAGGAAAATCATAGCAAATTGCATGAACCAAGACAAGCTGACTGTAGACGTCTACAAGAAAATTCAGGAAACAAAAGCTATGATAGAAAATTGAGGAAATCAGTAGAAGACCCCTCTACAGATGTAAACATGTGTAACAATGTGTACCAAGGACAAGTGGACAAAATAGAGAAGGCAGAGAAAGAAATGTCCAAGATAAGGGCAAGGCAAACACAACTAAGAAATGCTCTTACGCCCTGATTAGATGTATTGAACTAGAACATCAAGGAGATCGATGCCACTATGGTGACATATGACCAAGGTCTGAGTAAAAATTTGGAGAAGATAGAGAAATTGACATATGCTTTGTGGGCCCATCTCTAGAAAATAGACACATTGAAGAAGTTTTGGCAGAATGAGATTACAAACCTTCAAATAGCCTAGCTGGATGTATTAACTATATAAGTACTTGTGGATATAATTTTTTGAGCATATTTGGCATTAATGTCAAAGGGGGAGTATAGAGTATAGAAGAGAGAATATGGATTGTTGTATATGATGTAAGGGGAAGTATAGTACATAATGAAAGGGGAGATATAAGTTAGAGTATGTATTAGAAAATTTTGTACAAGGATACAGTTAGTAACTTCATCATACTCCTTTATTGCCATTAATGAAAAAGGGGGAGATTGTTGGAAAGTTGAGTATACTAATGTATATGACTATATTTAGTGTTTTCATTATGGCAAAAAAGTCATATGATGTTATGGAGTCAGCGCATGTAGTTAGAACATCAAAAATTGGCTAAGTATGGAAGACTCGACAGTTAGAAAAGCACCAGAAGAACAATGCATCAGTGCACGTGTGTATGGTAGAGTTATGACCTATGCCCTTGAAGATAATCTTCTAAGTATGAATTCATGCTAAGTCTAAGAGTGCATGATGATATGAGTCAGTATGAGGAAGTTAGAGTCAGATGAAGTGACACAGACAGTGAGCGGCAGAATAGAATGGAGCATGGAGCTGACTGTTTGTATTTTGATTAACAATCATAATATTGTTTTGTAAAGGCTATGCGCCTATTGTATTTAGGTCATAGAAATGTTAATATGATTGCATGTAATCAAGCTTGAGCCAATTCAATTGGAAGTGTTGTATGTAATTAGTTATAGGCCGACTTGATGAAGAGTTTTGTATGCACATATAAATAAGACATGCGCCCTTGTAATCAACGATGGCATGAGATATAGAAATCAATAAGAGAATAGAAGAGGTATGAAAAGAGAAGTTAGAATGTTGTAGTTCTTTACAAGAGGCTAAAGCATAAGCACACAAAAGGAACTAATCAGACATGCAGTGTCACAACAATAATTCACCTTGCAGATATAGTGTGTATCTAAGATCCAGAAGGTTGTAGCCTTCACCACTTGAGTAGTGAGCTCTAGGATAGTGTGTCCCCACCCCTAACAAGGTTAATTGTAAAAGAATCCTAACAGGGTCCAACCCTTGACTAGGTCACTGTACTAAAAATATTGTAAAGAACAACTCCTAATAGGGTTGCAAGATCTTCTAACAAGGATCATAAAACACTAGTGCAGTTCTTAATGGGTGTCAATTCCCACCAGGATTTTTACCTATTTGGGTTTCCCCATAATCATATTTGGTTTTATGTGTTATGGTTGTTTATCTTACTTTCATTGATATTCATTTCAATACATAAGCAATTAAGTTAAGTTTCAAGGGTAAAGAAAAAGTATTAATATATAGAATAGTGATTCACCCCCCCCCCCCCCCTCCTCTCAGTGTTCCCATTCCTAACAATATCTTGATGATATTCTGATATCAAATAAGACCAGAGAAGAATATTTGTTGCATGTTAAACAAGTATTGCAGAGATTGAAAGAAGAAAAGTTGCTGATAAATCTAAAAAAGTGCTCATTCATGAAAGAGAAGATTGTGTATTTGGGATTTGTGATTTCAACTGATGATTTGAAAATAGATCCTAAAAAGGTTGAAGCTATTTTGAATTGGCCTACACCTGAGAATTCTAGTGAGGTAAGATCATTTCATGGTTTGGCAAGTTTTTACTGAAAGTTCATTAGGAATTTCAGTTCAATATGTAATGTTATGACTGAGACTATGAGATGAGATAAAAGATAATTCAAGTGGACACATGGACCTAATAAAATTTTTGAGACTTTGAAGCAGAAATTTGCTGAATTGCCTATTTTGACATTGCCTGATTTCAACAAGGTATTTCAAGTGGAATGTGATGCAAGTGGTAGTGCAATAGGAGCTGTATTGAGTCAAAAAGGTAAACCTATTGCTTTCTTTAGTGAAAAATTGAATGATGCAAAAAGGAAATATTTTGTGTATGGTCAAGAATTTTATGCTATTGTTCAAGCACTGAAGAAATGGAGACATTATTTGATACCAAGTGAATTCATGTTGTATACCAATCATAAGGCTTTATAGTATTTGGGTAGTCAGAATAAGTTGAATTAGAGACATATGAAATGGGTTGAGTATTTACAGATTTTTACATTTGTGATAAAGCATAAGAGTGGAGTCACTAACCGAGTTGCTGATGCATTAAGTAGAAGGAGATATTTGATGACTGAGATGAAAATTGAAGTTCTTAGCTTTGATGACATGAGAGATTCTTATGAATTTGATCCTAGTTTTTCTGAGCCGTGGAGAAAGTGCAGAGCACCTATTCAAGATCAACCAAGTACTAAATGGGACGAATATGTTATTCAAGGAGGTATGTTGTTTAAGGGTATTTAGTTGTGTATAACGAGAGGAGAAATGATAACTAATTTTATAAAGGAGAAACATAGTAGTGGTTTGGCTGGACATTTTGGAGTTGATAAGACATTGAATTTGCTTAAGGAGAAATACTTTTGGCCACAATTGTATAAAGATGCTCAGAAATTTGTAAAAAGTTGTGGAATTTGTCAAGTATCAAAAGGAGTAAGTCAAAATACTAGATTGTATACACCGATTTCTTTTCCTAAGAGACCTTGGAGTGACATCAGTATGGATTTTTTTCTTGTCTTACCGAAGACAGTAAGAGGTAATGATTCTGTATTTGTTGTTGTGGATAGATTTTTTAAAATGGCACATTTTATACCTTGTAGAAAGACATCAAATGTAGTACATATAGCAGATATTTTCTTTAAGGAAATTGTCAAATTGCATGGATTACCAAGGAATATTATCTCTGACGGAGACAGTAAATTTGTTTGATACTTTTGGAAGACCCTTTGGAGAAAGTTTGGCACCGAGTTGAAATATAGTTCTACATTTCACCCACAAACCGATGGACAGATAGAAGTTGTGAATAGAAGTTTGGAAAATCTTTTGAGATGTTCAGTTCAGGGATAACTTTAAGGAACCCCCCCTCCCGAAAAGTATAAAATTGTGGTGAATCACATGTGTTTTGGGGGGAAAATTTGTAATAGTGATGGCAAATTATCTGTCAAAATATGGATATTTGGTGGCAAATTTTTTAATAGTGTACACAATTTTTATAAAAAAATGACAACTATAATTTTTTTTAATACAATTATTAATATTGATGGTGAATTATGTGTCAAAATATGGATATTGGTTGGCGAATATTTAAATAATGGATACCATTTTTATAAAAATATGGCGAAACTATTTTCCAAATATTTGAATTAATATATTTGTCATGGCGAATGGTTTTCAAATATTTATACTTGGTATGGCGATTGAATAATTATGGAGAGATTTTTCACTAAAGGAGTTAATGCACCCAATTCTCTCCGAAAGAAACCTTCCATCATTCATCTCTCTGAAAGATTCTAATGGTTGTGATTTGATGTTGAAGTTGCATCGGGTCCCACTCCCATCACTATGACACATGACACACGTCCATTGGATTTACAACATATCAACGGCCAAAGGTGAATTTTGGGCCCATTGTTGGTCTTCATAATATTTACGGAAAAACCTCGGTAGAATCATGACACATGGTATGACACATGGTGTCATACCATGTGTCATGATTCCACTGAGGTTTTTCTACAAATATTATGAAGACCAACAATAGGCCCGAAATTCACCTTACATGTCATACCACGTGTCATGATTAATTAATGGCAATGAGTAGATGAGTCATGACATCAGTTAAAGTAATGTGAATTAATGGTTTCTTTGATGGCGCCTTTTAATTTTCACTGACAGATATGTGTGACATCATATAAATAATAACTATTCAGTACCTTGATTGATTAATGCCTTAAAGTTAATGCCTGAATGAAAACGTCATATCATATAAGGAAATTATTTTCTAACCGTTCGATGATCTTAAATAAATGGTAAAGCTTCATTTCCTGCCACCATTTTGTAGGTAACATACTTTGCTTCTTGTTTCTGCCAAGTGGGTACAGGTTTTATGGTTCTTTGATAATGAAGAATTGTTATGTCCACCTGCGTGGTGCGAGCCTTTTGGCCTTCATTATTCTCAAGATAGAAAATATCTTATCATAAGTGTTGTTTCCAATTTCACCCAGTGTTGCATTAAATATGAAAGATTTGGAGATTTTTGGATAGTTAGCAATTATCTTGTGATTTAATGAGATCTTTAGGGGAATAATTTACAATCAGGAGTTATAAATAGATCGATCTATGCTCATTAATTTACGATTGTGAAAGCATATTTGTGAGAATGGTCTGTGAATGGACACTCCAATTTGTTTGAGATGCACTACCTTGGAGGACCAGAAGGCCTTTTTGGGCTTGGTCACAGACCCAATCCTGGCGTCTGTTACTACGGAGTTTAGAGCCTTCACCAAGGAGGCTATAAGAATGGTGCTCAGACGTGAATTTCTAGAGAGCGAGAATAGGTATATAGTCACCACTGACATTTTGTCTTAGTTCTTGGCTTCTTTGTTGGACCTGGGGGGGGAAAAGGTGGATATGATTATGCTTCTGAGGAAAGTTTTCAAAGAAAAGTACCTTGGTGATGATGTGCATGTTGTCGTATTTTCTGAAATTGGGGTTGGAATTCCTTGGGAAAATGATTTTTCTAAGATTCTATAACTAGGAGTTGTTCCTAGGCAACCATTCCTACTGAACCTTAATGCTGAGCAGCTCAACCGTCATCAAAAGTGGGAAAAGATTGGGAGGGATTTCCTCTAGAAGTGGTACCTACTGGATGAACTTAGGGACTATCAGTGGCTAGATGAATTCTTCGAGATTCTCCTCTCTTCAAACTTCTACACAGAAGGAAGGGAGCCTTAGCCGGATAGTCCCTGAGTCTATGACTCTCTAGTCCATCTACTCTCTACTCTCTAGTCCCTCGGCCTCTACTGTGTCTCCCTCTGGTGGTAGTAGCTTACCGGAGTTTTTGAAATGATATAAATTGTAAATTGTTGAAAAATATAATATGAAAATTTTTTAAGAAATTTGAAGTGCTACAACATTTCTTTTTTGTTTTGATTATAATAATCGTTAATAGATATGGTCTTATATAATATAAAAAATTTGCGTTGCGCTTTTGTTTCATGTAATATTTTAATGTTTCCAAACTTTATCATTTAATGGTGACTGGTTCAATTTTCATGGATAAGCTATTCTAAGTGAATATAGTTAATGATTAATATTCATTACTGTGTATTAAATTATTAATATTTAAAATTGTGACAATCGTTGGATTCCAAGAGATGAACGGTTGGAGTTGTATTTTGAAAGTACTATTGGTTTCAAAAAGCTTTTTTAAAAACTCACTCCGGAAACGTGACACGTTGATGTGTAATTCGATGAAAAGATTACATGGTATGTTTTACAAAGATTATGTTACACGTATGTTTTAGAAAGTTTACGTTACCATTATTGTAATAATTATAATTATATACCATTACAATTTACATTTAACGAAAGCTTTTTAACATTACTCTTAGTAGCAAAGCTAAAAAGAACTGTTGAACCGTCATGGAAGATTTCAAGACTGTAATTTGTGAGAGCCTTAGAGTTAGCCATTGTAACTTCTATCTATCCAAATTTCAAAGTTTAATTTTGGGTAAGATATCTAGCCTGATGCATCCTGATTTTGTAATGTCAAAAATTTAGTTTAACTTGATTTTGAAATTACAATTTACAATTGGGGTTTTCTTAAATTGGGGTTTTCTATGATTTTGTTAGTAAATATCTGTGTTGTTTCATTCTTCGAAAGAACAATGGGGAAAGAAAAAACTCAAGGCCAAGGGAAAGCAGATGGGAAAACTTTAATAGACTGTAGAAAACTAGTAGAAATCCCTGGTTTCACTTATGAGTATCATGATGTTTATGATCCTATTATCGACGGTGAAAGGAGACTTATAGCAATTAAATATGCATTGTGCAGTAAGGCAACTGGGCCAAAGAGGCCTAATTTTATAAAATTTAACCCAGCGGTAGGTGGAAAAACCAATAAAGTTGCTTCGTGGAATGTTGGTTTGGGTTACATGTTGTTACCCGAAGTTTTTCCTTGCCTAGAAATTGTCTTGATTTGTGTAGAAAATTATGATGAAGAAAGAAAAGCAATTGTGAATAAAAATAATCAAGAAGAAATTTTATCAATAACCGAGAAAGAATTTCTTAGTTTGCTAGACCTAGGGTTTGACTAACAAAACTGTAATGTCCATATTGACCTGGGATTGCTGGCAGTGTAATATGAGGTAGTCCTGCCACATGCAAAAGATTCATTTATAAAGGGTCTAATAATTGTAGATGAAAAGGGTTCATTGGGTGAGAACCACAATCCTCCTTATGCTTTTAACATTTTTGTGCCATGGGTTCAGGATACTATCCTCGCTAGCATTTTTCCTAGGACTGGAAAACAATAGGGAAGTGGGTGCCAGCATTCTTCAATTCATTTGGGATATCCATTGTGTCAATGAACCAGTAAGATATAATTTTATTGGACATGTGGTTCAATCGATGCAAGAACAATTAGCATTGATTAAAAGGGGCAATTCTAAGACATTTAGGTTCACAACCTACTTGTGTTATCTTCTGTTATCCAAGCATGCTGCAATATTAATGAGCAATGACAACAAACTTGAAATTCAAAGGGGGACACCAACAGGTAGTCCAAGTCCAATATATAACTGGACACCTCAGATAAGAATGTATGCTAACAGAAGTAATTATAGTAATTTTGTAGACTTCTTTTTGGCACCATTGTACAAAAAAATAACAAGCACTCCAATGCCCAGATTGTCTGCTTCATGTAGGGATTGCATCCAACTTGGAAGCACAATTCAATTGGTTGACTGGTACTTAATGGAAGAATACACTATAATAAGGTTTTATGGGTCAGAACTACAACCCCACAAACTTCCAATGCATGTGACAGATAGGGTGTTTGTAGTAGAATATGTAGTACAACTAGAGAGCACAGATAGACTCTTCACTGGCCAATCAAAGAAGAGCATATTCCCTTCCTTACCTTTCTCAATTGGAGGGTTAACATTTGAGACAAAGGCATTCAAAGTGGCAAAAAAAAATTTAGATATTTTTCAATTTGATTTAGAGTGGTACTGGGAGTATGATCCACTCAATGTCATTCAAACAATGCTTTTTGCTAATAAGAACTCTGCAAACTTATTTCAACATGAAATTAAACCATTGCTAGAGAAGTTGAAAAACAAGGATAGTTGCGATGACGTTAGAAAAGAGTTGGAGAAAGTTTTCGGTGAGGAAAAAATTCTAGTTGAACAGTTGTCATCACAAATGATGACAACAATAAACCAGGGCATTATACAACCTAGGATGTCCTACAATTTCTATGAAAAAGCTGCTCAGCCATCAAACAAAAAAATACCAAAGAGCTTAGCAAAAGCTTGTAAGGATAGAAAATGGAATAGAATGAAAATGGATGATTTTTGGAGTATGAGAAAGGATCTTGGTGAACCAAAGACTAGTGAAGATCTGGATGAAATAGATGAGGATATAGAGTTTAGCAAATTGTGGAATTTGGAGCATCCTAACATGGCATACGACATTGAGGATGAATATCCAAACATTGAGGATGATAATCCACCAATTGCATTTACTCTAGGGACTGGGAGTCAAATTGGAACCACTAAGGAATGACATAAAGCATATAGCAAAGGGGAAATCATTGTGGAAAAAATGGGTTAAAAAGGTGGTGGTTTGGGTCCCACAGGAGAAGGCATCCAGAATACAATTAAGACAGAAAAAAGTGCTTATGATCGTGGTGCAGGCCTTGGGTCTGCTAGTGTCACTGGTGTCAGTGGGACTGGCCAACTTATACAACAAGTTCCCTCTTTAAAGAGGGAACTTTCTAGTACACAGAATCCCATAGAAGAAGATAGTGTCAAGAAGAAAAAGCTTTCTGGTTCTAGAACATTCAATCCTAAAGAGCTATTTGTAGTTTCAAGTTCAGCAAAACCCTCTAGAAGTTTAAATCCTCAAAGAGCATTATTTAGATCAACAGGCATTGCAAGCTCTACCTCTGGATCACCTTTCAAAAATTCAAATCCTTCTACAACACCAGATTTTCATTTCAAAGATTTATATAATAAATTTGCAGAAATAAGAACCAAGAATAAGGAAATAAAGAAGACATTGCAGATGCATGCCCTTAATGCAGTTGTACAGGAACAACCTGCATCCAACATCGTTATACCAACATATGACCCAAAAAGAGACATGATGGAGTTCATGGTTGTTATTCCACCACATAAAGATCGAAACCCACCAGAGAGTCAGATAGATCAATCTGAATTTCAAGTTAGCACTCTCGAAATGGATTTTTCCAAAGTTAAAAATGTGGACAAAATCAATGTGTCAAAGTCTACAAACCAAGTGGTCTACAGTGCACTGCTAAAGGTGGAAAGAGAGAAAACCAAGCTCGAGAAAAATATAGAAAAGTTACAAGCAAACATTGGCAATGAAAAAGCAAAGAGGAAAGCTCTAGAGAACAGCTTGAAAGAATTATAGAAAAAGATTAAAAAATTGACCTCTGCATCAATAGATACAGAGCAAAAATAGGAGTAGGTAGAGGCAGAGCTGAAGGCACTAAGGGGAAAATTGGCAGAAATTAGTAAAAAACTAGAGGAAAAAAGAGTCAGTTCAGAAAAGTTAGTTAAAACCATGGAGAGTAATGTTGCCTCCAACCGGGAATTGCAAAAGAAATTGGAGTCTTAGGTGGATAAAGAAAATCATTGGGAACACAAAGCAGTAGAAGAGAGGGAGAATTTTGAAAAAATGGCAGAAGAACTAAAGAAAGCCAATAATACAATTCAAACTTTAACAAATACTAGTAATAATTTAGTGAAGATTGCAAAAGAACACATTTGGAGCCAAATATTGGTGATGTGTAATAGCTTGTATGAGTGGTTTGAAATGCTTCAAAGTATGAGAGTATGTTATTTGAAGCTCCATAAGAACATTGAACAAAACATGGATGTTGTCAAGAAAGAAAAGGAAGCAAAAGATATTATGCAAAAACTCTATAGTAAGAGTGATAGTTATCTATCAAACAAGGGAATTAGCAACCGCCTTGATGCCTTAGTAAAGGTATTGAGTATCATTCAAAAATGTGAGAAGCTAAAGGAAGCACAAGAATTGGATGACAAAGCTAAGCAGAAGATCACAAAGATGGAACAAAGGAAAGAGAATATGGAAAGTCTTGGTTTGTTTAAGGGATTTGACGCAAATAACTTCATTGGAAGAGAAAATTACAAAATAAGGTTGTAGGACAAAATAAATACTAATTTATGCTTTCTTCCTATAGTCATATCTCCTGATACATTCATGGATTTCATCAAACCAATGAGAACTTTGAATGGAGTTTTAGAAGCAACAGTGATGTCAAGTCACACTTCCAAATATGAATTGCTAACGAAGTTGCAGGAGTGTGACTATACTATGAACCAAATTGTTCTACCATCATAGGATGATTGGACTGGCCTACAAAGATTGCTCTGAATTTTGAACTACTATAAATTGTAATATATTGCAAATGAATACAAAACAAATTGTGCTCTATCTAATTTTCATGTTTTCCAATTCAATGTATGTTGAATTACTCTATTTTATTCAATTATTCTTAGTTGATTTACTTTGTTATATGCTATTGGAATACAAAATTTCATTCAGGAATTTCAAATTCAAATATGAATGATCATTGATGATATGATACAAAGTTACAAACTACACTCTACAGTAATAATACTCTTTGTTCTCAAATTTTAATGATGAAACATAATACATTCTTGCTTTTCTAAAATGAACATTGAATGATAGGATATAGTAGTTAATAAGTTCAAAATATACCTATTGATTGCTATTGCTAATTTAGCATAAATTTCCTAAATTTGCCAATTCATCTCTACATCATCGTCATCATCCAATTCTGGTATTCCAGTTTCTTCATTGTTCTCTTCATTTTCATTTGTGCCTTCTTCACTCTGACCTCTTCTTCTCTGACTCCCATCGCCACCTATACTTGTCCCACTCGAAGTCATTGTCAGAGATTGGTTAATGGTGTTGCCCAACCCTCTTCTTTTGCATCTTTTCTTCCAGATTTTCATTGCTTTGATAAGGAAAAGTATTGACATCATACCTAGATGTGTAGACCCTCAAGCATGTTTCCAAATTCTTGTCTAGTTTGTTTCTTAGCTTTGATTTTAGGAAGCCCAAAGCACTGAAAACTCTCTCATCCTCCACTGAACCCAATATCATGGTCTGACAGAGATTAGCAAGCTTGAAGAACTCTAAAATTTCTTCACGCAACATTGTGCTATGTTTTAGTTATGTCCAAAGCCTTGTTGTCGAGCCCTCTTCATGTGGGTTATGCATTACTTGATATTGATGCCTCATAGTCTTTGCAAAAGTGCCTAATTGTTGTCTAAGAAGACCCTCATCTAAAATTTCATTGATAGTCACTCCATTGAATTCTACAGATTTGCAAAATTCCTTTATCAAAGTCATCAGCCTATTACGATAATCTTCCTTAGATTTTAAGGTCCAATATTGAGGAAACACAATTTCCATGGCCTCAAGGAGTTGTTCATATGGGAATCAAGATCTTATTTCAGAGGAAACTTTATAGGCTATGTCCCTTGCATTACCTACTATAGACTCGATGATCTTGGTAAACTCTTCCTTTGTAACTCTTGTAGCTCGCTTCTTTGGGGCACTGTAGTACATTAGTATCTGAAATCCCCTTACACAAACACATAAATCCCCATTTTCAATGATCTTTAAATAATTATCAGGATTGTCCAAATCTGTTAGTTTCTGCCAATGATTAAATCTTTCATTGGATAAATTTAGGTCATTTCGATAGAGACTATCAAGGGCTTGGCATGACATTTTACGCAAGTGAGCATATTCTGCAATATACATGGCTCTTTGCTGGGCTTTTTTCATAATGTACGTCATTTCTTCTAGCATGGGAAGAAGAGATGCTAAAGTCAAAAGTGTCTCTATATTGCTTAACCTCTAAAGTAGGTCACCACATCTCTGATTTTCTGCATTGTCCCAATTTTCGTACATCAGTCCAATCAAAGATTGATATTCGAAAAAAACTTGATGCGCTAGTCCATCCAAAGAGATCCATCTAGTATCAACATCTTTAAGAAGCTTATTTCCATTGGTAATTCCATCAGCAAACTGCTGAAATTCCCTAAAACATTTTGGACTTTGACAAAAATATGAGTACAACTCTCTTACTAAATCTTCAACCTTGTTTACTAAAGGAAACTTCTTCACAACTCTAAAAGCGAGATTCATCCTGTGGGCCATACAATGAATGCCAACAACGTATGGTGAACAAGAAGCCTACATCTTTGTGCAAAGACCATTCCTTTGACCTTGCATAACTGAAGCTCCATCCACTCCAACACAAATCAACTTCTTCACTATTGTCAATTCATCCATACCTCCATATTCCATTAATTGGTTCTTTACTAATTGAAATAAAGTTTCTGATGTCGCATTGTCCCTCAATTTTGCAACAATTAGTAGATGTGGTTGATGGGCATTATTCTGTACAGTATAAACATGCATGCATACCCACGACGTATTATCTATTGTCATAACTTTTTTAAGGACAATGCAATAAAGGTTGAATCTTTTATTTTTCTCTGCACATCCTCTATTTCAACCTGGGCAATATAACTTGCCAATTCCCATCCACTGTTTATTGGCCAATGAGTGACAGGATAGTTAGGAACTTTCAAAAATTGTAACTAACCACTCATTTCGAGATAGTCTATCATTGGATACCCTCTTCTCAAAATATGGAAAACATTACTTAATTAAACATCTTTTCTGCGTTCTTCTACTTCACTTGCTTTTGCAAAAATAGCATTAATAGAACTTTGAACTTCACCAAGCTTCGTCTTAAATTTTTGAAACAAATAATATTCCTCAGCATTCCTTTTATGTTGACATTGCTCCTTTGTTTTATATCTTACCACTTTTATTTCCTTTCCATCAACAGTTGAGGTTTAGTAAACCTTACCAACATGTTTCTCTATGGTGTCTAGTTTAAGCTGTAACCGCTTTTCCTTTTTATACTTCCAACTACAAATCATACATCTGCATTCTACTGGTGGCTCACCTACAATTGGATTGTCCATGGGTTCAATGAATGGATACTTTGCTGCCTAATCAAATTTAAATCTCCTCGACATCTCCCATTGATGATTAGTTTTTTATTTTTATTTTCCTTTAGTGTTACTATTAATTGAACCATCATCATCACCAAAGTCGATCGCTTCATCTTGGTACTGGTTGTTGACTTGAAATTCTTCTTCAAGGTCATCTTCATTAGAGATATCAGGTTCCACAACTTCATCACCAGATTTATTAGGCTCCCTAGTTTGTTCATTAAACTCCTGTGTAGGTTGAGAACCTTGAAATTGTATAGGTTCCTTTGATGATGTACCTTCCTCACTTTGACCAACACTATTGCATCTACCCACACCAAAGTATGAAGATATATTTCTACATTTCGTTGGCCTCGGGCTCTCTTGGACATCTCCACCTGCAATAGTCCTCTTCCTGTTTAACTGTGACTATGACATCTCCAACAAATTAAGGCTGCAAATAAAATTTTACTTGAATAAGATACTACGGACTGGTAGTCATTCGCTACTGATCGCAAATGCAATTGTGAGCTCAGAATCAACTAAATCTCTTGAAGTCTCCTTCTCTCCAGCATGTTTCAATAATGAAACTCATATCTCTTAAATAGACAACTACAAGTAAACTATTTTCATATCAGCCATTAGATTTTGCCTCATAATATCCATCGTCCATTTTGGTGAAGGGTCTGACCGTTGCTTATGATAACAACTAATATTTGGTGAACCCACGTATTTTCAAATAATTGACTGGGTGAATAGGGCAGGAATTTGGGACATGATTAAGTATGATGCATGGTGAATCGAGTCCTAGTGTAAATAAATTTTTTACTTGGGACAATGGGCCTTTGGCGAATGTTGATCCTCGATGAAGACACCCAATTTAATCTATGGTGAATAAGAGTGAAATAGTAATAGAAATATGGGCGAAGAACCTAACTACTGTACTAAAATTACGTAAAAATAGTGGTGAACAATCTGACCACTATATGAGCATTTTATAAAATCTGGGTGAACCAGTCAACCACTATACGAGCATTTTATTTGCCAAATTCTATCCTTTGATCAGGACATATTTGTCAATTGGCGAATAATCTCCACTAAAAAAATCCCTGGTTTAGTTGGAGACACATCAAGTAATTAGGATTCTGTGTTGGCACAAGTAGATTTTGCATACAATAATTTAGTGAATAGGAGTACTGGAAAAATACCTTTTGAGATTATAAATGGCATACAACTGAGAGGTATATTTGATTTGAGGGATATTGCTGATGAAAGAAAGAGAAGTGCTGAAGG
The DNA here is from genome assembly GCA_027943335.1 of Chamaecyparis obtusa. Classification (NCBI taxonomy): domain Eukaryota; kingdom Viridiplantae; phylum Streptophyta; class Pinopsida; order Cupressales; family Cupressaceae; genus Chamaecyparis; species Chamaecyparis obtusa. The sequence goes on along the minus strand of BSBK01007571.1, from coordinate 220,948 downwards.
AGTGAATTTTGTTGAGTACATGAAGACATTGCTTGAAGATGTGAAACAAAAGTTGGAAGTAAGTAATCAAAAATACAAAGACAAAGCTGATAGATCAAGAAGACATAAGACTTTTGTAGTCGGTCATGAAGTAATGGTTCATTTGAAGAAAGGCCGATTTTGGACCATATGGGAAGCTAAAAATGAAGAAGTTTGGACCTTGCAAGATACTAAGGAAATTTGACAGTGGAAATGCATATGAGATTGAGTTACCTAATGACATGGATATATCACCCTTATTCAACATTGCTAATTTGTATGAGTATCATGAACCTGATGAAGATATGACAGTATCGATGGAGTATCCTAAGAAATAGATGGAAGAAGTTGAGCATATTTTGGAACAAAGAATTGGTAGAAGTACAAGATGAAAATAGTATATGGAATATCTGGTAAAGTGGAATAATAGACCAATTGAAGACAGTGCATGGATTTCACAATCTGAGTTAGATGCAGCTCAAATCATACTTGTTTCATGATTCAGAGAATCATTTCAAATAACCCCAGGTGTCTGATGCAGGAGCATCTCGAGTCCTTGGAAATCCTGTGTCACCAAAAAGATGTTTGAAGTTTTTTGTGTTGCTTGGTTTCTTCTTTGACCGAGTTGGTTTGGTGTTGCTCAGTTTCTTTTGTTTATCGGTGTTGGTCAGTTATCTCTTTGGCACTCGGTGAATTTCCTTGGTGCTCGGTGATTTTTGTCTAGTGCTCAGTTTTCTTGATTACCAAGTCCTTTATTTTGGATTTCTTTTGAGGCCGACTTGATTTGGTAGCCTCTTGTATAAATGTAGTTGTTTGGTTAGAGTTTGGGAGTCATTTTTAGGAATAGAAGATAGGAGATAGAAAATTAGAGATTGTTGGCAAATCCTCGCATGTTGGAGGACTTATGTACGTGATTATAATATCTAGCCTAAACTGGGAAGGCCTTATAGCCTGGCATGTATGAATCAAATTAAAGTAATAAATGAAAGTATCTGCATTCTCTCTCTCACTGTTGTGTATTTTTTCTTCCATGTGTGATCTCTGCAAGATGGATCTAGTTAGGGCGTGCCTTTGGCCCCTCTCCCCATCCTCCCTTGTGTCATAAATATATAGTAAATACACAAGAACATGAATTACCTTAATGAAGGTATTCCAACCATTCATTTTAATCCCTAGCCCAAATTCACTTTCTTTGATATGAAATTGTTTATGTTCGTAGAAAATCATGTGGAAACTTGAGTTTTTCATATTAATTCTTTCATAGCATTAATTTTCTACTTTGTTAATAACCAAGGAAGGGAACTTATATTAATCTGGTCTCCATTACTATTTGATTGAATGACATTTTTCATTGCATGATTGGATTCCTGAATGTCACTACAAATCTTGACAATTTTTTCTTTGTCACGCCTTCCATCTAATATTTTTCATAATGTCTCTATTATATTCTTTTCAATATGCATAGTATCAAACAAATGCACAATTAGTAGTTTATCATATTAGGACAACCTACTAAATTATTTGGACTAACTTTTCAGTCCCTTTGGAAGGTGGTCATTAATTCCTTGATGACCTTCACGGTCATCAATTACATCATTAATAACCAAAACACAATATAAAAATATCAATTCCAAACATAAACCATTAGATGAATTGACATTACCTTGATGATTAATTCTATTGTATTCCAACTTCCATAGGCAAGGTGTCATTTTTCATGGCTTTGATGTAGTCTCTTCTTTCCCATTGAAAAGATGTTTTTTCAGTATTTTGATACGTATGATTTATGTGGAGGAAGTGCCTATACTCATCAAACATCTACTTTCCTAAACTTTTTGAACGACGCAATTTTATTTTTGGACCACAAAATGGACATGCAAATTTTCCCTTTGTTTTAAGACCTACAAGATCATGTATAATTGGATTAAATATGTTAATTTTTATAATTATAATTATCATGCGCAACTTCAACACTATAACATACCATAAAAATGTGTTAGCCCTACGACATCATGAATTGTCATACAAGTATTGCATGGAATTAAAATTGTCTTTGTCCTATTGGTCTAGAGATTTCATAAATAGTGACACCATTCCATAACTCCAGCAAATCGTCAATAAGAGGCTCAATATATACATTCATATCTTTAACTTGGTACTTACCTAGTTGAATGAACAAAAAATATTGCATAATTATTATGACCATTTTACTGCAATATTTATAATTTAATGTAGATTAATATTAAATGAAAAAATACCTCGAACAATCATTTCCAACATTATGTGCTCCATCTTTATTGACTTCCATGGATGAATTTTATTGTTAATAACAAAATATGTCACACCAAGTAAATAGATCTCAACTCTCCAAATGGATTGACACCGTTCGCTGCCAATGAAAGCTTGATATTACAAGGTTCTTTAAAGTGTGGCCACTTTTCCTCTATATCCATAAATTCAAAACCATTTATAGGCATTTGAATAATATCACCTTGAATTCTATTGTGTGCATGATAATCCATATATTGTGTCAAGCTAGTGCACCTGAATAATTGTTGCAAATGTGGAATAATGGGAATATAATGAACAATCTTGCAAGGCACCTTTTTTATTAGTTGATCTATTTGATATCTAGTGATATGACATTCAAGTCATTCTATTGCAAATTCATGTTGTTTATGATATATAATATGATTATTGGGACATGCATATATTGATTGATACTCCATTCCAATATCTTTCCAAATGATGGATAATTCTCGGTATGAGCGAGGTAGAATATTTGACGGTGGTAACAAAAAATAATCTATCAATCTAAAACAAAAAATATAATTTGTTAATATAAAGAATATTAATGGTACATGTTTCACCATTTATTAACTATAATGAAATTACAACAAAAATAGATGAAAAAATATGACATATATGACATATCTTAACATACGTGAGATTGTTATGTTGGATAAACCATTCATAACCTTCAAGTTCACCGACAAAAATACATCAGAGAGAAGATTTTTTTGGGATCCTTCGTAAAGGGGATTGTATGTTTTCTAAAGTAGAGGTAAATCATGAACAACATCAAGGTCATCTTGATCATCATGATCATCCGCGCCAGTACTAAATGTGTCATGGATCATTGTATTTGTACCATCATCTTCAATTCTATTTTCCGGTGCATGATCATCTTCTTCCATAGGATCATAATCTTTAGCTTTGATATTCCAACCTCCATGTTCCTCCACTTGGTAAACCATATTATCTGGGTTGTGGTGGTCCATATCATGTGCCCTAGGGTTCTCCACCTATATAAAAATGATCAAGACAAATAAACCATGATCATGATCTCATCATCAAGTGATTTATTATGTATATAATTTGTCAAAACAATATAATGAATAACTTACCAATGGATGATAATCATGCCCCCCTTCAATGTGACCATGTTGACTACAATGTTTCCTAGTTCCTCTGATTAGAAGTTTTCTAGTCTTTAAGCCCTTAACATTTTTCATCACCTTTGGTTTTCAATCTAGACCATAATCTAGCAATTGTATCCTTATTTTGTTCTTCGTTTATATTATCTAACATGTTCTTTCTTCATAGGCAAAAAAATTGGGCTATGGAAACTTCGGTCTATAACCTTCACAAACTAAGCAAAATGATATCGCAAGTACAGAAGTATTCTTAGAACTCGTTATATAGAACTTGAAATGTTAGTTATAAAATTATATTTTAGTATAATATACCAAATTGAAATACTTAACATAGAAAAATTACAAAATTAACCAAAACCATTGAACATTCAACATAGTACAATAGTACTCAGGTACTCCAAGTACCCGATGTAGGGACGTCCCAAGGATGGGTACTTTGAGTTTTTGTGGAGATCAACATAACAAAAAATTTAGGTTAATAAGTAAACTTAAAGCATAGGTATACATTTTCTCCTAGGCTTGCATTCACACCCATTCCCTAGGTAAATGTGGCATTCTCCTAGTATCTTGTAACAATGCCCACAAAGAGGGACACATGAACATGAACTCTTTAAAGATGTCCCTATCTATTTTGATGCTTTTATAAGTTTATCAACTTTAATTTTGTTTTTATATAATTTCCAATTCACAAATCTAATAATTCCTTCTTTGTTAGCCATCAACATTTAATCAAACACAACACCATATCTCTAATTTGTGGCAAAGATGGCCTTTTTACTCTTGTGGCACTTGGTTGACTTAAGTAACCTTAAAGCCTTGAATTTATTGTGACCTTTTCACAATGAAGATCATCCTCCAGTAGCATACCAAACTCTTAAGGGGTTAAGTGTTTTTTTTCGCTCATGAGTATCAAGCGTTGCAACAACAAATTTTTAGGAAAACAAACCTAGAAAATTGGACCTGCAGTCATTAAAATGGCCATATCTTGATTAATATTCCATAAAAAAAAATTAAAATGGACTTTTTGGAAAGATAATTCATATTCCTAAATGTTCCAATAGGTTTACAATTGTAAAAAATTCATACACAATTAGTCCAAGCTCTACAACAATGAATTTTATAGAAAGAAGTGTAGAAACAGTTATATTTTTATTGCAAACTTTCACCAATATCATCTCCAACCCCATGCCTTGACCCTAAGAGGGATTTTATACATTTCTTAAGCCTTTCTAATGGTTCTAAGTATAATTTTAATTTGGTTATTCATTGGTGATGGGCCTCTAAAAGGCCATCTTTCTTAGTTCTTTTTATCCTCCTTTCAAACAGTTATTTGCAAATAGACATGACTTTATGGTTTTCAGGCTTATGAACTTATGGTTTTTATATATATGTTATATGTGTGTGTGTGTGTGTGTGTGTGTGTGTGTGTGTGTGTGTGTGAAGACATAAAATAGAATGTGGATAGTTTAAAGATGTGATATTTGCTTGAATTCGTGGACAAGAATGGTATAATGCAGTAGTTATACATGTTGATGAATATTTCCTTGCCTATGCTATATTTTGGGTAGTTTCCCTCCTGTAGCCATAGGACTTGCAAGAGTGTTAATTAGAATTATACACCTTTTTCCTAATACTAATGATAAGGATATATATGTCTATGGAAGTTTGTGTGTGCGTTGATTATTTTGCATGTATTTATTGTAGGCAATCAAGGACCGGCATTGTGGCGCTAGAATAGTCAAAGCCAACCGTTGTTGTAAGATCTTCACAAGCAGGGCAACTCAAATACTATTTTCTGTTGCATGCAATGTGTGGATTTAGTTCCTTCAATGTGCTATATTCCTAGAGGATTTATTCATGATTAATGTTATTTCTATTCTAAAACTTTATGAATTTGTAATGATCCTCATTTATGGAGTGATCTTAGATTTAGGAGGTAGTGGTAGCTTTCCTTCAAATAAACTACTATTGTAACTCTTTAGGAGTTAGTCAATTTTCATAATAGAACTATTGTTGTTGTGATACTATTTTTCAATCAAGTGTAATCATTTTCCATGAATGAATAGAATGCATAGTTTGAGTTTAGATCTTTTATCTTGATTGTATTTTCTATTCACTCATCCAATGGGGACCACTTGGTGAGTGAATTGCTCTATTAGAGTAGAATTTATTTTCATATTTATTTTGAAGTAAAGTAGAACTCTGTTGTTCCTACAGCCACTAGTAACAGAACTGGTAGATTGTTCTTGCAGCATAGGCAGTTAGATTAACTCCTACCTGTGATTACATGCTTTGTTAGAATAAATTCATTTACTGGTTCTAGCATAGTTTTCCTGAAGCTCAAAGCACTTGAATTTCATAGGTTAGTCATAAGATTGAGATAGTTTGAAGCATATACTTTTTGAATTCCATTCCAATTTTACGTCCCTGGTCGATAATTAAATGAGACTAAATAATTCATTTAGCAACCATTTAGGGTTTCCAATCCTGAAATAGGTAGTCCATTGTTTTGGGTTTCTAATACCATTATTTGGCCAAACATTTTTGGCACCATTGTCGGGGATGGTGTTAATCCAAACTTATCCTAGTGTTTATATTCTCAGTTTCAATAATCTAGAACTTAGTTTTAAGTAAGCATTTTATGCATAGAAGAAGAGACCACCTTTGGAGATTTCTTCCTTGTAATAATTAGGAGGATCCATTTGATATCTTTGATCTTGAACTTGAGGAATCCTAAAATGAGAATGAAAAAGAAGAACCCTTTGAAAATCCATTTGTTGATGCTCAAAAATGAATATCCTCACCATCATCCTCTGAAGGATCACTGCAATTGAATGACCTTTTTGCTAAACCTGAGTATTAAGACAACCCATTTTCTCTTGTTATCTATCAGCCACCATGACCAGGTCCTCCTCCAAGAATGGCTCATCCTACATTTCCTTTCCCTATCCCCACTTAGCACGGTAATCATAATTTAAAGAACATACCTACCTCTGCACTTCCCAAATTTTATGTCCTCATTACTAAGGACCCTGAGACCTTCCTCTTTGAATTTGACATCCTTTGCAGTAGCTATGATTACACCACTAATTCCCACAAGCTGAAGTTATTTCCATCCACTCTCAAGGAGGCAGCTCTAAGATGGTTCATGGGGTTGTGTGCCAATGTTGTAGTAGATTGGGATGCAATGAGAAATATGTTTCTTTCCAAGTACAAGGAATACTGTAGGGGGTGAGAGATGAAAGGAGATGACATTTTTAAAATGTCACAAAAGGAAGGTGAGACTGTTGAAGACTATGTCTCAAGGTTTATGTTCAATTTGTAGTGCAACACACAGCATTAGTTGAATGAAGAGTCTCAAAAACACCTTTTCTTAAAAGGTGTGAATGATGGAAGTATTGAGGCTCTAGACCTTATGGCAGGACGAGACATTACTCAGAAGAACTGGGCTAACATAAAGAATATATGTTTGAACTATTCAAGGGCTACTATGAAGAAAGGTAGGGGACTTAGAGACCTACCACATAAGTCCAATGGTGGTTCAGGGGTATAAAAGATGGACATATCCAATCTTCTATCTAACTTCAAGAAAGACAACACCAATGATGTTGCCACTCAATTGGATAGTATGCAAGCAAGAAGAAAGAAGGAAGAGGTAGATGTCATGATGATTGAATTCTGCTCTCATTGGAGAGAAAAGAAGATAAATTATAGGTGCAAGATAGTTGCATCTGTGGACACTAATTCAATTCCCACTGAGTTTAAAGCCATAAATGAGGAGAATGGAGAAGTTTTCTATGTTTCTCAAAGGTGCCCATGGGCTCAGAGACAAGGTATGCCTCAAGACACCTTGAATAATTTTGGTTATAATAATAATAGTAGTCAATGGCCAAACCATGCCCCTCAAAATTCTGCCCCTCAAGGATAGAATTGGAATTATAACTGGTCTAACCAACAACGACACTATAACCAAGCCTATCAGCAACAACCACCATTTAATCCATACCAACAACAATTTAACTCATATCAACAGCCACAATAGAATAACCAATGGCCACCACATGGTAACTAGAAATAGCAACCTTAGTGGGAACCTAACCAGCCTATTCAAGATCAAGCTCTCATGCCTCCACCTTAGCAGCAAGCTATTATGCCTCCACCTCCTGTAACCAATAATAACCCTCAAAAGCCAACACAACTTCCTGCACAACCAACTCCAAATCCCAACAACAAGTAGCAAGCTTATTCCCTACAAGTAAATGATATTCATCTCAGATTAGGAACTACATTGCCCACACCTAAGGAGCCTATAATAATAGAAGTTGTTGATGCTGGAGATATACCTATGAACCAAACTACTAATGTTCCACCTATTCCTCAATCTACACCAGTACTCAAAAATCCCCCTTATCCACAAAGATTGGCTCAATCAGCTCCTCCCAAAGAAAATCCTATAGAAGCTGATTTAATTGATCAACTCAAGCAAGTGACAATGAAAATCCCCTTGTTGGATGCCCTTAAAGAAGTCCCAATCTATAATAAGGCAATCAAAGAAGCCTATATTAAGTACCCAGAAAGGAAGAAAAAAGACCCTGACACTGTCCATGTTTTAGGACAACTTTCTGATCTCATGTTAAGAAAAGTTTTAATGCCTAAGTACTCTGATCCAAGGATCCCAGTGGTCACTATTCATATTAATGGTATCCAAATGCAGAATGTCTTGATTGACCTAGGAGCATCCATCAATGTCATGACTAGGGAAGTTTTGTTGAGGCTTAGCATAATTGGTTTAAGAGATACACCTATAATATTGTAATTAGCTAATAATTCCACTATTAAGCCAAATGGCATGGTAGAAGACATCATTGTAACACTGGATTCCTTGGATTACCCTTCAGATTTCATAGTCCTATCATCCAAAGCCACTCTAGGAGGATATCCATTAATCCTAGGATGACCTTGGTTAGCCGCGATTGATGCTTGCATTGCATGTCGCTCAAGAAAAATGACCATATCAGATGGGATAAATACCAAGAAGCTAGCTTTGTGTTCTCTAGAAAAACCCCAAGTAGAGCTTGACCAGGTTATCTAGCCAGATTTAGGTGATGCTACCTGTGAAGAAAATTCAGTGCAACAACTCATGGTCATTGAAAGAGATCTATTTATGGTGTCACAAGAAGAAGATGATATATTAGTAGAAATTCTCACTAACCAATATGGTTCTAAAGCATCTTCTTGTGCTATCCCAAACTGTGTACTCCAAACAATATTACCCAAGCATACTTCACCTTAGTCTTCTCTAGCATTTGATTATTTCCACACCTTGTTGCCTCATGAAATAAAGTCACCATCATTTGCAAAAATATTGATGGTGGATAAAGTAAAAAGAGTTGAAATTTCCTTAGGAAAGGAGTTGAATGTTAATAAGAATCTCACTACATCCCAGATGTCCAGTCTTCTCCAACTTTTGCAAGAAAGTTAGCAAGCCTTTGCATGGGACTATACTGATATGAAGGGGTTAGACCCTAAACTTTGTACTCATAGAATCTATATAAGCCCTGAGTGCAAGCCAGTTAGACAAGCCCATAGGAGAATTAATAATGCTTTGAGAGACATAGTGAAGACAGAGTTACAAAAGCTCCTTAGTGCACGTTTCATTTCTCCTATTTCTGAAATCCAATGGGTTTCTCCTTTAGTAATTGTCCCAAATAAGGGGGGAAATGAAGAGTTTGTGTAGACTATAGGGAGCTTAACAAAGCCACCAAAAAGGATCACTTTCCATTACCTTTCATTGACCAAGTGCTTGATAATCTTGCTAGTAAAAAGTATTTTTCATTTCTAGATGGCTTAAGTGGATATAACTAGATCTAGATATCACTAGAAGACCAGGATAAGACAACGTTCACCTATCCATGGGGAATATTTTCTTACTTAGTCTTACCATTTGGATTGTGCAACGCACCTGCTACTTTCTAGAGAGTAGTGCTTGGAATTTTCTCTGACATTTTTGCTAACTATGTTGAAATATACATGGATGACTTCACTACTCATGGAACTACATTTGAGGAGGCACAAGCTAACTTGGAGAAGGTTCTCAAGAGATTCCAGGAATACTACCTCTCCCTTAATAGTGAGAAGTGTTACATGATGATGGAGGAGGGAGTTGTCTTGGGACACTACCTTTCATCTTTTGGAATCCAGGTTAACCCTACAAAAATTGTAGTCATCAACACACTTCCCACACTAGTCAAGCAAAAATATGTCAGGAGTTTTCTCAGCCACGCTGGTTATTACAGGAGATTCATCAAGGATTTCAACCAACTTGTAGCACTTTTGTACAATTTGTTGAAGAAGGAAGTCGAGTTTGCATGGACAGGATACTATGAAGCATCATTTCAGTAGCTGAAAGATATTTTGACAAAAACACCAATTCTCAGAGGACCTGATTGGAAGCTACCATTTCACATCCATACTGATGCATCTAACTATGCCATTGGAGTAGTCCTCAGACTAAAGGAAGGTATAGTTAAGCATGCTATTTATTATATTAGTAAAAACTTGCAAGGTGCTGAACTAAACTCTACTATCACCGAAAAAGAGCTACTAGTGGTAGTCTATGCTCTCAACAAATTCAAGCACTATATCACAAGATATGAAGTATTTGTATATAATGATCATTCAGCCATCAAATACTTGATGAAAAAGCCTACCATTGATGGTAGATTAGCACGCTGGTTACTCATCATGCAGGAATTTGATGTGAAGATAATTGATAAACCAGGAAAGGCTAATGTGGTGGCTGATTTCTTATCTAAATTACAAGTACTAGATGATCTTGTAGCAATTGATGACAACTTCCTTGATGATCACCTATTTTCTATTGATTCTTTCAATCCATGGTATGCAAACATAGCAAACTACCTTGCTACAGGAAGGACACCACCTCATTTCTCGCCTAAACAATGCCAACTTCTGGTTGAGAAGAGTTTTAACTTCTCTTGGATCTCAGGATTTATGTTTTATACAGGTCCATACTAGGTCACCAGAAGATGTGTTCGAGAGGATGAGACTTGTGACATTCTATGAGCATGTCATGATGAGCCGCGTGGAGGCCATTTCGCATCAAAGAGGACAGCCTATAAAATTTTGACAATTGGATACTATTGGCCTACTTTAATTTACATAAAGATGCAACAAAACATACAAGGCACTATGATAGATTCCAATGCATGGGGCACCCAACAAAGTTAGATGAAATGCCCTTGCAGCCTCAGGTAGTGGTGACACCATTTGACAAATGGGGTATCGATTTTTTTGGACCCATTGAGCCATCTTCTCATGGAAAGTCATATATATTAGTATGTATTGACTATGCCACAAAGTGGGTCAAAGCTAAAGCCATGAGGCATGCCAAGGATCAAAAAGTAACTAAATTTCTCTATGAATATATATTCACCAAATTTGGAGTACCATGGGAGATAGTCATGGATCAAGGTGCACATTTTACCTCAAATCTCATCTCATAGTTGATGCATGAATATATGGTGCAACATGGTAAATCTTCACCATATCACCCCCAGGCCAATGGCCAGGTAGAGATAACTAACTGGGAGATAGAATCCATCCTAACCAAGATAGTTGTTGTTCACAAGAAGGGCTAGGCTAACCATCTTCCTAAAGCTATTTGGGCATACCTAACAACATGGAAAATCACAACAGGGTTTACCCCTTTTGAGCTAGTGTATGGAAAATCTGCATCCATGCCTATAGAGTTTTATCATAAGACACTCAGAACAACCTTGGAATTGGACATTGATCTTACTAGAGCCCAAGAAGACCAGTTATTACAATTGAATGGGTTAGATGAATACATGAAATTTGCACTCCACAACACTGAATTAATCCAGCAACAGTGGAAGAAGTGGCATGATAAATTCATCAGAGAAAATTAATTTTTAGTTGGTGATTGGGCACTACTGTATGACTCCAGATACCACCACACACCAGGAAAATTTTAGACACGATGGCTCAGGCCCTATGAGATAATCTGAGTATTTGATAATGGAGTAGTTTAGCTTTCTACCATAGATCCTGTATGGTTCAAACTTCTTCTCAACGGGCATAGACTCAAACTATAATGTCCCCGCCAGGGAACCCATAAGGAATCAGGTCTTAAGACCAAAAATTGCAACTAACAAATTTTTTTTTAACATTAAATCATTACTACATCACATTAACATTCCTTAAGGTTCCCTTAATGAATTCCTTTGCTAACATATTCACATTACTTATCCAAATTGAATTTCATTTCCTTTCTTTACTTTCACATTTAGAACTTAAGAGATAGAGTAAGAAAATAACATTTCATTTACAATTATATTCCTTACTTAATATATTGATTTCATTTCACCTTCCTACACATTGAATGACTATTCATTACAAATTACATTTCAACCTTATCATAATAAATATTTTCCTTTCATTGCAACAAAGAAGAGATAGAAAAGATCATTCAACATTACATTGTACATTTCCAACTTTGCTCTTTCAAAACAATAACCCTTGAAATCAAACCTAGTACTATCCCTCCCAGTTACATTGCTTTTCTTTTCAATTACATCATTTGATAATAAATCTCATTACAATAACAAATACATGAAAAGCCCAAAGGCATTACAACATATCTTTACATCTTTATTTTCATTAACAATGATACAATATAAAGATCTTCAAAGAATTTGAACATATCCGAGCCACGAACAAAACCTCGAAAGATTTTTGCCACCGAACCATGTGGAACTGGTGAGGTTCCACCCCCCGTGCTAGGAGATAGAACCAAGATACTTACCAGGCCCTAAGCAATCTAAGGCTCAAAAGATAAAGAAATCCAAGACTCAAAAAGAACATAAAATATCATCGTACTATAACATAGAGGTCAAGGTTCTAGGAAACCACCTAAGTGAGTGTCATCACACAACCTGTGTATTGGGATCCACCCTGGCAACCATGTAACCCCGGTCCCCCCTTTATGAATAGGGATCCACCTTGGCAATTATCCCTGGTCCCGGTACTCCAATTAGGTCTGTGTGGACATTATTATATTCTCTTTCATTATCTTTTGAATCCCCCCTTCCCAGGTTAATTTTTTTAAGGTTATCACTTTTTACAAACCCACCCATAGGATCATCTGGCAACCACTTTAGGGTTCCAACACCTATGGTGAGCCACTCACTTAAGGTTCCTATCCCTTACCCCACACACACACAAACCATGAAAAACTCAAGAAATCTCAGAATGATCCATCTCATAGGTCTAGGGAACCCTCCGGTGCACTCAAGCCACCCGAACAAGATCTGACCTTATATTATGGACTCTACCAAAAGCCAAGTAGGAGCAAAGACTTAAACTCAAGACCATGTAAAGAAATTCATTAAACGAAACATAAAACTTCCCACAAGCATTGACACAACATTCCATAGCTTATTTCAAAAATCTAGGAGAAAGTCTCAAGTGTCTGAAAAATGACCAAGTCTGAATTTTTAAGAAATCCAAAAATTATAATTTGCATCTTAACTCCTATGAATCTGAAACCTATCCCAATCATCTCAGAAGGTACCTAAACCCTTTATACAAGTATAACTTAAAGTATAAGAAATTACGTAAACTTATAATTAAATGTTATAATTGTATAAAGCCTGAATCCTATTTTCCTCAGTTTATACTAGCTCTGTCAGTTTATACTAGATTGGTCGGTCAACACTGCATTGGTCGGTCGATGCTGGGTTGGTCGGTTGACACAGTTTTGCTCGGTAAACACTATTTTGGTCAGCAATGCTACTTTGGTCGGTTATCACTATACCGATCTTGCTCGATTGACACTCTACCGACCTAGCTCGGTTGACACACTACCGACCTGGCTCAGTTGACACACTACCGATAGAAACTATAAAACATGACTATCAACTTTGGCTTGCGGGTAAAACTGGGCATTATGGGAACTATGGCTGCCTAATCTGATAACGACCCATTTGAGATCTCCCAGTTTCCCTTTAGAAACAACTCATCAATCCATCCTATCAATCTAATAAATATGTTCTAGATCTGGACAAAGAAAACTGGTGCTAAAATAGATATGAAACTATAGGTTTGAAACAGAAGTTCTAAAGTCTCAAAGAAATCATGGACATTCTAGATAAGAAAGGAGATACAAGGGAAATGCTAAGGACCCTACAACCTCCTACAAATGTAGAAATAATCATATACATACAATCATGGAAAAATATTTAAACATAATCCTAAACTCCAAATCACTAATACAGGCACAACATATATAGATATGCAACACATAATCATTCTATAATTTATAAAGACAATACAACACACAGAGCACCCATTCATGCACAAAGAGGAAGAATGGAGAATTCTTCCCAGTTTTAGACCCTACCTTGGGTCCTGCGGAGAAATCCTCTTCCCTTGACTGGAGAATCTCTGAAAAAACTTCAATCCGTGACTAGATATCCCTCTGGAAATCTTCCTTTGGCAATCAACTCCAAGCAATCCTCACATAGATGACTTCACCAACCAGAGACTTACAAACTCACAAATCTTTCACCAAAACTTTCCGGAGAAATATCATTCACATACAACTCAAAAGAAAACAAACCTTCCAAAAATTGTCATCCTCTCGCACACAAGAATCATCAATTATTTATCTTCCAACTATGTGGTTGGAGGAGTTGCTTTACAGGAAGCAACTTCCCCAACTTCCATAGTTGGTTGGAGGAACAACCAAATAATCTCCTGTAAAGACTTAATCAAGGTTTTAATAAATTTAATTAAAATACCTTTTAAATGAAAGCATAACAAGAATATTAGACAAATGCCCTTTAAGAAAGATACATAGCACAAATGGAAAACAAGTAGCCTTACTTCTAGGAGGTCTTAAGTTTGACTCCCTCCTAAATATCTAATTTTACTAAAAAGGGCATTTTCCTTTTATAATCGTTATTTTTACTTTTTATTAATACATTCATTAAATATACTTTATTTCTCCACTTTATATACTTATAATAAATAACACACCATTTACACAAATAATGAAAACATACAATTATTATTATTTATATAAGCATGGATATATGCGTGTACACCCACATATATACATACCTATATAAAATACAAACAATTATAACATATTTATAACTATTATACATATATAATAGATTAATTCTAACTCATAACATACACACAGACCAAATCCATAACACAAACTACATTCTACTTCCCTATCTAGGATAACTTCCTACACATAATTCTAAGTCCATGGGTAACCTCGAGAGTATCTTGGTTAAATCTCCACACATCAACAGTTCGAGGATTTTGAAGGCACGCTCAGACCTGTGTAGCCAGGTGGAACGATGCCTGGTACCTGCATCCTGCAACACCAACTGATATGCATATACAAATATATATATATAAATATAAACAAATAGTGGCAAACAAGGAGGGAGAGTGTGACATCGTGTGGACCTCCCGTAGGAGTAACTACGACTGCCCCTCCTCATCCTACACTCATATCAACCAGTGAACATAAAACTATAATAGGGTCAGTAGGGTTAGATCATAATATAAACATCATAACACCAATCAATGTAAAACATTTTACTGATACTTCATTTCTAGCCATTCATCATTAAAACTCATTTAATATGTCGAAATAACTACAGTAACCAAATATAAATGCTCAAATGTCTCATAAAATGCTAACTAAATAATAATCATAGTCCATCATAAAATCCCAAAGTATCAAAGCAATAGTCCTGTCAGTCTAACATAAGAAGATGCTAGGGTGGGCATTACACAAACTCTACAACAAACTAGTCAGTCGCAAGGAGTTCCTGCAACAATTCCAGCACAGCAATGACACACTCACTCCTGCAACAGAAGCATCTGGGTCTCCTACCCAGATTCCAGTTGATTCTTGATTTTCATCAAGGACTCCATAATAAACATTTCACATCCCGTGAAATTATTTCTCCATACTACAATCCACCTCACCTTCTCTCTCAACCACTTTTCCATACCATCCCATCACTCCATCAATGCAGGTTATCTTTTTCAGAATACTCTTCTTGCAGTGCTTGCCAAGTACATGCCACATACCTTAGTACATATTTTATTTTATTCATTATTTATTAGGAATGTGTGTCATTTTAATTTCACTCTTGCATATCCTGGCCTGGTGGGACCCATGTCTTTACTTAGTTGGGGGGAGGGGAATATTTTATTTTCAAAAACTTCAAATTAGCATGTAGAGAATGAATTTATTGTCTTTATGAGATGATTGTCATCGTGTGTTTATCAATATGTCATTTTGTGATTGCATCATCATATCTGTAAGGAAATTAAAGATATTAAAAGCTGAAGTTTAACTTTTAATGATATGTTTGCAACGTGTTCAGGTGGCAAGCCTTGAACGAGTGAACTATTATGAGATTTGATGCATTAAAACAAGTGGAAATATCATTACATTTCATGCATTAAACACTTTTAATTTCTTGAAGTAAGTAGCATTTCGTACGCCTCCTTTTTTGTCTGCAACGTCTTGTGTCGTAACACTTTAAATTTTGATTTTCCATTGTTGTGCTCTATGAAAATAACAAGCTTCTGCAAAAATTTAAATTTTCTATTCATAACAATGGGAGATCTTCAAAGGCATGAGCCAATGGATCATAGGGTTTTGCTAGGCAATGCGTCCAGCTGTGAAATGTTTAGAAGGAAAGGGTGGTTGGACTACTACTTGAGTCTTAAAGGGTTCAATGATGAAGTTTCTCTGTAATTTCTAAGCACTTTGAAGGATGGATTTGCAATGGTCAAAGGTTTAAAAATTAAATTTATAGAGGATATTATGGCTGAAGTGACCAGTTTTCTGTAGGAAGGCGAACAGTGGACTAAGGACCTTGACTTGTGTTCAGCTAGGGCTTAGTTCACCTTGCACGGTGACCCTTGGCTAGACATTGATAAGAAGCAAGGCACTTCTAGGGTGTCCTTACCCTTGGACTTCATCCAACCAACTACATTCATCATCCAGTATTTCACCTGTGAAGGGCATTATAAGTATTTGCATGACCTACATTTCAAAATTCAGAGTCATCATTGGCACGACAATAAATGGGTAAATCTTCCCAACTTCCCATTCAATATTGTGAAAAAGCAAGCTTCTTTAGTTCAGTCAGGAAACGTGATGCAAGGCAAGATGTAAGAGGGGCCAAAGGATGGCACACCCTAATGATCCAAGCCTGCAACACACATGCGGAAGCAACAAACAACAAGAGTGAGAGAGAGAATGCCAGATCTATCATATATTATCATCAATTTGAATTATACATGTCGCGCTATAAGGCCTTCCTAGTTAGGGCCTAATATTACAATGAATTACAAAAGTCCTCAAACATGCGAGGATCTGCTACAAATCTCTAATCTAATGCCTTCTAACTTCTATCAAAATTGACTCTCTAAACTACTTCCAAACATCTACATTTATACAAGAAGCTACCGACCTAAGTCAACCTTCAAATCCATAATTAATAGAAATAATGATCAAATCTGGGACCACACACTTCCCAATGATGGATTCTAGCATTAATTTCATGATCCAATATAAATGCACAAGTCGGCCACAATAGGAAACAAAACTAAACCCGTCGGTAAGCAAGATAACCGAGCAGCAGACAGGCAATGTCGAGCGCCAATCAAATAACCAACCGCCCAAGAGATAACCGACCACACTCAGTAACCAAAGGAAACCAACCAACTATTGATGAACTCGATCAAAGAAGAAATTGAGCAACATAGACAAAAACTCCAAATTCTTTTTGGTGACATAGGATTGACAAGGACCCGAGATGCTCCTGCATTAGACACCTGGGGTTATTTTGAAATGATTCTCAGAATCATTTGGTAGGTTTGGTCTGAGCTACATCCAACTCAGACTATGAAATCCATGAACTATCTTCCATCAGTCTATTCTTCCACTTAACCAGATATTCCATGTACTATTTTCCTCTTGTACTCTTGCCAACTCTTTCCTTCAAAATCTGTTCAACTTCATCATTCTACTTCTTAGGATATTCTGTCAGTACTGTCACTTATTCATTAGGTTCATGATACTCATATAAATCAGCAATGTTGAAAATCAGTGATATGTCCATGTCATCAAGTAACTAAAACTCATATGCATTTCCACTATCAAATTTCCTCAGAATCTTTCAAGGTCCAAACTTCTTCATCTTCAGCTTTCCATATGTTCCAACAGGAAACTAACCTTTCTTCGAATGAACCATCACTTCATTACCAACATCAAAAGTTTTATGTCTTCTTGATCTATCAGCTCTGTCTTTGTATTTTTTATTACTGTCTTCCAGCTTTAGCTTCACATCTTCATGTAAGGTCTTCATATATTCAGCAAACTTTACTCCTTCAGAACTTCTCTTATTCTCATCAAAAATATCTCTCAAATCAAATATTCCTCTCGGTTGTGTGTCATTCACAATCTCAAATGGTGTCTTTCCAGTACTTCTATTCATTGAATTGTTATATACAAACTCTACTTGTGCCAACATAGAATCCCAATTACTTGGTGTGTCTCCAACTAAACATCTCAAAAGATTTCCCAAACTTTTGTTCACAACCTCAGTCTGTACATTGGTTGGTGGGTGAAATGTAGAACTATATTTCAACTTAGTGCCAAATTTCTTCCAAAGTGTTTTCCAAAAATATCCAACAAACTTACTGTCTCAGTCAGAGATAATACTCCTTGGTAATCCATGCAATCTGACAATTTCCTTAAAGAAAGATCTGCTACATGTACTACATTTCATGTCTTTCTACAAGGTATAAAATGTGCCATCTTAGAAAATCTATCCACAACAACAAATATAGAATCATTACCTCTTACTATCTTTGGTAAGCCAAGAATAAAGTCTATACTGATGTCAATCCAAGGTTTCTCAGGAACATCAATCGGTGTTTACAATCTAGTATTCTGACTTACTCCTTTTGCAACTTGACAAATTCCACAACTTTTCACAAATTTTTGAACATCTTTATACAACTACGGCCAATAGTACTTCTCCTTTAGCAAATTCCATGTTTTTATCAATGCCAAAATGTCTAGCTAAACTACTACTATGTTTCTCTTTTATCAAATTACATCTCATTACTCCCCTCGGTATACACAATTGAATACCTTTAAACAACATACCTTCCTGAATGAAATATTCATCTCATTTAGTGTCTTGTTGATCTTGAATAGGTTCTCTACACTTTCTCCACAACTCAAAAAAATTAGGGTCATTTTCACACAAACCTCTCATCTCATCAAAACCAAGAACTTCAATTTTCATCTCGGTCATCAAAGATCTTCTTCTAATCAATGCATCAACAACTCAGTTAGTGACTCCACTCTTATGCTTTATCACAAATGTATAACTCGGTAGATACTCAACCCATTTCATATGTCTCTGATTCAACTTAATCTGACTACCCAAATATTGTAAAGCCTTATGATCAGTATACAACACAAATTCACTCGGTATCAAATAATGTCTCCATTTCTTTAGTGCTTGAACAATAGCACAGAATTCTTGATCATACATAGAATATTTCCTTCTAGCATCATTCAACTTTTCACTAAAGAAAGCAATAGGTTTACCTTCTTGACTCAACATAGCTCCAATTGCACTTCCACTTGCATCACATTCTACTTGGAATACTTTACTAAAATCAAGTAATGCCAAAATAGGTAATTCAACAACATTCTACTTTAGGGTTTCAAAACTTCTGTCAGCTCCATGTGTCCACTTGAATTCTCTTTTGTCTCCTCTCATAGTCTCAGTCATAACATTACAAATTGAACTAAAATTCCTTATGAACTTTCGGTAAAAACTTGCCAAACCATGAAATGATCTTACCTCACTAGCATTCACAGGTGTAGGCCAATTCAAAATAGCTTCAACCTTTTCAGGATCCATCTTCAAACCATCAGCTGAAATAACAAATCCCAAATACACAATCTCTTCCTTCATGAATGAACGCTTTTTCAAATTTATCAACAACTTTTCCTCTTTCAATCTTTGCAAAACTTGTCTAACATGCAAAAAATGTTCTTCTCTAGTCTTACTGAATATCAGAATATCATCAAGATATACAATCACAAATTTACCCAAGAATTTCTTCAAAACTTCACTCATTAGCCTCATAAAAGTACTCAGTGCATTATTTAAACCAAAAGGCATAACCAACCACTCATACAAACCTTCTTTTGTCCTGAAAGCAGTCTTCCATGCATCACCTTCTCTTATTCTGATATGATGATACCCACTTTTCAAATCAATCTTTGTGAAATACTTTGCTCTAGTCAAACTATCTATTATATCATCCATTCTCAGTATAGGAAACCTATACTTCACGGTTATCTTATTGATTGCTCTGGAATCAGTACATATTCTCCATTCTCCATTCTTCTTTGGTGCCAATACAATAGGTACTACACAAGGACTCAAACTTTATCTGATCAAACCTTTCTCCAGCAACTCTTGAATCTGTCGGTTCAATTCCTGATTCTCGGTAGGTGTCAACCGATGAGGTGCCTTATTGGGTGAACTAGCTCCAAGGATTAGATCCATAAAATGATCAATGCTTCTTTTCAGTGGAAAACCATCAGGTACATTATCAGAAATGATATCACTATACTCGGTGAGTAACTTATCAATCTCTTCAGGGACATTATCCTATGTTTTCTTACTCGGCTTATTAGGAATCACAACAAAACATACATCATTCCTCTTCAAAGAGTTAAAAAATTTTCTTCCTTCCATCAAACAAACTTTCATAGATGTGCAAACATTACTAACAGGTTCTTCCATCAAAGGTAACAAGATTTGTTTCTTTCCATCAGCCACAATAGTATACTTATGCAATCTCCCATCATATATAGCATGTCTATCATATTGCCAAGGTCTACCCAATAAAATATGACAAAAATCCATAGGCATGATATCACACAACAGCTTATCATAGTACTTTCCAGTCTTCAAATTCACATAACATTGTTCACTTACCAAGAGTGTATGTTCATCTTTGATCCATGAAATTTGATAGGGCTTCAGATGTACCAACCTTTCCAACTGCAATTTTGTGACCATCTCTTCATATGCCAGGTTCTTCGACCTACCACTATCAATGATTACCTTCCAAACTTTGTCAGAAACTCTACATCTGGTCTTGAACAAATTTTTCCTTACTGGATCTTCCTTCTTTCTTTCATTCCACAATGCTCTCCTTACCATCAAGTTATTTTCTTTCTCAAGTTCATTCGGTGACTCTTCTTGCACCAAAGCATTTCTACTACTACCAGCCTTCTTACTAGCTTGTGTACATTCAAAGGATCTATGTCCTTCCTCTCCATAGTTATAATAAGTTCCTCAGAAACTTCCTCTGCCATAACCACCTCAGTAGTTACTGCCTCTACCTCTTGAACTTTCACATTCCCACTCAGTCTTGCCTTTGTCCAGATTTGTCTTTTCTAGTTCAGATCTACCATTTTCACCATTAGATCTACCTCTTCCTCTAGGTAATCTACCACCTTGACCTCTCTATCTTTGCTCATGTCTCTTGTTCAATTTCTCCTTGGCTTTCAAAGAAAATTGATAAGCCTCTTCAATGTTCTCCAACTTGACCATACTAATTTCCTCTTGGATGGAAACCCTCAAACCATTTAGGTATCTACCAATTCTTTCCACATCATCTTCATCATGTCTAGATCTGATATCTAATCTATAGAATTCCTCAGTATACTATTTTACTGAGCTATCTTTCTGTCTCAAACTTTGCATTCGCTGAACTAGGTTAATCTGATAATCACAGGGTAAGAACTTTCCTTTCAATTTATTGACCATTTTACACCATACCTTGATTTTTTCTTTGCCTTTCCTCTTCTGATCCAATTGCAGATGTTCCCACCATAAGGATGCATGACTTTTCAACTTTGTGCTTGCAATCTTCACCTTCTTATCCTCAGGGATATTTTCATATTCAAAATCCTTTTCTATCTCAGTGATCCACCAATTCATCAAAATCCAGCATTCCACTATACTTAGGGGGATTGAAATGTGGTGTTGACTTTAGACTTGTCAAAGCCTTCAAAAATATTTCTTCACCTTGATCCATAATAGAAGTAGGTTCTGCATTTGCCTGTTCTTCTTCAATTTCATCATCACTAACATCTTCAAGATGTCTGCCTCTTCTTTGGGCTATCTCCACTGCTTCTAACCTAGCAACAATCTATCTTAGCATATCTGCCAATCCTGGATTTGCATCTCACCTCCCATGAACCATCTTGACAACCCTCTGAAATTGCAAGTCAAATCACAATTTGCTACCCCACAACAATTCAACTAGGGCTTCAAGAGGAACCTGCAAACCTAGATCCGTAGACCTAGATCAAGATCTCACCTCACTCTGATACCACCTTACGCAAGGTAGGATGCAAGAGGGGCCAAAGGATGGTGCACCCTAATGATCCAATCTTGCAACACACATGTGGAAGCAACAAACAACAAGATTGAGAGAGAGAATGCCATATCTGTCATATATTATCATCAATTTGAATCATACATGTCAGGCTATAAGGCCGTCCCGGTTAGGGCCTGATATTACAATGAATTATAGAATTCCTCAAACATGTGAGGATCTGCTACCAATCTCTAATCTAATGCCTTCTAACTTCTATCAAAACTGACTCTCTAAACTACCACCAAACATCTACATTTATACAAGAAGCTACTGAGTTGAGTCGACCTTCAGATCCATAATTAATGGAAGTAACGGTCAAATTTGGGACCATAGGCTTCCCAATGATGGATTCTAGCATTAATTCTATGATCCAATATAAATGCACAAGTCAGCCACAACAAGAAACAAAACTAAACCCGTCGGTAAGCAAGATAACCGAGCAGTAGACAAGCAATGCCGAGCACCAGTGAAATAACTGACCACCCAGGAGATAACCAACCACACTCGATAACCAAAGGAAACTGACCAAATACCAACCAACTTGGTCAAAGAAAAAATGAGCAACATAGACAAAAACTCCAAATTCTTTTTGGTGACACGGGATTGCCAAGGACCCGAGATGCTCCTACATTAAAAAGACCAGTCTATTTTGCATCATTGTTTGATAAAACTAGTTGTAGAAAGGGAATTAAATAATAAATCAATTGGGACATGGGAATAATTTCTACAAATGAATGAGATAGAACCTAGGATGGTCAGCCCTAGAGGCCGGGGTGTTGGGCGAAGAGAAAACACATCCACTAGGGTTTGCAAAGTCATCCAAATGATAGAAAATGTTCATGAAGCTTCCCCTTCCACTTCTAATCCATCCAAGAAAAGAACTTGTAATGTTGGTGCCTCCACTTCTAGAAGAAAGAGAAATAAAAATAAAGAAACTGCTAATGTCCCTGAAACCCCACCATCTGTAAAGACCAGGTCCACCTCTAGGAGAGACAAGGGTAAAACTATGGAAAAATAAGAGGCAATATCAAAGTAGCAATCTGGTAGTGATAATGATAATGTTAATGAAACCTTGCATTCGCATGGGGAAGAAACTCTAGAAGAACCTCATGTAGCAACTATGGAGGAAATGACCACTAGCAGGAGGAAATGAAAGAATCCTCCATGCTCATCCATAAACCCCATAAGGAGAAGTGCAAGGATTTTTGAAAGCAACAGGGATGTTGAGGCTCTCGTTCCAATTGTTAACCTTGAATCATCCTAATATGTGGAGAAGTCCTCTTCTGAGGAAATGTTTCAAGAATGTAGCCAATGACACTGAATTCAACAACCTGAATCCACAAATAGAAGTTAACCCTAGTGTTAACTATATACTTATTGATAGTGATGAGGATTCTAAGGAGGCCAAAGAGTTTGTAGATAACTCTATTAGGCAAGACATTCCTATTGATTCAAAAGACTCTCCTTCTGAAGAGTACCTAGAATTTGGAAAAGATATTGTTGAAGAAGTGTTAGAACAACATAATTAGGATGGATTAGAGACACTAGCTAGGGCAGCAACTGAATCTAGTGAGGACAGAAATGCAGTGACAACCCTTGTTTTATGGAGTGGAGAATCCTCCACACCAAAAAGAATAGTAAAAACCCCTCACCCGGCATCTAGATGGACAGATATTCTCAATCAATAACCATTACCACCCCTTGATTTGTCTACACCCCTGGTTGCAGGGATAAATCTATATCAATAATTCTTGTGGGAAAGAGAACAGTGGAAATTAGAAAAGGAAAAACTAAAACGTGTCATTGATGAGCAGGGCCATCTAATAGAATAGAAATCAGACCAATTGAGGTTTTGAAGAGAAGGGTTGATCAAATAATAGAGTTGATTCCAGAGCTCATGGCTTCCAAATCACCATCTCTAGTGTATACATTGTTCTTTAAGGAATAATTTGTTAATTTTAAATTGACAAGAATTGTATAAGGCCTCAGTCCCTCTATTTCAACCCTCCATGAATTTTATGATGCATTCCAGTTTGCTCCAATGTCCCTAAAAAATTTATTATGTGAACTATATCTACATAACTTGGTAGTACCAGATGATACAAAATTGAACTCGCTCCTTTATGTAGGAGATATGCAATTAAGGGCAATTATGTCCTGGATGCAGAATGAGATAAGCCGTGAACACCAAGTTGCACCTTATAGAAATAATGAGATGACAACTCCCTTGCTTATGAGGTCTGAAGTTCAACATTCTACGTGGACATTTCTAGATTGGATTTCTATTACAGTAAACCCAAGTGGAGCTAATAAAGTGTACCTAGTAACAGAGAAAGCTTTTGCAGATTGGGATCAACATTCATCTCATGACATTGTAGAAAAAATTAGTGCTTTGAGGAAAAGATGGATACAGATGTCTCCATAGAATTTAACCCTTACTACTAGAAGAGTTCCATGGTACATCATGTTGGGAAGGACTTTGCTCAATTACTTGTTTCCATTAAGGTTTTAGCTTGATGTACTCCTCCAACCATTACTAGCAATGAATGACAGTGCTATAGATTATGATATAACTACAAAAGTGTATCATCTTAAAATGGAAGCACTTCCATGTTAAGAGAATTTATCCCTCTGATTAAGTGGTCTAGGGTCATTTCAATCACCTCAATTGGGTCTTTGCATGGATCTGGTTGTTTCCCCCTTGTTATGCTTCTCTCTCCCTATTTCTAGCCTCATTTCTATAGACTTTCTCTGAGAATCTGAAGATCTTGACTTTTTGGGTCAAAGATGACATGATGGGTCAAGGAAGACTTAGTCCCTAACCTAGGTCAAGGATGACCTCATCCCTGACCTAGGGAAAAGACTACCTCGTCCCTGACCCCGGGTCCAATTTTCAAATTCTAGAAGTTTCAGGATGTCAGGTTTTGGAAAACTTTATTTTCCCACTTCTAAGTCGGTTGTTTTAGGTTTCAGAATGGTAAACTCTTAAATTGCATTTAATCTAGGTCCATTTCTAAGGGTTAAGGTTAATTGGGATTTAATTCTCCAATGTCAGCCTTCTCTAGGAGTTTGTGCCCTAGATCACTATAAAAGGAAGCCTTCCTCTCTCATTTTCTCCATCTCATTTTTCATCATGCATCAAGTACTCTCAAGGAGACATTAGTGATCAAGAAAGCATTTCATCAAGCAAGATCAAGAAAGCATCCATTCTCAAGCAATCATCCATTCAAGTCCTCTTCTCCATTCAAGTTCTCCATTGAAGATCAAGGATTCAAGCATTCAAGCCTTTGAAGGGATTTGGTTCAAGTATTCAAGATTCATCATTCAAAACCCTAGATCTAGCCATCATGGTGGTGTGATCTTCCTTCAAGATCCTTTGTTCATCTTCAAGATCTATTCATTCTTCCCTCAAGGTGGATTCCAAGCATACAATCATGGAGGTTTTGGATTTACATTTATGGTTTTGATTTACATTGTTGAGTCCAAGCTTTCATATCAATATACTTGTTTACATTTCAAATAAAATTATATATCTATCGAATATCATAGCTTTGTTATTAGATCTACTTCTACTACTTGCTATTTCAATTTAATATTTAAGGTTGATTCCAAAGTGAGGTTTGACCAAGGCAAACCCCTCATCCAAACAAAAAAACCATTTTTCTTGTAGGTACAGGTACATGATAGAAAATTGAAGTGCAAATCTAGATACCCTTTTCGATGAACTTCTGAAATCCATGAACAAAATTTCCATCGGAGATGATTTTCAGTGAGAGGTAGGATCTTGCCCTAGGGTAAGACCTTGCCCTGTTATCTAGGTCAAGGACGACCTGACCTCAAAAAAGAAAAAGATTTTTGGGTTTTGTAGATCTCGCAGTTTTAGAATTATATTACAGAAATCAACAGTTTCTGAGACTATTTTCGGAGGTGAGTACCATTATTTCTTCATTTCAACATTAGTCTTCTACATTTACATTCCATCCCCTTAGAATTCAAATGTATGTGTAAAATGTTGGTTTTGGGGTCTCTTTTATGTGCAAACCATTGTTTTAGGACCCCATCCATATTTTATGCTATTCAAGAAGTTTAGCGATGGGAAAGGCTCAGGGTGAATCATGGGTATTTTGATTATGTTAAAGATGAGCCTGGGGAAAAGACAGCCATTGACTTGAGGCTGCATGCCAGAATCAAGAATTTCATGGTTGTTGGGGACTAGTAATAGTGCAGTTGGGGGGAATGATGGGCCTCTAAAAGGCCATCTTTTTTAGTTCTTTTTATCCTCTTTTCAAACAGTTATTTGCAAATAGACATAACTTTATAGTTTTTAGGCTTATGAACTTATGGTTTTTATATATGTGTGTGTGTGTGTGTGTGTGTGAAGACATGAAATAGAATGTGGATAGTTTTAAAACATGATATTTTCTTGAATTCATGGATAGGAATGATATAATGAAGTAGTTATACATGCTAATGAATGTTTCCTTGCCTATGCTATATTTTGGGTAGTTTCCCTCCTGTAGCCATAGGACTTTCAAGAGTGTTAATTAGAACTTTACACCTTTTTCCTAATATTAATGATAAGGATATATATGTATATGGAAGGTTGTGTGTGCGTTGATTATTTTGTAGGTATTTATCACGGGCATTCAAGGACCGGCATTGTGGCCCTGGAATAGTCAAGGCCAACCATCATTGCAAGATCTTCGCAAGCGAGGCAAGTCAAATACTATTTTCTATTCCATGTAGTGCACAAATTTAATTCCCTCGATGTACTATATTCCTGGAGGATTTATTCATGATTAATGCTATTTCTATTCTGAAACTTTATGAATCTATAATGATCCTCATTTATGGAGTGATCTTAGATTTAGGAGGTATTTGTAGCTTTCGTTGAAATAAATGATTTTTGTAACTCTTTAGGAGTTAGTCAATTTTCATAATAGAACTATTGTTGTTGTGATATTGTTTTTCAATCAAGTGTAATCATTTTCCATGAATGAATAGAATGCACAATTCAAGTTTAGATCTTTTATCTTAATTGTATTTTCTATTCACTCATCCAAGGGGGCCCACTTGGTGGGTGAATTTCTCTATTAGAGTAGAATTCATTTTCATGTTTATTTTGAAGTAAAGTAGAACTTTGTTGTTCTTGTAGCCACTAGTAACAAAACTGGTAGACTGTTCTTGTAGCATAGGCGGTTAGAGTAACTCCTACCCATGATTACATGCTTTGTTAGAATAAATTCATTTACTAGTTCTAGCATAGTTTTCCTAAAGCTCAAAGCACTTGAATTTTGTAGGTTAGTCATAAGATTGAGGTTTGAAGCATATACTTTGCAAATGCCATTCCAAGTTTGCATCCCTGATTGATAATTAAATGAGACTAAATAATTCATTTAGTAACCATTTAGGGTGTCCAATCTTGAAATAGGCAGTCCATTGTTGTGGGTTTCTAATACCATTATTTGGCCAAGTAGTTGGAACAATAATTTGTCAAATTTGAATTTGGTTAGCTGTTGGAACCATAATTTGTCAATGTTGCTTGACAACTTGTAAAAGTTGTCAACCAACTTTTACATCTTTTTGACAACATTTTCCAAATGACTTAAAACTACCAAACATTTTCCAACATGCTATAAATGATTTGAAGACACAAAAAACATCATTTTCACCCATCATGGGCACATTTTACATATTTTTACCAAGGTTGATCTATCAGGACCTTGTAGGTCAATATGACACAATTGGCATCAAAGGCCTTACAAAGTGAGTTGAATTGATTGTAAATGACTAGAAAATATGATGCAGGAGCATCTCGGGTCCTTGGCAATCCTGTGTCACCAAAAAGATGTTTGAAGTTTTTCTATGTTGCTCGGTTCCTTTTTTGACCGAGTTGGTTTGGTGTTGCTCGGTTTCCTTTGTTTACTGGTGTTGATCGGTTATCTCTCTGGCACTCGATGAATTTCCCTGGTGCTCGGTGATGCTTGTCTGGCGCTCGGTTATCCTTTCTTACCAAGTTGTTTATTTTGGATTTTTGTTGAGGTCGACTCTTGCAATGAATTTTGGTCATAGATTTAATGCTTGTATCTATCATTGGAAAGCATGTGGACCTAGATCTGGTCGTTCCTTCTGTTGATGGTGGATCTGAAGGCCAACTTTTTCAATAGCCTCTTGTATAAATGTAGTTGTTTGGTTTGAGTTTAGGGAGTCAATTTTAGGAGATAGAAGATAGAAGCTAGAAGATTAGAGATTATTTGTAGATCCTCGCATGTTGGAGGACTTCTGTACTTGATTGTAATATATGGCCTCAACCGAGAAGGCCTTATAGCCCGACATGTATGAATCAAATTGAAATTAATATATGAAAGTGATCTGCATTCTCTCTCTCACTTATGTTTTTTTTGCTTCCGTGTGTGATCTCTACAAGGTGGACCTAGTTAGGTTGTGCCTTTGGCCCCTCTCCCCATCCTTCCCTGTGTTAGGTGGTATCAAAGCGAGGTGAGATCTGGATCTAGGTTTGTGAATCTAGGTTTGATGGTTCCTTCTTGTCAAACCCTAGTTGATTTGATGTGGGGTAGTAGATTGCGATCTGACCTACAATTGCATAGGGTTTCAAGATGGTTCATGGGAGGCAAGATGCGGATCTAGAATTGGCAAACATGTTGAGACAACTTGTTGCTAGATTAGAAGCTTTTGAAACAACCCAAAGAAGAGGAATACATCCTGAAGATGTTAGTGATGATGAAATTGAGGAAGAACAAGTTAATGTAGAACCTGCACCTATGATGGATCAAGGTGAGGAAAGATTGTTGAAGGCTTTGACGAATCTAAAGTCTACACCACACTTTAATCCTCCTGAGTATAGTGGAAAGTTATATTTTGATGAATTGGTGGACTGGATCACCGAGATGGAAAAGTACTTTGAGTATGAAAATGTTCTTGAGGAAAAGAAGGTGAAAATTGCAAGCACAAAGTTGAAGAGTCATGCATCCTTGTGGTGAGAGCTATTGGTAAAATGGTGAGTGCTCCCCTCAGGATTTGTAACATGGCTTAACCACCTCCTATGTCTTCTATAAGTCTAGTGGTTGTATCAGGCATTAACAAGTCAATCTTTTGGTGCAATGGCAACCACTACTTGTAACAAGTGGTATTGGAGCTTGGTCACAGGTTCGAATCCCCTCAGGTAACACTAAGGGGGAGATTGTTGGAAAAATGGTCAGTGCTCCCCTTGGGATTCATGACATGGATTAACTGCCTCCTATGTCTTCTATAAGTCTAGTGGTTGTATCGGCCATTAACAGGTCGATCTTTTGGTGCAACAACAACCACTACTTGTAACAGGAGCATCTGCAATTGGATAGAAAGAGGAAAGGAAAAGACAATATTAAGGTATGGAATAAAATGGTGAATAAATTGAAAGGAAAGTTCTTACATTATGATTATCATATTAACCTAGTTAGGCAAATGCAATGTTTGAGGTAGAAAGATAGCTCAGTAAAAGAATATATTGAGGAATTCTATACATTAGATATTGTGTGTGTGAAAATTGTACCTGATCTGTAAACACAACACTCAGTAAAACATTAGAGGTTAGTGATAATCAAAATCGTGCAAAATTGAAAGCTATCTAACCAAGTGATTTACTGCCTTCTAATAGGTGCGAGATTAATGTTCTCAGATTGTAATCGAGATCAGTGACCTAGACGACACCTAAATGAAGGATTTGAATGCAATTGATGGATATGAAATTGAATGCAATTAATCTATATTTTTGGATTTTTCTATACAATAAGAATGATAAAAACTGATATGCTATGAATGCTATTGAAAACTGATATGCTATGAATCTAACAATGATATGTAATATGAATGCAAAAATAAGATTGATCTCACAAAGATGTCGATTCGCAAGAGCTTTGATTCTTCAATTCCAATTCTCCAGCGTGATTGTGCAAAATATGAGATGATTTGTGAAGAGCTGAGCCTTTAATTTATAGAAATCCAGGGCTTTGGAGGTGCATGAGAAAAAGCCATAAATCACTCAAATTAACTCATCTTGATTTTTGAGTTATCTGATCATAAAAGATAGTTAATTCTCAAAATCATGCAAAAACATGCAAAAATAGCTTTTTAACTCAAATTAGAGTTTAGATCAGCTTTTTGAACTCCAAAAGGATGTTGAGTTCCAAAAAGTCAATAACTTTCATTGATTTTCTGATTTGGAGTTTAACTGTTTCTTTTGAATATGCATAATAATTAAGAATTAAATAAATAAATAAAGTGATTTATCCTCAACTCAACTGATTTTTGAAAATAAATAATTAATTTATGGGTTAATTAACTATTTTACCAAATTTTTATTAAAAATTATATTATTAAATAATGACAACATGCTTTAATTAATTAAATAAGAATTTAATCAATTAAAGATAGGAATTTTGATTTATTGTCAAAATTAAATAATACAATTAATAATAGATAGAATTAAATTTAATTACACAATTAAGTGGCAAATATTAAATCTAATTAATTAAATATGAAAATATTCAATTAATTAAATTTTTAGGATAAATGTGATTTATCGCCAAATAATCATTAAATTAAAGATAATTAAGATAATTAGGAATATTACTAGGAATATTCCCCGATGCAAAATTTAAGATAATCAATTATGATTCGATGATGTTTAGATGTGCCTTAGGTTAGGACTTTGATGTCGATTTTGTTTGATTTGTCGATGTAGGAGGTTAATGAACTTATAGCCCATTTTTGGGGTATTACATTTTGCCCCTCTTTGAATTACTGTGCGAAGCGCAGTGGTTCAAAGATAGTCTGTGTTTGATAAAGATATGAAACTGATTCAAAAGATAAACCGATCTCAAGATAGAAACTGATTGAAAGATATTGAGATAGGAGTTGATTGATATTGAATTGATATGGAGATAATAGGTCTTGAATGACCAAAGATAATGTTCACTGTAGTAGCAAATGAACCTATGATTGTGAAAAAGTGTCAAAATGCCTGATTCTGAACCTTAGGATTGATAAGAAGTGAGTGACCCGTTCTAGACTCGATTGTCTTAGCAGAACTAGCAAGTATCACATCCAAACCCTTCAGTTGCCGAAGAACCAAGGAAAGAACACTATGATCCGATGGTTGCAAAAACTGATACAGATTACAAGATTAAGAGAATACCAGATTGATATGGATCGATGAATCTGATATGCCCCAAGTGATGATAGATTTGCCCAGAGCGATGAGGACTTTTGATGAATCAGTGACTAGACGTGATTGTTTGTCTTGATCACTGATGAAAGATATTGATAGACTTGATCGATAGAATTTGATTTACAGACTTTGAATGATGTGCAATACCATGCCCCCTTCGGGATTAAAATTGAAATCTGACAAGAAAAGTCAGCGTTGATAGTTTAGAAGCATGTTAATTGATTTGAGAAGTGGTTATTTACATCCGAGAACGCATTCTGCATCGTTGGAAGGTCCCAAAAGACCAAGTTTGACTAGGTTTGACCATGAGTTGACCATGGTTGACCAAGTTGAAATTTTGATAGTGTGATGTAAGATAATCAGTTAAGTTGAATACTAGATTTCTGTGATGATTGAAGGTCTAATATGCAAGTAGTTAATAATATGAATGATCTCAGATTTGAATTTTGATCCCAAAAAAGGATTCTACTTGCTATTTCATTGGAGGAACCTTCGTGTGAGATTCAGCTCTTGTTAGACTTGACGATGCGATTTGAAGAATCATTTAAGCATTGAAGTTTGTTTAATCATTGTGAGATCATGCAAACATGCAAAATGCAATGAGACATGCAAAATGAAATGCAACCTAAGACCTAGGACCTAGTCACTGATCATATGTCGATTTGTTATCATCATTGAACTTTTAGGTAACCGGATAAATCAATACAATGCCCACTAGCCATGAAACCATAGACATATGAATATCGATTTGTATGCGCAAGAATCAATACAACACCCACTGGACAACAACCATGGATATATGAATATTGACTTTATTTTCAAAATGTTGGATTAAATATAAGCATCAAGGCACAAATGCCAGGATGACCTGAATATCATGTCCATTTTGATATAGCAATTTGTACAAGCATCAAAACATAAATGTCGTGATGACCTGAATACGCCTTGCATTGCAAACACATCAAACAGTCAAGAGATCATTCTAAATCCAATGTGAATTACCCATAGTGACCCTTTATCGTTCACATCCTTAGGCAAGATTGCGTTCACAGTAGGAGAAAGAACTTACTCAAAAAGATAATAGTTAGATCAAACATCCTTGAATTTTTTTGGGTATCAATGGTCGAGGTACGCATGGCCATCCAATTCGAGATAGAGGCTCTTACAGTCGGACACCATTTCAATCCAGAATTTCCAAAGCTGTTAGATTTTCACATACAAGCAGAAGACAAAGAAAAGATTATGCCCCCAGTCATCACTCTCTAAATCCTATAAAAGACATCATCGAAGAGCTCAAAGGGACACAATATGAAAAAATCTCAATGCGAATCAGTAAGCATACAAGGAGATAAAAGCATGAAAAGCACAGATTGTTTTCAGTTGAGTTTTGATGTTTGATTGTTGTTGATGCAAAATCCTTTCTGGAGACGAGACTGACTGACTGACTCAACTTGAAGCTTCAAAGGACTCTGAGTGGATATGACACATCTAAGATACATGGGAGACCATAGGATATTTCATTGATTGCCCCCAAGTGTGAACATTGATAGGATGCAAACGCTTGAGCTGGTTGGTGTACAGGTCGACTTATTGAAAACTGGAAATGCAGGAACAAACCGGGAGATATGTACAAACTAAAGCAAGACTGAAAGCTGGGAAAGACCAAGATTGTGCTGATAGATGGAGCATTTTGGAACAAGTGGTGCCCATTTGCCGAGTTTTCACCATCTTGGTAGAGATTCTATTTTTGCTACCGAGGTGCCTGTTTCCAGGTTTTCACCAAGGCACTTTTTTTTCTTTTTTTCTTTTTTTTTTTTTTCATTTTTTTTGTATTTTTCATTTTTTCAATTTTTTTGTACTTTTGATATTTTTTGATTTTTTTGTGAATCATCAAGGCGCCTATTGCTAGGTTTTCACCAAGATGTTTATTTTTTCAGGACTTTTTCTGATTTTTAAGATTTTTTTCAGGACATTTTACCAAGCACTAAATGCCTTAGGCGTAGAATTTCTTCAGATGGAGAACGTTGATTGGTTCTCGGAGCTGTTCTCCTTCAGTCGTTGAGAGTTGATAGGCACCAGAGCCAAAAGTAGCAGTGATAACAAAGGGACCCAGCCAGTTGGGTTCGAACTTCCCCTTGCGTTCTCGATGTGATTGATTTTTAGGATTTTCTCTCAACACTAGATCGCCAACCTGAAATTCTCTATGTCTGACTTTCTTGTTGTAGCCTCTAGACATTCTTTTCTGATACACTCTAAGATGATCATACGCTACTTGTCTGCGCTCATCTAGTAGTTCAAGTTCTTGTAACCTCGACACTCTGTAGTCTTCATCAGTGACAAGTCCATTCATTTTGATTCTGAGTGATGGGATTTCAACCTCAATAGGCAATACCGCTTCAGACCCATAAACTAAAGCGAAAGGTGTAGCCCCTGTAGGCGTTCTGATACTAGTTCTGTATGCCCAGAGAGCTGGATTGATCATCAGATGCCAGTCTCTTCCTGTTTTATTCACTGTTCTGTGCAAGATCTTCAGGAGATTTTTGTTTGAAGCCTCAGCTTGTCCGTTCCCTTGAGGATAGTAGATAGATGACCAATGTTGAGTAATTTTGAACTTGGCACATAAGTCATCTAGGTCCTTGTTTTTGAATTGTCCCCCGTTATCTGTGATTATAGAGTGAGGGATCCCATATCTGCAAATGATGTAATTCAGGATGAACATAGAGATCTGTTTCCCCGTTGCTTGTGTTAGAGGAACTGCTTCTACCCATTTTGTAAAATAATCTGTAGCTGTGATTATATGGGTATGTCCATTAGAAGAGTGCGGATGGATAGCACCTATGAGATCAAATGCCCATTGTTGAAAAGGCCATTGTGTAGTAAAGGGAATCAGATCTCTCCCTGGAGCATGAATCAAGTTGCCATGTACTTGACACTGTTGACAGTTTTTAGCAAATTTAATAGCTTCTTTTTCCATTTCAGGGCAATAATACCCAGCCCTAATAAGTTTTCGAGCTAACGTTAACCCGTTCGAGTGTGACCCACATATACCCTCGTGGACTTCCTCTAATGCACGTTGAGACTCTTCTCGTTCTAAACAT
Organism: Chamaecyparis obtusa; assembly: GCA_027943335.1. Lineage (NCBI taxonomy): Eukaryota > Viridiplantae > Streptophyta > Pinopsida > Cupressales > Cupressaceae > Chamaecyparis > Chamaecyparis obtusa. The sequence continues at coordinate 186,593 of BSBK01007571.1, read as the reverse complement.
CTAAGCAGTGTACCATCTAGACCTCATTTGTACAGATCATTACCAATGATGACATATCGGGATGCGGATCAGATAAGGTTTCATTTCTCAAAACGGTTAAAGGACTCAGGGATGATTTGGTCGTGGAGATAGGAGAACAAATTTTTGTAGCGAGATGAGTCATAACTTACAACAGTGCAGATCATGCGGGTTTCAGGGGAGTCATATGCAGGATAGGATAGGGCTTCCACCAGGAACTCGTAGCGTAGTTCATGTTCAGGCTGTTGTAAAAGAGTAGATAATGTTGCCATTGCATCAGCAGCCTTATTCTCCATTCTGGGTACTTGCTCAAATGTGATAGAGATGAAGTATTTCTTTAGATCATCGACCATTCTCTTGTAAGGAATGAGCTTTTCATCTTTGGTTTGGTACACATCATTGACCTGGTGGATGACTAGTTGTGAGTCTCCATGAATGTGCATCTCTGTAACTCTCCATTGTATTGCCATTTTCATACCATTGAGAAGTGCCTCATATTCAGCAATATTGTTTGTGCAAGGAAACTTTAATCTGAATGCTTTGGGTATCGAGTATCCTTGAGGAGTAATGAACAATATGCCTGCGCCGGATCCATTCTGTGTGTAGGAGCCATCAAAGAATAATTGCCATGCTCTAGAAGAGAGGTGCATGATAGAGGAATCGGGAAATTCCATTTGCATGGGTGTATCATCAAACAGTGGTGCTTCAGCTAATTGATCAGCAATGACCTGTCCTTTGATAGCTTTTCTTTCAACATATTCAATGTCAAATTCGCTCAAGAGCATGACCCATTTAGCTAGTCTACCTGTGAGGGCAGCTTTGCTTAGGAGATATTTTAGTGGATCAATTTTAGCTACCAAATGAGTAGTATGAGCTAACATGTAGTGTCTCAATTTCTGTGATGCAAAGATCACAGCGAGACAGGCCTTCTCTATCATTGAGTAGTTCTTCTCATAGGCCACTAAAGTTCGGCTGATATAGTAGATGGCTCTTTCTTTCTTGTTCTCATCATGCTGTGCTAGCAATGCCCCCAGTGATGTATCTGTTGCGGAGACATATAATATTAATGGCTTCCCATGAATAGGAGGCATCAATATAGGTGGATTTGATAGATACTTCTTGATATGTTTAAAGTTGTTCTCACATTCTTCATTCCATGCAAAGGTCACACCTTTATGTAATGTTTTTGTAAAAGGCTGTGAGATGTCCGCTAGCTGTGATATGAATCTTCTGATAGATTGAACTCTGCCTTGCAACGTCCTCATTTGACTAATATTTGTGGGAGGTTGCATCTCTATTATAGCCTTGACCTTAGCTGGATCAACTTCAATGCCTTTCTTGGAGATGATGTATCCTAGGAGCTTTCCAGAAGTGACTCCAAAAGCACACTTTTTAGGATTTAGTCGAAGACTAAATTTTTCCATTCTATCGAGGATCATGCTCAAGTCTGTTAGATGTTCAGTTCTAATCATGGATTTTGCCAAGGTATCATCTACATAATCCTCCATTGTTCTATGCATCATATCATGAAAAATAGATGTCATTGCTCTTTGATATGTAGCTCCAGCATTTTTGAGTCCGAATGGCATAACATTCCAACAGAAAGTTCCCCACGCACATGTGAAAGCTGTTTTCTCTTGATCTTCTGGAGCAATTTTGATTTGGTTGTATCCAGAAAAGCCATCCATTAAGGAATACATTTCATAGCCCGCAGTCATGTCCACTATCATATCAATGTTAGGTAGTGGAAAGTCATCCTTAGGGCATGCTCTGTTCACATCTCTAAAGTCCGTGCACACTCTGATTGAACCATCTGGTTTTGAAATAGGTACAATGTTGGAAATCCACTCAGCATAGTCAATGACACGGATGAATCTAGCTTTTAGGAGTTTTTCTAGTTCTGCTTTGACTAAGAGTGCGACATGAGGATGCATCTTTCTCAATTTTTGTTTGATTGGTTTTACTCTGGGAGCAATGGATAGATGGTGCATAATGAGATTGGGATCCAATCCTGGCATATCTGAATATTTCCATGCAAAGTTGATCTTTTTCTCTGATAAGAAGGTAGTGAAGTTTTGTTTCTCTTCATCTGATAGAGATTGTGCTACATGTACCAATTGTGGTTCCTCTGTTGTACCCAAATTGATGGATTGAGTTGGCTCAATCAGAACTGGAGATCTATCCTGTAAATGACTTGGAAGGACATCAAATATCTCATTATTAGGTGCCTCAGAGAGGTTTTCACCTTCAGATACGTCTTTTCTTTTTACTTTTGTCAGTTCTGAGACTGCCACAAAGTGGTTTTCACCCTCAGAACTCTTTTTCTTTTTCTTTTTACTCTTGTTTTTCTGACTAAGATATTTGATGTCCGACTCGGTCATGCTGACACTCGGTTCACTGATGGAAGTACTCATAGGTTCAACTGCATTGAGGTAGCAGGCAAGGGCATAGTCATTTGGGAAGGTATACATACCATGGTTTGGGTTGGTGGAAGTTTGGTCGATAAGATCAGGGCGTTGGATAGTCAAAGTGGGAAAGGCTTGGGATATGGTGTTCACGGATGTGGATATGTCATCATTGGTCCTAACCTGACGCTCAAGTTCAAAGGTGATATTACAACTCAGAATGTTCAATTCGTGAATAGGCTCAACATCATCATAGGAGTCCTCTTCAGCCATAGGTGGATCAGACACGTTAAGTTCATTGTTTCGCTCTAGACCTACGTTGGGTTGAGAGACATATTGGTGAATAACATCAATAGATTTCTCTGTTATAAGCTCATCTTCTTTTGGAATGGCACCCCATTCATAATCATTTGACTCATCTTCTGATTCAGAATCTCTAGGAAATCTTAGAAAGTGCGTGAAATCAGGATGAATACCCCAAGAAGGATTACCCTCAGTCTCTGACTTGAATTCATATTCATGGGAATCAGTGTCAGAATAACTACCCCCTGCTTCTCGATCAGTTTGATTGCCTTCAAGATTGGCTGGTTCTTGTGGTACAACCATCTCTTGCACTACAGTAGGTTCTTGTGTTTCTACTACATTAATTCTTCTGATAGGATCATCTGTATCATCAAGAAGATCTTTGATCTCTTTAGGCAATTTTTCATAGGGGATAAGCTCAGAGCTATTTGAATCATCACAGAGGGTTCTGTTTCTTCTTTCTTAAGAAGGGGTTCTCCTGGTGCAATTTGTTCTATGACATGAGAACAACCACCTCTGAGATGATAGGGTTTCTTTTTAAACCCTATGCCACCAGTATCTTTTTTGGCTCGACCAATATGTGAAATGGGGGTCACAAGACCCTTTCCCCTAATTCCTAGAGGTCCTTGACCAGAATATCCCATCTTGGCTATCAATTTGTTTCCTGGACCATATGAATTGGAAGGGACTGTAGGTGCTATAGATTCACTAGGTTGAACAATTTTAGATTCAGAATCCTCTTTATATAGCCATGCCAGCACAGCTTCATCCTCTTCAAATTCTTGTTTAGATACTTGCTCCACCACAAAATGTCTTTTGTATGCTTCCATAGGTTCCTTAGGTTCTGATTTAGACTGCTTCAAGGATTGGCCATATGACTTAGGTGAGATTGGGAGAGATGTTAGAGACAAGACTGGCTCTATAGTGTATTCTCCCATCCCATTTTCTTTGATATTGATCTCTTTAGCAATGTCATCCATCTTAGATGTGGAAGCCACATTTTGTTGCTTGATGGAAGATTCTCTGTTATTGGGAACAAGTTTATCGGCACTTTCCTTCAATGTATTGCAAGTTGTACTCAGATCAGCTGGGATAGTCACCTCCACTCCTTCATAGGGAAATTTCAAGCATTGATGGTATGTTGAAGGAATAGCCTGCATTTCATGTATCCAGGGTCTCCCTAGAAGGATATTGTAAGCCAATGGTAGATCGAGCACCTGACATGTGGTATCTTTGATGACTGGACCCACCCGGATGGGCAAGACAATGGTGCCTTTAGAAGCTCTTTCTTGTTCATCATAGGCTTTTATGGTGATCTTCTTTCGAGGATCAATAGCCATCTCTGAGAATCCCAACTGTGTGATTAAGTTGTAAGAACAAATGTTGAGGCCTGCGCCCCCATCTATCAACACACGTTTGACTCGACGGTTCTGGATCAAGACTTCTATGTGCAAGGGCTGATTATGTGGGTGACTTAGGGAGTTGTCATCCTCTTCTGAAAAGGAGATATATTGCGGAGATGTTAGATGACCAACCATAGTCTGGAACCTGTCTAGATCTAGATCATCAGGAACATTAGAGCTGAGCAAAGCTTTGTCTAGGATATCTCGGTGAGCTGGAGATATTCGAAGTAACTCAAACATAGAGATTTTGGCATTGGTATGCTGGAGTTGTTGTACGATGCTGTAAGATGTAGGTCTGGTATCCTTTGGATTGGAAGATTTTGAGGCAACCTTCTGTTTAGAAGCAGATGTGAGATTGAAAGGTATCTTAGGGACATCAAATGAATTTGGTGTTTGTCCTTGCAGATGCGTCTGAGCTTGTGATCTGGTAACTGCATTAGCTGAGGAATGATTTCTATCTTTTCATACAATCGTGATGACATTACAGCTCTCAGAGAGGCATGGTTCCACCATATTGATGACAACATCGTTTCCAGGGTAGGCATAGTTGACTTTTGCCCCCATGTTAGGCTGAGAAGTGGAAACTCCCTTGCCATGTTGTGGAAAAGGTTCTGTAAATGCTGTGTGATCATTATTGCTGGTAGGATTATCGATTGTGATGTCCCCTTGATCTATCAAGTCTTGAATGGTATGCTTCAAATGGAAGCATCCATTAGTTCTGTGGCCTTTAGTTCGATGGAAAGCACAAAATTCATTATCTTTCCACCAACATGGTTTTGGATCCAGATCAGGTTTTCGGATTGGTGGTAAAGAGATCATGTTATCAGCTATCAGGGTCCTCAGAGCAGATTCCAAAGATTCTCCCAGGGGAGTAAACTTTCATTTATTATCCCATCGTTTGAATGGCTTCTTTGGAGATGGTTCAGCAAATTTTTGCTCTAAAGCTTCAATGGCTTTGGTGGCAAGGGTGAGATTGTAGGCTGGTGCCTTTGATGGGGTGTGGATAGTGTCAACAACACCGTCAGAGATGATACCTTTGTTTCTATTCCAGGTCTTGTTTTTATCTTGTGAGCTAGATCCCGATTCAGACTTGTCCTTTTGAAGTGTGATTTCTCCTTTCTTGACAAGTACTTTCTCAATCTTGATTGTATTATCCACCATTTTATCAAAAGATACATGATCTTGCATTTGCAATGGATAGTTGAGCTCTGGAACAAGGTTATTGATAAAGATTTCAAGTTTCTCCATTTCGGGAATTGGTCTAGCATATAAAGAAAACTTCTTTCGCCACCTCTTGAGAAAAGTTAGGAATGATTCCCCTGGATATTGCTTGAGGTTACAGATATCGATCATGGTAATCAGATGTTGAATATTGTAGGAATATTGTTGATAAAACAATTTAATCAATTCCTCAAAAGTTTTGATCGTAGAAGGTAATCTTGAAAACCACTGAATGGATGCTCCTCCCAAGGATCTAGGAAAAAGACGCATTAGATAAGTCGGTTCATGCATGAATTCCATGGATTGTGTACAGAACTCTCTGACATGATCTTGAGGATCAGAGTGTCCATCATATTTGTCATACTTTGGTATCTCCACTCTTTTTGGGAATGGAGGCATATACAAGTCTTTGTCAAAAGGGAAAGGACAAAGGGCCTCCATGGAGAATTCCTTGGGTTCCTTCTCTTTCTCAATTTTATTCATTTTGACCTGCATAGCGTGCAGCTGGTTCATTATGGCTGTCATCGGAGTTTCTTCCTCATGCGTGATGATATCTTCGATATTGAAGTGAGGAGGAAGTTTAGCTCCTTCTTGGGCTAATTGCAAAAAGTATGCCTCTCTATCCATTTTCAAGAAATGCCTCATCATTCTTTTGAATTCATCATCATTCTGACACCGATGGATTTCAGAGGGTGTAGGGTCTTGGTCGGCATTATGTTGAGAATGGTGGGCGCCAGAAATGTGTGTGTGAAAATTGTACCTGATCTGTAAACACAACACTCAGTAAAACATTAGAGGTTAGTGATAATCAAAATCGTGCAAAATTGAAAGCTATCTAACCAAGCGATTTACTGCCTTCTAATAGGTGCGAGATTAATGTTCTCAGATTGTAATCGAGATCAGTGACCTAGACGACACCTAAATGAAGGATTTGAATGCAATTGATGGATATGAAATTGAATGCAATTAATCTATATTTTTGGATTTTTCTATACAATAAGAATGATAAAAACTGATATGCTATGAATGCTATTGAAAACTGATATGCTATGAATCTAACAATGATATGTAATATGAATGCAAAAATAAGATTGATCTCACAAAGATGTCGATTCGCAAGAGCTTTGATTCTTCAATTCCAATTCTCCAGCGTGATTGTGCAAAATATGAGATGATTTGTGAAGAGCTGAGCCTTTAATTTATAGAAATCCAGGGCTTTGGAGGTGCATGAGAAAAAGCCATAAATCACTCAAATTAACTCATCTTGATTTTTGAGTTATCTGATCATAAAAGATAGTTAATTCTCAAAATCATGCAAAAACATGCAAAAATAGCTTTTTAACTCAAATTAGAGTTTAGATCAGCTTTTTGAACTCCAAAAGGATGTTGAGTTCCAAAAAGTCAATAACTTTCATTGATTTTCTGATTTGGAGTTTAACTGTTTCTTTTGAATATGCATAATAATTAAGAATTAAATAAATAAATAAAGTGATTTATCCTCAACTCAACTGATTTTTGAAAATAAATAATTAATTTATGGGTTAATTAACTATTTTACCAAATTTTTATTAAAAATTATATTATTAAATAATGACAACATGCTTTAATTAATTAAATAAGAATTTAATCAATTAAAGATAGGAATTTTGATTTATTGTCAAAATTAAATAATACAATTAATAATAGATAGAATTAAATTTAATTACACAATTAAGTGGCAAATATTAAATCTAATTAATTAAATATGAAAATATTCAATTAATTAAATTTTTAGGATAAATGTGATTTATCGCCAAATAATCATTAAATTAAAGATAATTAAGATAATTAGGAATATTACTAGGAATATTCCCCGATGCAAAATTTAAGATAATCAATTATGATTCGATGATGTTTAGATGTGCCTTAGGTTAGGACTTTGATGTCGATTTTGTTTGATTTGTCGATGTAGGAGGTTAATGAACTTATAGCCCATTTTTGGGGTATTACAGATATCAGATCTGGACGTGATGAAGATGATGTGAAAAGAATTGCTAGATACCTGAATGGTTTGAGAGTTTCCATCTAAGAAGAAATCAATTTGGTTAAATTGGAGAACATTGAAGAAGCTTATCAATTTTCATTGAAAGCTAAGGAGAAATTGAACAAGAAACATGAGCAAAGACAAAGAGGTAGATGTGGTAGATTCCCTAGAGGAAGAGGTAGATCTTATGGTGAAAATAGTAGATCTGAACTTGAAAAGACAAATCTAGATAAAGGCAAGACCGAGTGGAAAGGTGAAGGTTCATCTAGGGGTAGAGGTAGTAACTACCGAGGAAGTTATAACAGAGGTGGATTCTGAGGAATTTTTTACAATTGTGGAGAAGAAGGTCATAGATCATTTGAGTTTACACATGCAAGTAAGAAGGTCGGTAATAGTAGAAATGCTTTGGTGCAAGAAGAGTCACTGAAACTTGAGAAGGAAAAGAACTTGATGGTAAGTAGAGCACTTTGGAGTGAAAGTAGTAAGGAAGATCCGGTAAGGAAATACTTGCTCAAGACTAGATGTAGAATTTATGATGAAATTTGGAAGGTAATCATTGAAATTGGTAGTCAGAGAACTTGGCATCTGAGAAAATGGTTACACTCTTGGTAAGTGAACAATGTTATGTGAATTTTAAAATTGGAAAGTACTATGATAAGGTGTTATGTGATATCATGCCTATGGATTGTTGTCATATTTTGTTGGGTAGACCTTGGCAATATGATAGACATGCTATATATGATGGGTGATTGCATAAATATACTATTTGGGCTCATGGAAGAAGACAAATCTTGTTACCTTTGATTGAAGAACCTATTAGTAATGTTTTCACATCTGTGAAATTTTTCTTGATGGAAGGAAGAAAGTTTGTTAAGGATTTGAAGAAGAATGATGTATGTTTTGATGTGATTCCTAACAAATCGAGTAAGAAAACAAAGGATAGTGTCCCTGAGGAGATTGATAAGTTACTCACCAAGTACAGTAAAATTATTTCTTATAATGTACCTAATGGTTTTCCACTGAAGAGGAGCATTGATCATTGCATGAATTTAATCCCTTGAGCTAGTTTATCGAATAAGGTACCACATCGGTTGACACCTACCAAGAATCAGGAATTGAACCGACAAATTCAAGAATTGTTGCAGAAAGGTTTGATCAAAGAAAGTTTGAGTCCTTTTGCAGTACCTGTTGTATTGGCACCTAAGGAGAATGGAGAATGGTGAATGTGTACTCATTCCATAGCAATTAACAAGATAACAATGAAATATAGGTTCCCTATACCAAGAATGGATGACATAATGGATAGTTTGACTGGAGCAAAGTACTTTACCAAAATTGATTTGAAAAGCGGGTATCATCAAATCAGAATCATAGAAGGTGATGAATGGAAGACTGCTTTCATGACAAAAGAAGGTTTGAAAGAGTGGTTGGTTATGTCCTTTGGTTTAACTAATGCACTGAGTACTTTCATGAGGTTGATGAATGAAGTTTTGAAGAAATTCTTGGGTAAATTTGTTATTGTATACCTTGATGATATTCTAAAATTCAGTAAGACTAGAGAAGAACATTTTTTGCATGTTAAACAAGTATTGAAGAGGTTGAAAGAAGAAAAGTTGCTGATAAATCTGAAAAAGTGTTCACTCATGAAAGAGGAGATTGTGTATTTGGGATTAGTGATTTCAGCTGATGGTTTGAAGATGGAACCTGAAAAGGTTGAAGCTATTTTGAATTGGCCTACACCTGAGAATGCTAGTGAGGTAAGATCATTTCATGGTTTGGAAATTTTTTACTAAAAGTTCATTAGGAATTTTAGTTCAATATGTAATGCTATGACTAAGACTATGAGAGGAGATAAAAGATAATTCAAGTGGACACATAGAACTGATAAAAGTTTTGAGACTTTGAAGCAGAAGATTGTTGAATTGCCTGTTTTGGCATTGCCTAATTTCAATAAGGTATTTCAAGTGGAATGTGATGTAAGTGGAAGTGCAATTAGAGCTGTATTGATTCAAGAAGGTAAACTTGTTACTTTTTTAGTGAAAATTTAAATGATCCCAAAAGGAAATACTATGTGTATATTCAAGAATTCTATGCTATTGTTCAAGCACTGAAGAAGTGGAGACATTATTTGATACCGAGTGAATTTGTGTTGTATACCAATCATAAACCTTTACAATATTTGGGTAGTCAGAATAAGTTGAATTAGAGACACATGAAATGGGTTGAGTATTTGCAGAGTTATACATTTGTGATAAAGCATAAGAGTGGAGTCACTAATCGAGTTGCCGATACATTGAGTAGAAGGAGATCTTTGATGACCAAGATGAAAATTAAAGTTCTTAGCTTTGATGACATGAGAGATTCTTATGAATTTTATCCTAATTTTGCTAAGCCATGGAGAAAGTGCAGAGCACCTATTCAAGACCAACCGAGTACTAAATGGGAAGAATATTTCATTCAAGAAGGTATGTTGTTTAAAGGTATTCAGTTGTGTATACCAAGAGGACCAATGAGAACTAATTTGATAAAAGAGAAACATAGTAGTGGTTTGCCTAGACATTTTGGTGTTGACAAGACATTGAATTTGCTTAAGGAGAAATAATTTTGGCCACAGTTGTATAAAGATGTTCAAAAATTTGTGAAAAGTTGTAGAATTCATCAAGTTGCAAAAGGAGTAATTTAGAATACTGAATTATATACACCAATTTCTATTCCTGAGAAACCTTGGATTGATATCAGTATGGATTTTTTTCTTGGCTTACCGAAGACAGTAAGAGGTAAAAGACATCAGATGCAGTACATATAGCAAATCTTTTCTTTAAGTCAATTGTCAGATTACATGGATTACTGAGGAGTATTATCTTTGACTAAGATAGTAAATTTGTTTGATACTTTTGGAAGTCTCTTTGGAGAAAGTTGGGCACCGAGTTGAAATATAGTTCTACATTTCACCCACAGACTGATGGACAAAAAAAAGTTGTGAATAGAATCTTGGGAAATCTTTTGAGATGTTTAGCTAAAGACACACCAAGTAATTGGGATTCTATGTTGGCACAAGTAGAGTTTGCATACAATAATTCAGTGAATAGGAGTACTGGAAAAACACCTTTTGAGATTGTAAATGGCATACAATTGAGAGGTATATCAGATTTGAGGGATATTGCTAATGAAATAAATAGAAGTGTTGAAGGGGTAAAGTTTGTTGAGTACATGAAGACATTGCATGAAAATGTAAAACACAAGCTAGAGAAAAGTAATCAGAAATTCAAAGACAGAGCTGATAGATCAAGAAGACATAAGACTTTTCCAGTCGGTGATGAAGTAATGGTTCATTTGAAGAAAGGAAAATTTCCTATTGGAACATATGGGAAGCTGAAAATGAAGAAGTTTGAACCTTCTAAGATTTTGAAGAAATTTGACAGTGGTAATGCTTATGAGATTGACTTACCTGATGACATGGATATATCACCTATTTTCAACATTGTTAATTTGTATGAGTACCATGATTCGGATGAAGAAATGACAGTACCGAATGATTATCCTAAGAAACCAATAGAAAAAGTTGAGGAGATTTTGGAGCAAAGAATTGGTAAAAGTACAAGAGGAAAATAGTATATGGAATATCTGATAAAGTGGAAGAATAGACCGATTGAAGATAGTTCATGGATTTCACAATCTGAGTTGGATGCAACTCAGATCTTACCTATTTCATGATTAAGAGAATAATTTTTAAATAACCCCAAGAGTCTGATGTAGGAGCATCTTGGGTCCTTGACAATCTTGTGTCACCAAAAAGATGTTTGAAGTTTTTTAGTGTTGCTCGGTTCCTTCTTTGACTGAGTTGGTTTAGTGTTGCTCGGTTTCATTTGTTTACTGATGTTGATCAATTATCTCTCTAGCGCTCGGTGAATTTCCCTAGCACTCGGTGATGCTTTTTTGGCACTCAGTTATCCTTGTTTACTGAGTTGTTTGTTTTGGATTTATGTTGAGGCCGACTCTTGCAATTAATTTTGGCCATGGACTTAATGTTGGTATCTATCATTGGGAAGCCTATGGACCTAGATCTGGTCATTCCTTTTGTTGATGGTGGATCTGAAGGCTAACTTGTGTTGGAGATTTGTCAACAAGCCAGTGCTGAGTGTATGTTTGTCATTGATGACTATGTGTGTGAGTTTGTGACCTGCAACACAACACTTCAATAGGATAATAACATCACTTGTTAGAGGAAAATGAGGATTCAATTGAAAATGCTAACAAGAAAAAGCATCCTATTGCTCTTTAATTAATGTGAGTATGAAATAGGGGTTAGTTGTTCTCAGATTTAACCCTTTAAAAAGTGACATTCTACACTAAAATGAGAGATTCAAAGTGCATGTAAACAACCTAAATGAGAGCATGAAATCCTAATTCCTTCCATTAAAACCCAAATTGAAGTGTTTTCTACTTAATAAAAGCTTGAAATCATGGAAAACAACTATCAATCCAAGCATTAGTTCACAAATTCTCCAAAGCATGAGAGTTCATAATCATGGATCATGAAGCCTCAAATCCATGAGCAAATGAGAGTCTAAACATTAAAATTGGAAGCAATTAGCAATGTGTCAAAAGAAGCCTTTTGAAACCTAAGGAGCTAGAAGAAGAAGGAAAGCCTTTGAAAGCTCTCTTTTATAAGATTTGGAAGAGAATCAACAGTCGAGATGCATCCATGAGGAGTGGTTGAGATGTATCTTGGCTTGATCCTTGATCCATGTGCAAGCCTCCTTGTTTTAAGTTATGTTTTTTGTGTTTGTTTGATTTAGGAGATATTTATGCATTTTCCATAATTAATAACTCTAGCCTTTACTTTTGATGTGGTTTAATTAATTAAATAGGCCTAGAGTTAATAACCTTGATTTTTGCTTGAACCTTGGTGATAAATGCTTGATTTAGAAATTGATGGGATCTAATGAATTTTTGAGAATTTATACTAATAATCAGAGATCAAATTAACATAATTAAGGTTACATACCAAATTAAGGGCAAATAGGGCCCTAGGTTCTATTAGCCTAGTTTTAGGTGATTAAAATGACAACATATGGTAAGTAACTGTTAGAATAACTGAGAGGGGGGTGAATTAGTTATCCAGTGTCCCAATACAAAATGTATAAGTCAAAACATCTTCTTTAATTTTTGCTCATCGGTAAGCAATAATAACCCTCATTGTCTGTGCTTTTACCGATTACCAATATAATACTCATAATTGTTTACCAATCAAATCTAACATGTAACATGTAAAGAATGATAACAAACAAATATCATAATCAACACATAACATAAGAGATTTAATGTGGAAACCCTGTAAAGGGAAAAACCACCTGGGACCGGCAACCCAAAATTGTTCACTCTTCTGAAGTGAGGTCGGTTAAGACCCAACCCTGTTAAAGGTTACAAACACACTGTCAGGTGTGACCTTGTTAGAGGATTTTAGACTAGAAGTTATCATCCAACCAGCATTCACTATGGGGTTGACAGGATAACAATGTTCATTCTATGAATGATACATCATAAGACTTTCAGAGTCCACTCGGTTAAGAGATTTAGACTGTATACAATGGTTAAATATGTAACAGTAAAATGACCTACCTTAGTACAACTTCAATTGTAGATTACAGATCAATATTCAGTCCATACAAATCCTTCTAATCAATATTTCACTTTAGATTCACTACTATATCAACTTACTGTCCATTGGTAATAGCTCTTTGTAGCTCGATAACTATTTTGTAGCTTGGTTCTCACTAACCAGTATGATTAGAATGCATGAAAGCTTGTTCACATGAAATTCCTGCAACTTCTTCTTCTAGCTCTTTTCATAAATAAATTATGTTCTCTTATATAGACAAGTAAATCATTTTCTTCTCCACCATTAAATTTTTCCACTTAATCACATTCATAGATTTTGCCACTTAAAACTTTCTCGGTACTTGTGTCAATAACATGTTTCAATCTGCTCCGTTAGATCTTCCTTGAATTTTGTCAATCATCTATCTTTGTAACAAACATTATCTATTACCTTGATGTTATACTCTTGCTAGCTCATCAATCTTATAGGCTAAACTAATCATTTAATTCATTTTGTTCTCCTCGGTTAACAAAGAATGCGTCGGTGAACACTGCTCAGTTAATACTGCAGTCGGTATACACTACACTCCATCGGTGTATACTAGAAATGCTTCATTTACCAACAACACTGCTTTGTGTCTTTCAGCTCTATACTTCATTATAGATGAATGAAACATAATAAAGTCAATATCATCAAGTCATAGACTCATCAAAAAGTTACTCAATGTGTTCCTTATCCTCATCTGTCTTGTACATCTTTCCTCATGTGGATTTGTTTGTTCTTCATCTCTTTTCCACTTTTCTTCAGATGTCTCGGTGTAGTAACTTACAAGATAAGTGATGTCAAACTAGTTGACAACATAATACTAATTTAATCATATTCCATATCTAATCAGCAACTTCTCAGTGATCTTGCAATCACAGATCCTTCAATCAGATTCCAAATCAGTTGTAGTCCAACAATCTCTCCTTTTGGCATTGATGGCAACTCAAGTAATATGAAATGTACCATACACATACCAAATATACATTCTACAACTTTGTGAACAAATGTTGTAAGTCAAATAGACTTAATATGTTTAATCACTATGTTACTGAACCAACATTAAGTAATACAGCTTTACCTTTCTGTAGTTGTAATCTTTTTAGTTCTTCTGTTCCAGTCAAATTGTCTCTCCCTTAGATAGTTCTCTCTCCCTTTCATTGTTGTACATTCCTTTCATATTGTTCATCTCTCCCTTTGACAACAATGCCAAAGAAACAAATAAACAATCAGCTCTGTAGTAGCCAAGTAACTCTCTGTGGTGTCCAATACTTCCTCTGTATCTTTGTATATTGATATCTCATCGGTTCAAGTGCTCAAACTTAATCACAACCTTGAACATGATTCAAAGTGTGAACTATGTTGCATCAACATGAATGAGCTTCTGATAAAAGTAGGTTGATGCAACATCCAGATCACCTTAGTGACCAATAGACAAGGGACGGACCCAAGTCTAGTCCTCAAGTATTCAAATGTGTCCTTCGGTAGAGGCTTTGTGAAAATATCAGCAAGTTGTTCTTTAGATGTAACAAATACTAGCTTTACTTGCTTCTCTTGCACTTGTTCTCTTAAGTAATGATACTTAATAGATATATGCTTTGTCTTAGAGTGCATCAAAGGATTCTTTGAATTATTAATAGCACTAGTGTTGTCATAATATATAATCATTGGGTCAGTGATTACCTCATTCATTCCTTCCAACACTTGTTTGATACATGCAATGTTTGAACAGTTAGTAGCAAAAGCAACATACTCTACTTCAGCTGTAGACTGAGAAATACAAGCCTACTTTTTACTTGTCCAGGTTACAAGTCTTTCACCAAAGAAAAATGCTCCTCTGGTGGTGCTTTTTTTGTCATCCACATTTCCAGCCCAATCAGCATCAGTGTAAACTTTTAGTTCAAACTTCCCTTCTTTAGGATACCATAATCCATAATTCTCTATTTTCTTCAAGTATCTTAAGATCCTTTTTGTAGCTATCATGTGTGATTCTCTAGGATTAGTAGAAAATCTTGCAACTATACCTACAGCATGTGCTATATCTGGCCTACTGTGAACTACGTACATTAATCTTCCAATCATGGATCGGTAAAGTGTCTGATTTACCTCAGTAGTTTCATCCTCCTTTGTCAATTTGCATCCAGTAGCCATCGGCGTTCCTACAAGTTTTGCATCTTCCATGCCAAATGTCTTCAGTACTTCCTTCTTATACATCTTGAGACCTTTATGCTTAAGTCCTTAAAACTCTATTCTAAGAAACCAATGCTCTGATACCAATTGTTAGAATAACTAAGAGGGGGGTGAATCAGTTATCCAGTGTCCCAATACAAAATGTATAATTCAAAACATCTTCTTTAATTTATGCTCGTTGGTAAGCAATAATAACTCTCACTGTTTGTGCTTTTACCGATTACCAGTCTAATACTCATAACTATTTACCAATCAAATCTAACATGTAACATGTAAAGAATGATAACAAACAAATATCACAATCAACACATAACACAAAAGATTTAACATGGAAACCCTGTAAAGGGAAAAACCACCTAGGACCGGCAACCCAAAATTGTTCACTCTTCTGAAGTGAGGTCAGTTAAGACCCAACCCTATTAAAGGTTACAAACACACTGTCAGGTGTGACCTTGTTAGAGGATTTTAGACTTGAATTTATCATCCAACCAGCATTCACTATGGGGTTGACAGGATAACAATGTTCATTCTATGAATGATACATCATAAGACTTTCAGAGTCCACTCAGTTAAGATATTTAGACTATATACAATGGTTAAATATGTAACAGTAAAATAACCTACCTTAGTACAACTTCAATTGCAGATTATAGATCAATATTCAGTCCATACAAATCCTTCTGATCAATATTTCACTTCAAATTCAATACTATATCAACTTATTGTCTGTCAGTAATAGCTCTTTGTAGCTCGGTAACTATTCTGTAGCTCGGTTCTCACTAACCAGTATGATCAGAATGCATGAAAGCTTGTTCACGCAAAATTCCTACAACTTCTTCTTCCAGCTCTTTTCATAAATAAATTATGTTCTCTTATATAGACAAGTAAATCATTTTCTTCTCCACCATCAGATTTTGCCGCTTAATCACATTCATAGATTTTACCACTTAAAACTTTCCCAGTACTTGTGTCAATAACAAGTTTCAATCTACTCTGTTAGATCTTCCTTGAATTTTGTCAGTCGTCGATCTTTGTAACAAACATTATCTGTTACCTCGATGTTATACTCTTGCTAGCTCATAAATCTTATCAACTAAACTAATCATTTAATTCATTTTGTTCTCCTCAGTTAACAAAGAATGCATTAGTGAACACTACTCGGTTAATACTGCGGTCGGTATACACTACACTCTGTTGGTGTATACTAGAAATGCTTCATTTATCGACAACATTGCTTTTGTGTCTTTCATCTCTATACTTCATTATAGATGAATGCAACATAATAAATTCAATATCATCAAGTCATAGAATCATCAAAAAGTTACTCAATGTGTTCCTTATCCTCATCTGTCTTGTACATCTTTCCTCATGTGGATTTTTTTGTTCTTCATCTCTTTTCCACTTTTCTTCAGATGTCTCGGTGTAGTAACTTACAAGATAAGTGATGTTAAACTAGTTGACAACATAATACTAATTTAATCATATTCCATATCTAATCAACAACTTCTCAGTGATCTTGTAATCACAGATCCTTCAATCAGATTCCAAATCAGTTGTAGTCCAACAGTAAAATGTGTAGAAGACTTATGCAGTAAGCTTTGAGTATATGAAGCATGGACATGTTATCAACATGATATCATGGATGCAGAGGTTAATTGCTAGATTAGATATTTATGTAGCAGCTTGTGTCAGTAGTGTTCCTGATAGAGTTACAGACAGTTTTCTATGAGTGATTATTCGTATAGTCGTCATGGAGCCTTGGGCCTTTGGATATGTGATGAAGACATGTTAGTGGTGTTACAATCATGGATGCAGAGTCTGATGATTAGTAGAAGTGGATTTAAGTAGTTGCTATTCACTAGTAGCAGTTTCCTATGTTTATTAAAAAAAGCCGACAGAGATTGTATTGGTTCAGGAGTTGTGCCTATCATTTTGGTATGTGCCCTTGGATTACAGATTGGAGAAGTGCTAAGAATGTTTAGTTAATAGCACATGATGTAATTCATCTTGAGGAGGAAGTTTCAGTTACTTTGGTAGAGCCAATAGTGTGTAGTATGCATCTACATTTATTAATATTGGACAGGTCCCAGATTGTGTTGCGTGCTTAGTAGAGCTGACAGAATTATTATTGGAGTATGTTATGGTTTCTCTAATATGATTTCAAGGTGGTTCTAATAAGCTGACTTGATTATATTATTTAGAGGAAAGATATTTATAGGTAGTCATTTGTGATTGCTAAAGCATGGTTCAGAGTTGTTTGTGAAGAGCATAGCAGAGTGTGTGAAGTGTTGAGCCATCAGCAGAAGGTCTATGTGACCAAGTAAAGAGTTTGTGCTATACATTAGAACTGATCCAGACAATAGGTCAAAGCGCAGTTCACCAAAATCTAGATATAGTGTGTATCTATTATTTAGAAGGTTGTAGCCTTCACCCCTTTGAGTAGTGTGCTCTCAAACAGTGCATCCTCACCCCTAATAGGGTTAATTGTAAAAGACTCCTAATAGGGTCCAACCCTTGACCAGGTCACTATACTAAATATATTGTAAAGAAACTCCTAACAGAGTTAAGGATCTTCCAACAAGGATCATAAAACACTAGTGCAGATTATTAGTGGGTGTCAATTCCCACTGGGGTTTTTACCTATTTGGGTTTCCTCGTAACCAAAATACTGGTGTTGTGTTCAAGTGTTCTTTCATTATGTTTATGCTTATGTTTAAGTATACTTAATTGGATAAATAATTGAAACTTGTAGATAACTGATTCACCCCCCCTCCCTCTAAGTTATCTCTTGGGACCATTAATAACAATTGGTATCAGAGCCAAGTGCCTCAGAGAGAAAGTTTAACAGCTTAAGGTTGATCAGATGGCATTCTTTAGAAATGAAAGTCCTAAGTTTGATGGAGAAAATTATCTTGATTGGAAGAACAAGATGATGACACATTTGCGGTGCATTACTTTTGAAGTTTTTTAAGTGGCTATCAAGGAAGTTGAGATCCCCTCTCTAGCAAATCTTGCAAAGGATGATGCTACTAGGAAGCAGAAGGATTTGTTCCATCAAAATGCAATAGCAAAAGAAGCCCTTATCAGTACCCTATCTGATAGTGAGTTTTTAGAGATAAAGAAAGTAGACACAGCCTACAAGATATGGAAGCACCTAAAAGACATGTTTGAAGGAGATAAACAAGAAAAGAATGTGTGCAGAAAGACATGGAAGAATTAGTACAATACATTGGAGATGCTACCTGAAGAAAACATAAGAGCCTACAATCAAAGGATCAATGAAGCAGTTGCTAGAATCAGAAATAATGGTGGATAAATATCAGAAGAAGACATCATGGATAAGGTAATGAATACATTGACACTAGATTATCAGAACAAGATAAACATCCTTGATGAGACTATGCAATTCTCAAAAAATTTCAAAAGAAAGACCTTAATTAGCAAGATTGCTGCATTTGAGATATCAAGTTTGAGGACAAAGCCCAAAAGTGAGACAGCCTTCAAAGCTTCAGTCCATGGTAAGAAATCCTTGAATGCCTCTGGTAATTTTGATGATGATGATAAAGAAGAAGCCCTAGATAATTTCATTGCTATGATTGCTAAAAGAGAAAGGAAAGGAAAAGGAAAATATGAAGGTCAATTAGCATTCAAATGCTTTTCATGTAATAAGATTGGTCACTTTGCATCTAAGTGTCCTACAAGAGTTAAAAAGTTCAAGAATGCCTACAAGCCTAAGTATACAAAGGAATGCTACTATGTTGGAGATGGAGTATCAGATGAAGAATCAGTAGAAGAGGAGATTGGATTCATTTCTCTTGAAGATGAAAAGAATTCACAAGAGTTAGCATTGATTTCACAAGCTGACATCAGGATAGATTGGATCATTGACAGTGGTTGTTCACATCACATGACAGGAGACAAAGATAGATTTGTTCATTTGGACAGATACAAAGGAGGCATGGTTAGATTTGGAGATAACACTCCTAAACCCATCATTGGTAGAGGAGCCATCACCATGGATGGAAAGAATAGCATTGATGATGTTCTTTATGTTGATGGTTTGAAACATAACCTACTAAGTATTGGGAAGTTGCTTGAAAAAGGTTACAGGTTGGAGTTAAATGGAAACAAGTGCATCATTAACAACAAGGAAGGAGAAATGATTGCATCAGGATCAAAGACTAAAGGTAATGTTTTTCAGCTTAATCCAGAAGCAAGTTGTTTTTTTGATAAAGTAGATGATAGTTGGCTATGGCACAAAAGACTATGTCATATCAATTTTGATAACATAGTAAAGATCAGTAATGTTAAGGCAGCTAGAGACCTACCTAGCATAGAAAAGCCAGTTGATACCATCTATAGGGAATGTGTAATGGAAAAGCATGTGAGGAACTCATTCAGGAGCAAACATAATTCAACAGAGAATAAGTTGGATCTGATTCATACAGACCTATGTGGACCAACTCAAACCAGATCATACTATGGTGAAAGGTATTTCATTTTGTTTGTGGATGATTATTCTAGAATGATGTGGGTTGCGTTCTTGAAAGATAAGTTAGAAGCATTTGAGAAGTTCAAAATATTCAAAGCTAAGGTTGAGAATGAATCTGGACTAAAGATAAAATGTCTAAGGTCAGATAGCGGAGGAGAATTCACCTCTGATAGATTCTATGAGTACTACGAAGAACATGGCATAAAGTAACAGTTGAGTGCACCTAGAACCCCTCAGTAGAATGGGATTGTAGAGAGAAGGAATAGGATCATCCTTGATATAGTGTGCACATCATGATTGAAGGGAAAGTTGCACACACCTATTGGAGAGATGCAGTCAATACAGCAATCTATACAATCAATAGAATACAATTAAGGCCTGGCGCAGACAAGACACCTTATGAGCTATGGTTTGGTAATGTTCCCATAGTGAAATATTTTAGAATCTTTGGAAGCAAGTGCTACATTAAGAGGGATGAAGCAATAGGCAAGTTTGATGCAAGAAGTGATGAAGGTATTTTTCTTGGCTACTCTACTAAAAGTAAAGCTTATAGATGTTTTAACTTGAGATTGAATAAAATCATTGCAAGTGCTCATGTTAAGATTGATGAAAATTTTATGGTTCAAGAAAGATATCATGATTACTCACCTATGATTAAAGAAGAACCCAGTCCTTCCACTAGTGAGATAGTTGTTGAAGAGATGTTTGACAGTATTAATGTATTGTTCAATGACCCTGAAACAAGTGAAGAAGAAACTCAGAAGGAAGATGAGTGAATTTCCCGTAAAGTTCCAAAGTATACATCTAGATATCACTCTAAGGATGACATCATTGGAGATCAGAGTGGCAAAGTCACAAAAAGATCAAAAGAAAATAATTCAGCAAGAAATGAGGTGGTGTGTTTACTATTTCAAATTGAATATTTAAGTGTTGAAGATGGATGTAATGATTCAGATTGGCATGATGCTATGAAAGAAGAACTAGATCATATTATCAAGAATGATACTTGGTAACTGGTCCCAAGACCTAGTGATAAGAATGTGATTGGAAAAAAATGGATATTCAGAAACAAGATGAATGAAGATGGCATAGTAGTAAGGAACAAAGCAAGGTTAGTATGTAAGGGTTATGCGCAAAGAGAAGGCATTGATTATTCAGACACATTTGCACTTGTAAGCAGATTAGAAGCTATTAAGTTATTTCTAGCTTATGCAATAGTTAAAAACTTCAAAGTCTATCAGATGGATGTCAAGTTAGCATTCTTGAATGGAGAGCTAAAAGAAGAAGTATACATTGAGAAGCCAAAAGGATGTTGGAAACAATTGTCTGAAGAAAATTGCTACTCAAATTATGTATTATCTTTGATGTCACACAATGTCATAGTCTGCAACAATCAGTAACTACCGAGCTCAGTCGGTCTGCCTGGCATTAAAAATAGTGTTTACCGAGTTCACTTGGTTATCAAAGAAAAATCAGCATTTACCGAGTTCACTCGGTTATCAAAGAAAAATCAGCATTTACCGAGTTCACTCAGTTATCAAAGAAAAAGGATTATCAGTGTTTACCGAGTTCTCTCGGTCTCCAAAAGATTGTAGAAAATTTCATTATGGTCACCGAGCACTGTCGGCCCTTGAAGGATCTTTGCAAATAAAGTTTGCTTAATTCAGCTGACTGTTATACTAAGTAATGCCGATTTGACAAATCTAAAATCATATAAATAAAAGGTCAAGTGTGAAAAATAAAGGAGAGATATAGAAGAAGATATATAGAAGAAAGACAGGAAAGGTGTGTGTGAAATTGTGAAGGATGACCAGATATCCTTGAGGAGCAGCAGAGATATATTCGATCAGGAAGGATCTCACTTATAGAGAATAGAGATCTGTAATCAGCAAGGCAGTTGCATTATTATACAGGTCATTTTCATTGTTACCTTTTTATCATTGTAACAGTGAATTCTAAATCTCTTAACCGAGTTGGTTTAACAACCATATTGTAAATCCTCTAACAAGGTGACAATTTCATTGAATTGTTCTCAAGACCTCTTACCAGGCCACTCCTAGCAGGGTGATTAAATCCTCTAACAAGGTCACACCTAATAGTGTGTTTTGTAACCTTTTACCGGGTTGGCTTCTAACTGGGCATCACTTCAGAAAAGTGAAAATCAATATCTAGATACATTGGTGGTTTTTCCCATATTGGGTTTCCACGTTAAATCCTATGTCTCTTGTGTTCTTAATAGTTATCTTAATCATATACAAGTGGTGATGAATATCTAAAAAAATAATTTTACTAATACTCTCTGCATCTACCAAGTTACTGCAATCTATTTACCGAGTGTTAAACAGATAATATTCATTAAGATATCCTAAGGGATCTGGAAAGAAATAATAGTGAAGTGTTTTATGGTTGACTGATTCACCCCCCCCTCTCAGTCACTTCATCCATATTCCATCAATTGGTATCAGAGCTTTTGGTGCTTGCAGGAAGGGTTTCAAGGACCTAAGCTAAAGATCAGGATGTCTTACAAGAGAGAAATTCCAAAGCTCAATAGAGATAACTTTTCAGCATGGAAAGGTCTCATGAGGCTTCATCTAGCTTCCATTGGTGATTCAGGATGCAAATACATTGATGAAGAATACACAGTTCCTACTAGCGCATTAACTGTTGAAGACATTGCAGAGAAAAAGAGTCATAACACCATGATGATAGACATTGCATCAGCTCTCAGCTATGAAGAATTTGATGAAATTAAAGAATGCACTACTGCATATGAAATGTGGATCAAACTGAAGAAAATATATGGTGGTGATGCAAATGTGAAAAGAGCCAAAGCAGAAAGCCTAAGAGGACAGTTTGACAAAATGAATATGAAAGAAGATGAAAACATTGCAAAATATGTTGAAAGGATCAAAGCAAGTGTTAGTGCAATTAGAGCTTCTGGAGGAACAATCACTGATGAAACTGTTATAAGCAAGGTACTCAGAACATTACTCCCTATCTATGCAATAAGGGTATCAGCTATTCAAGAAAGAAGATGTGAAACAAACCACAATATAACTTTGGATGCTTTAGTTGGAAGATTGACAGCCTTTGAATTAGATAACTATGACAACTATGTTCCAATTTCCAAAAATATTGAGTCAGCATTTGAGGCCAAGGTTTCACTAAGGAAGAACAAGAAAATAAAAGAAGTTCAATCAGAAAGTGAAGAAGTATCAGAAGAAAGTTCTGATAGTGATCTTGAAATTGTAGAAGCACTACTTGCAAAGAAGTACTCTAAAGGGAAAGGTAAATATAAAGGTAAAACTCCTTTAATCTATTTTTCATGTGAAGAAATTGGATATATTGCAGCTAGGTGCCCAAACAAGCCAGCCAAGGAAGAGAAGAGAGGTCACAAGTACTATGGAAAAAATAATTTCAAATCATTCAAGGATAAAGGTAAGAAAACATGTTTTATGGCTAAAGATTCTGATGATAGTGAAGAAGAAATTGTCTTTATTGCTATAAAAGATGAATCTAATGATGATGAAGATAAGATGGCACTTATTTCTCATATAAGCAAAGATGATATATGGATAATAGATAGTGGATGTTCACATCACATGACTGGTGACAAGACAAAATTTGAATACCTAGAAGACTGTGATAGTGGCAATGTAAGATTTGGAAACAATGAACCTTGTTGTATAAAAGGAAAAGGAAGAATCTCATTAACCAAAGAACTCATATGTGATAATGCTTATTGGGTTGAAGGACTAAAACATAATCTTCTAAGTGTAGCACAGCTAATCAACATTGGTTTCAAGGTTGAATTCATGAATAGTCAAGCAAGACTGCTGGATGGAAAAGGAAAACTCATTGGATCAGGCAAACAAACAAAAGGTAACTTATTTTATCTTGATCTCAGTGAATATTCATGTTTTATTGCTCAAATTGAAGAAAGTTGGCTATGGCACAAAAGGTTATGTCATGTGAATTTTGATAACATGATGAAAATAAGCAAATTCAAGAAGGTAAGAGGCATTCCTACTTTGAAGAAACCTGATACTGGTCTATGTAAAAATTGTCAGATTGGCAAAATGAGTAAGACTAGTTTTAAGAGTAAGAACTATTAGTCTAAAGAGATTTTGGAAATTGTGTATACTAATTTATGTGAACCTATTGGAATAGAAAGCTATACTGGAGATAAATTCTTTATTCTTTTTGTTGATGATTATTCTAGAATGATGACTGTTATGTATTTAAGAGAAAAGTCAGAAGCATTTGAAAAGTTCAAATGGTACTTGGCAAGAGTGGAAAAGGAAACAGGGAAAAGATTGAAATGCTTAAGATCAGACAGAGGTGGTGAATTCATCTCCCATGAATTTAACAACTTTTGCATTGAAAAAGGAATCAAAAGATAGGTATCAGCTCCTAGAACTCCTGAGCAGAATGGAATAGCTGAAAGAAGAAATAGATCTATTATGGATTGTGCAAGGACTTTAATGATAGAAAAGAACATCGCCATAAAGTACTGGAAGGAAGCTATCAGCACTGCAGTTCATACCTTGAACCGAGTACAATTGAAGAAAGACACATTCAAAACTCCTTATGAGTTATGGTATGGCTATAAACCCAATGTAAGTTACATGAAATTATTTGGTAGCAAGTGTTATATCTTAAAAGAATCCAGAAGAAATAAATTTGATGTGAAAAGTGATGAAGGAATATTCCTAGGATATTCTAGCAAAAGTAAGGCATACAAATGTCTGAACTTGTCCACTCACAAAGTCATAGAAAGTATACATGTAAAATTTGATGAGTTTGCAGAAAAGACTGAAGAAGAAAGCAAAAGGGAACCTGAAAACTACAGGAGATTCATTTACATTGAACCTGAAATATTGCTAGACACAACTATCAATAAGGAAACTATATCTATCGAGCCTAGCACAGTAACCGAGTCATAGGAAGAAGTTCAAACCGAGTCACAGGAAGAAGTTCAAACTGAGTCATAGGAAGAAGTTCAAACTGAGTCATAGGAAGAAATTAAAACCGAGTCTTAGCCTAAAGTTACCGAGCAAATATCTACCGAGCCAGAGCAACCTGAAGAAGAGATCCTAGAAGACAACAACATGACTCATTCAAAAAGCAAGGAACCTATACTAGCCAAATATGTCAGAAGGCATCATACACCAGATCAAATTATTGGAAACAAATCAGATGGTACTATGACAAGAAGTAAGCTAAAAGGTACATGTCTGCTTACTAATTTTGAACCTAGAAATATCAAAGATGCATTGAAAAATGAAAGTTGGATTGAAGCAATGAATGAAGAATTAGAACAAATACAAAAGAACAAAACATGGACTCTTGTACCTAGACCTAAAGATAAGAATGTAATTGGAACAAAATGGGTATTCAAGAATAAGCTGAATGAAGATGGTCAAGTATCTAGAAACAAAGCTAGATTGGTATGTAAAGGTTATTCTCAAGAAGAAGGTATAGATTATGGTGAAACTTTTGCTCCTGTTGCAAGATTAGAAGGTGTAAGAACTCTACTTGCTTATGCAGCACATAAAGGATTTAAGGTATATCAGATGGATATAAAATCTGTATTTCTCAATGGAATTCTTGATGAAGAAGTCTACATTGAGCAACCTGAAGGTTTTTTTGATCCAAATAAAAAGGACATGGTCTGCAAGTTACACAAAGCATTGTATGGTTTGAAAAAAGCTCCTAGAGCATGGTATGAAAGACTCCATAACTATCTGATTCAGATTAATTTCAAAAGAGCCAATGATAACAGCAATCTATATATTAAAGAAGGACCGGATGACAAAATTGTATTGGCAGAAATATTTGTAGATGATACTATATTTACAGGGAATGATGATCAGTGCAAAGAATTTTCAGAGCAAATGAACAAAGAATTTGAAATGTCTATGTTTGGTTTAATAAAATTCTTTGTTGGTCTTCAAATTCAGCAAAGCAAGAATGGTGTATACATTACTCAATCTAAATACATTAAGGAAATACTTAAGAAGTTTGGTATGGAAGATTCAAAACCAGTTGGTACACCCATGTGTACTGGACTGAAACTTACCAAAAATGATGATTCAAAAGAAGTAGGTCAGACCTTATACCGATCTATGATTGGAAAATTGTAGTATGTAGTACATACAAGACCTGATATTGCCTTAGCAGTCGGTATAGTAGCAAGATTCTCAGCAAAACCTAAGGAAAATCATATGATGGCAATCAAAAGAATCTTAAGGTACTTAAGAGGAACTGAAGAATATGGTTTGTGGTATAAATTTGGAGGCAATCTAGACTTAAAAGTGTTTACTGATGCTGATTGGGCAGGGAACATTGATGACAAAAAAAGTACAAGTGGTGGAGCATTTTTTTCTTGGAAAAAGACTGGTATCCTGGACCAGTAAAAAGCAAAATTGCACATCTCAATCCACAGCTGAAGCAAAATATGTTGCTGCTACAGTAAATTGTTCAAAAACTGTTTGGTTTAAACAGTTATTACAAGGTATGAAGGTTGAGATCAAAGAACCAGTTGTTATATTTTGTGACAATACAAGTGCAATAAACATTTTGAAGAATCCAGTAATGCATTCCAAAACCAAGCACATTGCTATTAAATATCACTTTGTCAGAGAATTGGTGCAGGACAAGGAAATCAGATTAGAATATATTCATACAAAAGAGCAGATTGCAGATTTTTTCACCAAACCATTACCCAAGGATGCATTTGTGTATCTAAGAGGTAAGTTAGGGGTCATTCCCCTATCCGAGGCTCACTAAATATAGTTTTAGTGATGCATCAACCAGAACATGATTGAAAATCAACAAGTTGATGTAGCATATTCAAGGAATCATTGCATATGAATCAGTACTTGAGGTACATTAGTTTACACCGGTAATATGTGAATTGTCTTTGGCATGTGTTGTCAAAGAGGGAGTGTCTTTGCTATTACTTCAAAAAAAATTCAATAGTCAGGAGGAAGAGTTTTTAAGAAAAAGGAAGTTTGCTGACAGAGGGAGATTTGAATCTGAACTGAGCTAATCCTTTCAAAATTTCTTATGCTATGACATATTGTGTTGCCATCAATGCCAAAGAGGGAGATTGTTGAAAACAATTGTCTAAAGAAAATTGCTACTCAAATTATGTATTGTCTTTGATGTCACACAATGTCATAGTTCACAACAATCAGTACCTACCGAGCTCAGTCGGTCTGCCTAGCATTAAAAATAGTGTTTACCGAGTTCACTCCGTTATCAAAGAAAAATCAGCATTTACCGAGTTCACTCGGTTATCAAAGAAAAATCAGCATTTATCGAGTTCACTCAGTTATCAAAGAAAAAGGATTATCAGTGTTTACCGAGTTCTCTCGGTCTCCAAAAGATTGTAGAAAATTTCATTATGGTCACCGAGCACTGTCGGCCCTTGAAGGATCTTTGCAAATAAACTTTGCTTAATTCAGCCGACTGTTATACTAAGTAATGTCGATTTGACAAATCTAAAATCATATAAATAAAAGGTCAAGTGTGAAAAATAAAGGAGAGATATAGAAGAAGATATATATAAGAAAGACAGGAAAGGTGTGTGTGAAATTATGAAGGATGACCAGATATCCTTGAGGAGCAGCAGAGATATATTCGATCAGGAAGGATCTCACTTATACAAAACAGAGATCTGTAATCAGCAAGGCAGTTGCATTATTATATAGGTCATTTTCATTGTTACCTTTTTATCATTGTAACAGTGAATTCTAAATCTCTTAACTGAGTTGGTTTAACAACCATATTGTAAATCCTCTAACAAGGTGACAATTCCATTGAATTGTTCTCAAGACCTCTTACTAGGCCACTCCTAGCAGGGTGATTAAATCCTCTAACAAGGTCACACCTAACAGTGTGTTTTGTAACCTTTTACCGGGTTGGCTTCTAACCGGGCATTACTTCAGAAAAGTGAAAATCAGTATCTAGATACATTGGTGGTTTTTCCCATATTGGGTTTCCATGTTAAATCCTATGTCTCTTATGTTCTTAATAGTTATCTTAATCATATACAAGTGGTGATGAATATCTAAAAAAATAATTTTACTAATACTCTCTGCATCTACCAAGTTACTGCAATCTATTTACCGAGTGTTAAACAGATAATATTCATTAAGATATCCTAAGGGATCTGGAAAGAAATAATAGTGAAGTGTTTTATGGTTGACTGATTCACCCCCCCCTCTCAGTCACTTCATCCATATTCCATCAAAGGATTCACCCTATCAGACAGACCTGATATGGTATGCAGATTGAAGAAAGCTCTCTATGGACTTAAGCAAGCCCCTAGGTCATGGTATGAGAGACTTGATGGATATCTAACTAAAATTGGATTCAAGAAAGGAGAAATAGATTGTAATCTACTCATAAGAGATACATATGAAGGAATACTACTTGTAGCTATATTTTTTTATGACATTTCATCACACGGAATTGCGCAAGAAGAAACACTCCACGTTTCCCATGTAAACTGGTAGAAAATAGGTCCCCAAGAAAAATAGGCATAACTTTTTACTCATAATGAATTAGGACTTTCCCTCATGGGAAATGATAGTGATTTAGGTCCTCTTAAATTCCTTAATAGTGAAAAGACTGATTCCTTAAGGATCAACGTCGCCACTACGCGCAATCAGCACCAAAATTGCAAGAAAATACAGCTCTAATGGCAAGGAAAATAGCTGTAACTATGAAATAGTCCATCCAATCTTTATGTTCTCGTAGGATAAGGCTCCCAAATAGGTCCTCAACATCATGTAAAATTTGCACACCATGAAACCAACAAATGCAAATATTATAAAGAAAACAACAGAAAATAGGTACATAAATTAGAAAATGTTTTTGGTTGATGCAAGATTGCTCAAAGACCCAAGATGCTCCTTCATCAGACACCTGGGGTAAATAAAGAACTGATTTCCACATTAGGAACTCCTCATATTCCAACCTCAATCATAAAGATCCAAATCAGCATGTGTAATCCATGAACTATCTTCAACTGGCTTGTCTTTCCACTGAACTAGATATTCCATGTAGTCTTTTCCTCTTGTACTCTTGCTCACTCTTTTATTCAAGATCTTCTCAATGTTGTCTCTATTCTTCTTAGGATAATCTAGATCATCTTCAATCTCATCATTTGATTCAAAGTACTCAAAGATATTTTCAATGTTGAATATAGGTGATATATCCATGTCCTCTGGTAATTCCACTTCATAAGCATTTCCACTGTCAAACTTCTTCAAAATTTTACAAGGTCCAAATTTCTTCATTTTCAACTTGTTGTAGGTACCAACTGGAAATCTATTCTTCTTCAAATGAATCATAACCTCATCTACAACTTCAAAATATTTATGTCTCCTTCTCTTATCTACTCTCTATTTGTATTTCAGATTACTGTCCTCCAAATTCATTTTAACTTCATCATGTAAGTTCTCATGTATACTACAAAATCCTCAACTTCAGCACTTCTTCTTGTCTTAGCAGGTAAATCTCTTAGCTGTGTGGTTCCCTTAGGATTAAATCTAGTAACAATCTCAAATGGTGTCCTCTTAGTGCTTCTATTCATAGAATTATTATAAGCAAACTTTGCTTGTGCCAAAACTAAATCCCAATTAGCAGGCTTCTCTCCAACTAAACATCTCAACAAGTTTCCCAAACTTCTGTTCACAACTTCAATCTGTCCATCTATCTGAGGGTGAAATGTAGAACTAAACTTCAATTCTGTATTCATCTTTTTCCAAAGTTTTCTCCAAAAATAACCAGTAAACTTTGTATCTCTATTTGAAACAATAGATTTAGGCAAACCATGCAATCTTACCACTTCCTTGAAGAATAATTCAGCTACATGCAATGCATTAGATGTCTTCTTACAAGGTATGAAATGAGCCATCTTTGAAAATCTGTCAACCACTACCAAAATAGAATCATTACCTCTCTGAGTTCTAGGCAATCCAAGAACAAATTCCATACTCACATCTTCCCAAGGTCTATCAGGTACAGGCAAAGGTGTATACTATCCCAAATTCTGACTAGTTCCTTTTGTTGTTTGGCAAATTTTGCAACCTCTAACCATTCTTTGTACATCTTTGTAAATCTATTGCCAAAAGTATCTTTCTGAAATCAAATTTACAGTCTTATCAATCCCAAAATGTCCAGCAAGTCCACCACTATGTTTCTCCTTTATTATGTTATCTTGCATAGATCCTCTAGGTATGCATGATTGAACTCCTTTAAACATGTCTTCTTGAATGAAATAATCAATCCACTTATCACTCATTGTGTGTTCCTTACAAGCTTTCCAAGGTTATGAAAAATCAATGTCAATCTCATACAAGCACTTCAAATCATTAAAACCAAGTACCTCAACTCTCATCTCTGTCAGCAAACTTCTTCTTTGACTCAAGGCATTAGCAACCTTATTTGATTGTCCACTTTTATGCCTCAATGAATAGGAAAAATTATGTTCTTTCATTTCTCTTGTAAATGTTTTACCATCAAACAAGAATACTCTGACTGTAGTACAGTGACCTTCATCAAACTTCTCTACTAAAGGAAATAACACTTGTTTCTTTCCATCCATCCAAATAGTATAT
The DNA here is from genome assembly GCA_027943335.1 of Chamaecyparis obtusa. Lineage (NCBI taxonomy): Eukaryota > Viridiplantae > Streptophyta > Pinopsida > Cupressales > Cupressaceae > Chamaecyparis > Chamaecyparis obtusa. The sequence continues at coordinate 156,260 of BSBK01007571.1, read as the reverse complement.
TGATTCAATCTACCATCATGCAAAGCTTTCCTATCATATTGCCAAGGTCTACCCAAAAGAATATGACAACAATCCATAGGCATAATATCACATAAGACTTTATCATGATAATTCCCAATTTTGAATTTAACAAGGCATTGTTCACTTACAAGTAGTTTATGCTCCTTCTGGATCCAAGAAATATGGTAAGGCTTAGGATCTTTCAATCTCTGCAACTACAACTTGTTAACTAGCTCTTTGGATGCCAAATTATCAGAACTTCCACTATCAATGATTACCTTGCAACATTTATCAGCGATCTTACATCTGGTTTTGAACAAACTTTTCCTCTAAACAGGTTCCTCATCAGCTTCTTCATTCCACAATATCCTTCTTAACATGAAGTTCTCACCATGTTCAGGTTCATTAGACATTTGCTCAAGTTCTTCACAAGCCAAATTATTTCTACCATTACCTTTAGTCTTCTTTCTAGAGTTAGTACATTCAAAAGCTCTATGTTCTTCTTCACCGCATTTGTAACAAGTACCTTTAAACCAAGATTTTTCTTCTCTTTTCCCATTATTGTTATTCCTAGAGTAATCAGTATAGCTACCTCTAGAGTAATTACCTATTTTAACAGGTTCATCTTTCCATCCTTTATATTGTACTGCATTGTCAGATCTACTACTTTCTCCATAAGATCTTCCTCTACTTCTCTAAAATCTGCCACCTCTTCCTCTTTGTCTTTGTTCATGTCTCTTTATCAATCTCTCTTCAGCCTTCAAATAAAATTGGTATGCTTATTCCACACTATCTATTTTAACATAGTTGATCTCATCTTGAATCGATGTCCTCGGGCCATTCAGATATCTAACCAACTTCTCAACTTCATCATCCACATGTCCAATCTGATATCCAATTTGTAAAATGCCTCAGTGCTTTTGTCTCAAATTTTTCATCTTTCTCATCAGACTCACTTGGTAGTCAACTGGAAGAAACTTCTTCTTCATCTTTCCAAGCATCTTCATCCATGTCTTGATCTTTTCTTTTCCTCTCTTCTGTCTCTCAGTTTTCAAATGATCCCACCAAAGAGATGCATGACCTTTCAACTTTGTGACTACTATCTTAACCTTCTTATTATTACGAGTACCTTCATACTCAAAGTATTTATCCATCTCAGAGATCCAATCCAAAAGTGTATCGGTCTCAAGTCTTCCATCATAGCAAGCAACTTCAATTGCAGGTCTGGAGTTAGCCTTAGACAAAACTCTCAAAAGTCTTTCCTCATCTTGTTCAAATTTAGGTTAAGCATTAGGTGTTGCTTCTTCTTCTTCATCACTGACATCTTCAAGATGTGCACCTCTTCTTTGGGTTGTCTCTATAGCTTCAAGCCTAGTTGCAATCTGCCTCAACATATCCATGATAGAATTATCATTCCCTCTACCACAAACCATCTTAACAATCAGGTTCCAACAAGATCATAACCTTCTACAAGTTATAGGTCATATATCAAATCTTCCACCCTTCAACCAATCCAATAAGGTTCTCCACAATCCAATCCACAAGAAAGAACTCGCTCTGATACCACTTGACGCAGGGGCAGGGTAGATACAAGAAGAATTAGCAGAATTGACTCCATTTGAATCAACAAAAAGCCCTACTTATAGTTACACAATGGAAGAAATATAAAATCACATGAAATTAATGAAATCACAATGGATATGAGGCAATCAACTAGCAGCAACAACAGAGAATTTATATTATTTCTTTCAACATGCCCGGCTGTGAGGTCTTCCGAGTTTTAGCCTTATACAATGAGAATTATGAAATCAAAATCATATCTTGAATCCTATCTTTGTCTCCAATGATGTATCTTGACAATCCTTCCTCTTAATTTCCCTACTACATCAATCTAGACTCCTTATATAGCTAGCTAAGCCACAAGTCGGCCAATCAAGCATTTAATTACATTATAGGTCCAGTCTGGAGGATTTAAACCAAAACTAATGAAAGAATGATCACCAATTGATGTGCCTTTATATTTAGGTCCACATGACCCAAAAAAATTCCCTTAACTATGCAAGGCCCCATTTCATCACACGGAACCGCGCAAGAAGAAACACTCCACGTTTCCCATGTAAACTGGTAGAAAATAGGTCCCCAAGAAAAATAGGCATAACTATTTACTCATAATGAATTAGGACTTGTGCTCTTGGTAAATAATATTACTTTAGGTCCTCTTAAATTCCTTAAGAGAGAAAAGGCTTATTCCTTAAGGATCAATGTCGCCACTACGCGCAATCAGCACCAAAACTATAGGAAAATACAGCTCCGACAGCAAGGAAAATAGTTGTAACTATGAAACAGTCCATCCAATATTTACGTGCTCATAGGAGAAGGTTACCAAATAGGTCCTCAACATCATGTAAGCTTCTCACACCATGAAACCAACAAATGCAATGATTATAAAGAAAAAAATAGAAAATAGGTACAGAAATCAGGAAATATTTTTGGTTGATGCAAGATTGCTCAAAGACCCAAGATGCTCCTGCATCAGACACCTGGGGTAAATAAAGAACTAATGTCCACATTAGGCACTACTCATATTCTAACCTAAATCATAAAGATCCAACTCAGCTTGTGTAATCCATGAACTATCTTCAACTGGCTTGTCTTTCCACTGAACTAGATATTCCATGTAGTCTTTTCCTCTTGTACTCTTGCTCACTCTTTTATTCAAGATCTTCTCAATGTTGTCTCTATTCTTCTTAGGATAATCTAGATCATCTTCAATCTCATCATTTGATTCAAAGTACTCAAAGATATCAGCAATGTTGAATATAGGTGATATATCCATGTCCTTTGGTAATTCCACTTCATAAGCATTTCCACTATCAAACTTCTTCAAAATTTTACAAGGTCTAAATTTCTTCATTTTCAACTTTTTGTAGGTACCAACTGAAAACCTACTCTTCTTCAAATGAATCATAACCTCATCTCCAACTTCAAAATATTTATGTCTCCTTCTCTTATCTACTCTCTAGTTGTATTTCAGATTACTGTCCTCCAAATTCTTTTTAACTTCATCATGTAAAGTTCTCATGTATACTGCAAAATCCTCAGCTTCAGCACTTCTTCTTGTCTCAGTAGGTAAATCTCTCAGCTCTATGGTTCCCTTAGGATTAAATCCAATAATAATCTCAAATGGTGTACTCTTATTGCTTATATTCATAGAATTATTATAAGAAAACTCTGCTTGTGCCAAAACTAAATCCCAATTAGCAAGCTTCTCTCCAACTAAACATCTCAACAAGTTTCCCAAAATTTTGTTCACAACTTTAGTCTATCCATTTGTCTGAGGATGAAATGTAGAACTAAACTTCAATTCTATATTCATCTTTTTCCGAAGTGTTCTCCAAAAATAACCAGTAAACTTTGTATCTCTGTCTGAAATAATAGATTTAGGTAAACCATGCAATCTTACCACTTCCTTGAAGAATAATTTAGCTACATGCAATGCATCAGATGTCTTCTTACAAGGTCTAAAATGAGCCATCTTTGAAAATCTATCAACCACTACCAAAATAGAATCATTACCTCTCTGAGTTCTAGGCAATCCAAGAACAAATTCCATACTCACATCTTCCCAAGGTCTATCAGGTACAAGCAAAGGTGTATACAATCCCAAATTCTGACTAGTTCCTTTTGCTATTTGGTAAATTTTGCAACCTCTAACCATTCTCTATACATCTCTATAAATATGCTGCCAAAAGTATCTTTCTGAAATCAAATTTATAGTCTTATGAATCCCAAAATGTCCAGCAAGTCCACTGCTATGTTTCTCCTTTATTATGCTATCTCGCATAGATCCTCTAGGTATGCACAATTGAACTCCTTTAAATAACATGTCTTCTTGAATGAAATAATTAGTCCACTTATCACTCATTGTGTGTTCCTTACAAGCTTTCCAAGGTTCTACAAAATCAATGTCAATCTCATACAAGCACTTCAAATCATCAAAACCAAGTACCTCAACTCTCATCTCTGTCAGCAAACTTCTTCTTCAACTCAAGGCATCAGCAACCTTATTTGACTATCCACTTTTATGCTTCAATGAAAAGGAAGCTTTCCATTCACTATCATAGTGGATCCATGAACATAAATAAGTGATATGTAATTAATGGAAAAAAATATAAGTGTAACATAGCAATCAAAGAAGATGAAAGAGTAGAGGAGTCATGTCATTTGGATGAACATAGTTGAGACTAAAGAGGGATAGCTATGGGATTTTTCTTTGGTTCTCATGGGAAGGTAAAGATTACATGAAAATGTAGTCATAATAGAAATTTGTGAAGTACAATGAGACACATAGTAATCAAAATAGTCACTGTTACAGGTATTTTACCTCTTCATGGGAACATTAATTTAAAGTGAATACTAAAGTTATTTTCATGCCTCAGCCAAACAGAAATGAGCAACTTCCACAATATTTTCAATCAAAGCCATAGCTAATGGAAAAACTTTAAACAATGCACAAGAAACTCAATCAGAAGGAATCAAATTTTTTAAAAATCTCTTATCTCCTACCTCTAGCCCCTTGCCTACTCAAGCACAAATCAATAATATCCTTGAAGTTATTCCTCCTTTGGTTTCTTAACAAGATAATAACCTGCTCATGGCTCCATTCAGTTTGGAAGAAATTTGAAATGTGGTGTTCTCTCTTCCACTAGATAAAGCTCCAGGCCCTGATGGCTTCACGACACTTTTCTTTCAAACATGTTGGGATTCTATTGGTAGGGAGTTGTTAGGATTCATTGAGGAATCCAGAAAAAATAAATTTATTTCAAAATACTTCAACTCCACCAACATTGCTATCATCCCAAAAGTGAAAGATCCACAAACCTTTGCGAACTTCCATCTGATTTCCCTTTTTAATACATACAAGATCATAACTAAAGCAATTTATTTGAGACTTCAACATCTCATTCCATCCATTATGTCACAAGAGCAGGGTGGCTTCATCTCAAGATGAGAAACCATGGACAGGGCTCTGGTAGCTCACGAAGTCCTTCACTCTATCAATAATGACTAGTCTTATAGTTTTGTCATCAAATTGGATATGATGAAGGCATACGATAGAGTATGTTGGGGTTTTCTTTTGCAAGTCCTTCAGAAATTTGGTTTTTCTAAACAATGGTGCAAGTGGATCAGAGCTTGTATTTCAGGGGCATGGTTTTTTGTTATCATTAATGGATCTATTGTAGGGTTTTTCTCTTCCTCTCAGGGGGTTAGGCAGGGTGACCCATTATCGCCTTTCCTTTTCATTATCATGGCAAAGGCTCTTAGCAGGACTATTTAGAAACAACACTCTATGAGACTTTGGAAAGAGGTCCATATTGGTGGGATAGACTTTGATAAGATCCCTTTTCATGCTTATTCTTTCTATTGGAACCATGTGGTCCTACCTAAGGTGGGATGCTTTGTGTGGTTAGCACTAAAAAATAGAATCCTTTCTAGTGACAAACTTGAGAAATTTCGCATCACACAATCTTTTAAATGTAAGCTATGTGAAGATCAGATTGAGAATGTAGACCATCTACTGTTGAGGTGTACTTTTGCACAAGAATGTTGGTCCTTTGTCCTCAATAAACTTCATTATTCCACCCCTTTGCCTAATAAAATTTGGGACCTTTTTCAATCATGGCCAACTCTATATTCGAATTCCTTATTTTCTAATCTCTGGAGATGCATACCAGCACTACTTTTGTGGTCAATTTGGTGGGAAAGAAATAAACATATATTTAGAAATATTTATTCACAATTTGAGGATGTTTTGGGAGGCATTGAGAAGATAATCTCTGAAGTGGTTAATGGGAGTATTCACTGACACAACTTCAATCCAGTAGTCTCATAGTGGGATATTACTGTCCTTAGAGATTGGAAGATTCTTGCCATTACATTAGGTTGGGGTCCTCCAAAAAATGGATTACTGCAAGTGGATCGGTCAACAGTTAAGTGGTCTCCACCTATTCAGATCCTATTGAAGTTAAATTTTGATGGATCTTCACGTGGAAATCTAGGAAAGTCGGGTCTTGGTGCTTGTATAAGAGATTATCAGGGAAACTTAATGGCATTCATTGCCTCCCCATTACCTATAGGGTCTAATAACATGGCAAAAGCTCAAGCTCTGCTTGCAGGACTCATTTTGGCAAAACAGGGTGGATTTGATAATATTCATATTGAAGGAGATTTGATGGTAATTATTAATGCTTGTATCAAGAAGGAATCCCATAATTGGAAGCTTTCATACATCCTCAAACAAATTTGGTGCATCATAGATATATTCCCTCTTCTACTTATGTCCCATACATTGAGGGAAGGGAATAAGGTTGTTGATTACTTGGCTAATTTAAGCTGTGATGGAACAGAAATAAAGTGTTTAGTACCAAATACATTCCCAGAATTTTGCAGTGACCTCCAAAGATTGGTGACCTCAAATAAATCTTCAGGCAAGGGAAAATGACATCACATGTCCTTATCATATATCTTCATCCTCATTGTGATTCTAAAGTTGCCCTGAATGATGGGCTTAGTAACAGGACACATGTCAGTTAGCATCATTATATTTACTATAACATCACCCACTTATTTCCTGCATCAGATGAAGGTGATTTACAATAATTGTGATGGAATCTGGGTACAAGGAGTACATTGTAGTGATTTATAATCTAGCCGCCATTCCCCCTTTATTCTGTTGTCGTAGAGATGGGTGGACAATTCACACACTTGAGAAATTACTCAAAGTTACTACTGGAAAACTCACACATGTCTTCATTCACTTCATTTGGGGTGCATTCAGTTTCAATTAATGTCTTCACATCAACTTGGATTCACCATTTTCTAATGACAGGGGTTATTTATGTGGCAGCTCCATTGTATTTTTCCATATCCTGCCTATGCCAAGTTCTACTAATGGCGAATTTACTTGAAGTCTGTGTTCAATGTGATGACTGTGCTTTCTTTCATAATGAAATGCTTCCAAAAAACTATCAACTATGGATTCCTCCTGGCGAGGATGAAGACACTTTACCACGGAATATATCTGACCCTATGTTGGATGAGATTTTTATCTCCTCTACTTCAAATCGACCAGCCATCAAGATGTTAATTGGGGATGAGAATCTTGCCCCGTGGTCAAAATAGTTCCTCTACCCATCGTAGGTGGTGTCAATATTCCTCTCAAACACCATGGATTTGTTGTAGTTAGTACAACTCTTGGAAATACTCACCTTCAAATTTTTCAAGCCTCACTCCTGGGAAGGAAAGAAATTGCAGAAGGCAATGCAAAGGTATGACCTATGGTCTAGGCACGCTTTAGTGGGTCACCTCTTCTCTTGACACATGTTGCTTAAGAATCATGCGACCATGGTTACATATGATAGCATTAAGAAAGCATTGGAAAAGCAAAACTTTCGATTTGTCAAAGGTGCCTTGAAATCCTATGGTCGAACGTTGGGTTTTGATTTGGAAACAAAGATTCAAATGATGGTTGAGTTGCTTCTCTATTTGCTCAAAGCTCCATATGTTCCCCCTTTTTCATGCTCTGTTGCTCACCAAAATCCTTCTCCAACTCTCCTACCACATGCTACAATGACCCCAACCAGAAACATACTGCTTGCAGGTGAGGCCAATGGCTCTCTGGTCACTCACTCTGCTCAACCTCTACTTGTGGCTCTAGGTTGGAATGAAGTCAATCCATCTCTTGGGGGCTCTAGTGATGACATGCAGGATTCCACTTGGAACCCAAACTTAGAGATAGAGCCAATCTCAAAATGGCTTGTCGAGCCCTCGGGCTAGTCACCACATTCTCAGTTGGAGTTTGTCGCACATGTGTGTGATGCCATGGAGGAGTAGACTGTGAATCTGAGCTGCTCTAAAAATTTGTTTTTGAGTGTTCATACATATGACAGCACATACTCGAGTTGATGTCTTTCGTTATTTTGGTCTTAGTCACTTCAGTTCAAAATTGAACAAGTATTGGTCTTTGACCTTTTTCTCTTTTCAAAGTTGGCCCTGGCCTCATGATTGTAATGAATATGACAATACTTGAAATTTTGTATAAGGTTACACCTTATAATCCTTTATATATATAGCGACGATTTCAGGTTTTCTTCTTGGTTCTTTCCCGATTGAGATTTTTTGAATCAGTTTTTTATAAATATATAAATATATATAGTGGTTCAACCACTTCTACTTTTTTAAAAAAAAATTTATTTAATCTATGATAGTCAAGTAAATTAAGGATGCTCCCATATTAAAAGGTTAATTTTATTTCACTATATTGGTTGGTGAGATTCAAAGTCTTAAAGAGAAAAATAATTTTTGCACTTTGTGTGAAATTCAAAAATTGTGAAAGTCAAGTTCATTTCAACAATTGGAGGGAAGTATTTTATTGAATTAACCCCACAAGGGAAACTTGAGTTTCAACTTCCTCCTTGGTTTGGATTAAGGTTTTTTTGCCCTATCAATGCCCATAAGAAAGGAAAGAAATAAATCACTGCAAATAGAAAGTTTCCAAAAGAATAAAAAAAATTTAGATGAATGAGCAACAACAAAGTCAAGAGCCAACAAATTTCATTAAGGAAACTCCACTCTTGATTGCCATGAACAACAATTCATAAAGAAATAACAACATCTTCTCAAAGAAAAATGGTTCTCTAAAGAAGAATGCCAAAACCTCATGCATAAAGAAGCACAAATTTATCAAAGTAGCGATGTTCTTAATAGGATGACATGAACAATAATTCATTTGAGTTAAAAATAAGTAATATCTTAAGGAGCACTCAGGTTTCATGGAGATGGTTGTAAATTAGATGAAGACAAGGGAAATCTATTGAAGGGAGCTTAATTCATGAATTGAATGTAGGGTAGGGTTTCTTGTTTGAACCAACATCATATTTTATAAGATATTTTATTTCATTATGTTTTATAAAATACTCTGGAACAAATAATGAGTATACCTCTTTGTGTCTCTCTATTTTATTTTTTTTAGTATGATTACAGGTATACCATTTTATTAGCATTTGGATGAGATGATTGATTTATTATGCACTATGAATTTTTTAAGAAACACACATTTACTATCATGAAGGAAAAAATAGCAGAGATAGGTTAGAGATGCATCAAATAATGATTAGAGATGTAGTATTATCAGAGTGTGTAGAAAAACAAAAGGCTTTAGAGAATCAATGGATAAATATCTATGAAACCTTGATGGGAGAGAGCATTAATGGATAAATATCTAAGAAAATATTTTGAAGGCTTTCCTATTGAACTCACCTAGCATGTGCGCCTTTGCGCCGACTATGTGTCCTACCAATTTTTCAAATGTGCTTGTGTATTATAATGAACTCACGTACATTACTTTAAAAAAAAAACACTTCTTCTATCATCAGAATTCTAATGAACACAATTATCATCAGAATTCCAATGAACATGAGCAATGTTTTTTAAAAAAATCAAATTTGCCTTGTAAAATTTGACAAAGCAAAATAAATCCCATAGCTCGTCAGAAATGTTTGTTGAAAAATGCACCCAAATGAATTAGAGACCCCATCTTCCTCAAAATCTTAGAAATGATTATGATTTAGTAGAACAAATTTGTGCTACTCCTAACAAGATCTCCCTTTGGGAGCTTCTTCAAACTTCACCTACTTATCACAGCATGTTACAACAAACCTTGAGAAATGTGACTATCCCACCTCCAAGGCAAGACAATATAACTTCCATATTATAATGCATGAATGAGACCAATAATAATGCTCAAATTGTGTTTTCTCAAGATAAGTTTCCTCCTAAGGAAATTCAATATCAACATGATTCTCTCATGGTTGTTTTCCTTATCAATGGTACCCTTATTCGAATAGCTTTAATTGGTTATAATGTCTCAAAACTTAATGTTTGTAGCATTGACTTGTTATAATATTCTCTTAGGACGACCATGGCTACATGTTATGAATTTTGTTCCTTCAATGCTTCATCGCAAAGTTAAGTTCATCCATAAAAAAATCATGTATACCCTTTTTTTTTATGATAAGATCTAGAATTTCTTATGAATTGAATCTGATTCTCCTTCTATTCCTACACCATTTAAGAAAAACATATCTTCTTCTCCTAAAGATACCTTTTTTTTCTACAAGTTCCCTTCTAGATGATGATTAGGGGGCATTAGAATTTACACCATCCTTTGTTGGTGAATAAAAGGCTCCTAATTACTACACACTACTCTTTAGAGGGCCTATTTTGTCATTCATCCAACTACTTTCTAAAAATAATTCAACTCTTAATCTCCAAAATAGTTTCAGATGTATGCAGCAAAGCTATGAGACTCATGATAAACTTATGAAAGCATTTGGTTTAAAATATCCTTCTTTGTCCACACCCCCTCCCTTACCATCTAACTTGAATCAATAAATCATTTTGCCTAACCTTCTTCGTGCCAAGTTGATTACTCTACCTAAACGAAAAAAGAAGCATAGTCAAAATCTTGTGAATCTCCCTTTTTGCATGTATCACCAATATCATGACCACTCTACTAAAGAATGCCAATCCTTGCATTACAAAATTCAAAAACTCATTGATAATGATATCATTCACATAACATGTCACAATGAGTTAATTTTCAATTATAATTTCTTTAAATAACATATAAGTTCCTATTGTGTTTCTCCACACTATGTGACATTGTTAGCCTATCCTTTGGGGCTCATCGTCATGCATGGTGTGATCATACTTTGCGAGTAACATAATAAGTCATCTCTCTCCTTATTCTTGTCTCCAAACTTGGGGAGAAAGAGCAGTATATCAATCTCTCACATCCTCCCTATCGACCCACTTTTCCCTTGGTTAAGTGACATTTATCTATTATGTGATATCCAAACTTACATAGAAATGTTGGTTTACAATAAGGATTCTCTTTTATATGAGAGGGATGCATCCTTGAGCATAAATTTTTTATTATTTTCAATTGGGTACCCATGGTAAACAAATCCCTTACCCTGGGGGCTACAAGAGTGTCATCCTTTCTCAATAATATCTCTACCTAGCAATGGGGAAGTTGTGTATTCTTTCCTTCTTCTTTCACATATATTTTTCAAAATCCTTCTACAGGATCCCTTTTACACTTCTTACATGGTATCTCTTTGCAATTGTCCCTTCTTTGACCTCATAGGAGCTATGACCTCTTTGGCTTGGATTGGATATTTCTTATTGGATACCTCCTTTGTGTTAAAGGCATTTTATCCTTCTTTCTCCTTTCCTTAAGATGTCAAAATAATCCTCTTTTTCCATCTTGATGGAATGCATATATGGCCTCCTTATTGCAAATATTTTATTTACTTTAAGCATTTAACGCAGAGTACACTAGCATAATATAATTTCTTAGGCCTAGATCACTTTCCTTTATACATTTTTGGTGTATTTCCTTGGATACAATGCTTTCCTTGGCTATCCTTAGGATTGGTTGAGCCAGCATAACACAACTTTCTAGCCCATTTGACCTCTTGTTTGCATACATTTCCAAGATTGGTTGACTAACATAACACAATTTGCTAGACCATTGGACCTATCATTTGCCTCTCTCTCTCTCTCTCTCTCATGGATCAACTAGCACAACATAACTACCTAGTTCATGTCATCCATGATTGCCATTCCTCCACAATTTCATATCATAACACACTTTTCTAGTTCATTGGATCATGGAGTCTTATCTTATCTTTTATGTGTTCTCTTTCTCTTTTCAAGTGACCACTTGAGAATTTGCAATAGCTTTGTAAGCATGATGCTAGTGGCTAAGACATTTTCTTTAGTGAGGTCTCTTCAACTAGTTGACTTGGAATCTTAGTAAGATTTAGGCTTTCATTATTGTTTTATGTGTCCTTGCATATGGATGTACAATTTAAGATCCTTGGTTTGGGGGCTTGTGTCCTTAAACTTAGTGATATCTTATCTCTTTGCAATTTGTCCATGATTCTTCATTTCTCTTTCTTTATTATCCTTTACCATGAGCATAAGGTGGACTTATACTCCCGTTAAAGTGGGGGATAAATGTATCACCCTAAAAATTAAATACCCTTAATTAGGTGCTCATTTTAGCCCTATTTTAGTATGTATGGGTTCCCACATTGATTTCACACTCTTCTAATGTTCATTATACCTTTATTAATTTAAATCAATGTTTAAATTAATATTACGAGTCCTCTATTAATTTATTTCATCTCCTCACTTTAAGATGATTATTACCTCATTTTAAAGTTCAAGGCATGATTTCCACATATATCTATCTCATATCTTCACATGGCTCATCTTTTGGGGCCTAGAAACTCTCAACTTTCTCCTTAAAAAAATTTACTGAATTTTGCCAGGTACATGGTGGTTTTTTGGGTACATGGTAGTTTTTTTGGGTTTATGTTGAGATTGATGACATATTACCAGGGATATGTCAGGATTGGTGACATGATCTCCACACTTTTTCTTGAAATTTCAAGGGTGGGATCCTATTGTTTCACACTCCCCAAAGATAGCCTCGCAATTCATTAAAAATTTTCTAAGTCATCCTAAAGGTAATTTTACTTTTAAATCTCTATATAAAGGCCCCCCTTTTCCATTATTTCATAACAAGAAGAGGAGATGACCAATCGATCAAGCAATCAATCCATTAGAGCATTCTCAAGGTCTTCAAGCATCCAAATCTTAAAATCCTTTAAAGCATTATTTTCCTTCTTCATCAAACATTGTGGAAAACTATAACATCCATGATTTGCTTTTAGGTTTTTTAGGAGATCAATCTATTGCATTAACAATGGTGACCACATCCAAGAAGCATTGTCCATCAAGGTATAAGGTTATTTACAATTCAAATCTAGTTTCTATTTCATATTTCCTTATGCAATTGCATTTCATTTTCAAGGTTTATTCCTAAATAGGGGTTTGACTAAGGAAAACCCTTTAGCCAACCCTATTCCCTATTTTTGTGTGTGTAGGAACAAGGTATAGATTCATAAGATTAGATCTAGGTAGAATAGGAACAATCACAGGATCTATGAAAGTTTTATCTAAAAATATTGGGGACAAGTTGCCATTCTCAACATGTCCTAGGGACATGTCATCATTGTTAGATTAGGTGAAATACTAATCTTCCAAGAACACCTGCATGCATAACCCTGTCACATGGAAGAAGCAAAGCACAGAAGCAAGAAAAATCATGGAGGCCAAAAAGCCAGAGACATCTTATGGACATGCAAAGAGCAATCTCTATTATGATCCAATAAGTGAATTAATGAAATACAAAGAGGGAATCCTTATAAAAGGATACCAAAACCCTAAAGGTATAAAGCAAAAAATAAAGCTAGGTTGCACATTATAATTAATAAATATATTAATTATAATGCACCTAAAAGATAGCTTAAGTAAATAGAGTAATAAATGACTTAATTAATTAAACCAAAGTGATTTAATTAATAAGCATAAAGTATGATTACTCTAACACCCCCCCTTAAGCGTAGCTCAAGAGGGAAGCTAACCTAGCACAGCTATGAAAGTAGAAAATGGGTCCCGGCAACAAGGCCTGATCAGGTACCCAGGTACAAGAAAATAAACTAGATGAAGGAAACAAAGCCTCCAATCTAGGGAATGTCCCAAAGAAAGGAACAAGAAAGAGCATGAAGCATCTCCGAAGCATGAAGCTGCAAACACTGTCAGAAGAATACTGCTGGAACCCCCACTGAAATAGTGCATGACCAGGTAGAGAAGACAAAGTCTGAAGAGCTGATCAATCAAAGAGGTGACCTCCAAAATAGGAATGAATGAGTGTCTATATAGTAGATGATCCATCTCACCGAAATGCATAGGTGCCTAGCCACTGCATCCGCCTAGTACATAGGAACAAAAACTGAATACGTAGATCACTCAACCAAACCAAGGAAGCAATAGAGCCAACAGGTGAACCCCCCCATAATGCTGAACGGGGTACAGGAACACTGAAATGCAATGCCAGAAACATCTGCAAGAAGAAGAAACAGGAACACCTATGTGCAAAAGAAGGTACAAGCACAGGATAAAGGGCGGTGTCATAGACACAAACTACATGAGGCTAATGTCATGGAAGGTACACTCACTTGACAAAGGTGGATGAGCACAAAAGGCAAAACATCATAACCCCCCCATGGCACTTTATAACTGAGTGCGTATACAAACAAACACATAGTGTTCAAGATCCCAAAATGCAAAAGCAGGCACTTTATCTCAGTGTGTTTACAGAAAAGAATGCAACAGTGGAGATATATCCAATACTCAAAAGAAGAAGGAAAGAAGAACAGTGAGAACAGAAGCAGAAGTCATTCCAAGAATGGAGATCCGTGGACCTGTAAAAGCCAAGTAGTCCATCTGAGTGCAGAAAAGCAAAACTCAATGGAGGAAGAACCTGGTATAGAATCTGGAAATAAGACCTTTGAAACTGAAAATTACACTGAACAAGCTTTCCAAAAATACCAAGATTGCTGAAAACTGAGCCCGAATATGAGAGATATAGTGTCCGGAATGCAAAAAGTACCCGTGACTTTGACTGGCAGAAAACCCCTGCAAACGGCAAAATCAAACAACCAAACTGAAAAAAATAGAACGGTCTTAGAACCAGCTTTCCGTCGATATCTCGTTTGGCAAAAAATGCCATCGTATGCTCAAGTTACGGCAAAAACAGTGACAGGTGCTCTGGCAGGCACCTGAAAAAGAAAACCTCTGAATTCAACAGCCTGGTGCGAAAAATGGAAGAAGAATCTGGAAAAAAGCTCGTATAAAACAACCGTCTCGGAATCATCTTTCTGATGATGTCTCGTTCACCCACTAACTCCTCCGTATGAGCAAGTTATGCCAAAAAAAGCATCAGGTGCTCCAGGAAGGCAAAAAAGCAGTCCTACCTTCGAAGGCATAGTACGAAAAATGAGGCAACAAACTTGAAAAGAAACCTCCATAATTGCGTTCCTCTCGGAAAGAGCTTTCCGATGATATAAAAAACTCCCAAATACGCTTCCAGATGAAGAAGTTATGGCCCTGGAGGCTGAGCTTGCACAGACGGGCTTAAAAAACAAGCCATGCAAAAAAAAATTGCCAACATAAAAATTTACCACCCGCTGTTTAAAAAAAACCCGGCGGGTAAGGCGGGACCCACGGCAGTCACCGCAGCAGTCACCGCAGTGACCGGCGGTGACATCGCGGGTAACCGCTGGTGGTCACCGCAGTCACCGGCGGTGACACTGCGGCGCCGGTGGTGCCCGCGGGAAGCGGCCGGGGCCGGTGGCGGGTTGGGAGGTGGTGGGAAGCGGTGGCGGGTGGGCGGTGTGGGGGCCGTAGCGCCCCTGCACTTTTTTAAATTTTTTTGATATGCGTGCAGACTGTACGGCCCACCTCGGGATGCGTGCAGTCCTGAGGCTAAAATTTTTTGCCTTTGATGCCACTGTGTCCAAAATGGACAAGTTTATATGGATTTAGGGGTTCTTGGGCCTTCCGGACACAATGGTGGTGTCCGTTTTTACCCAAGGTGAGCCAAATTTTGGCTCCCCTCCAGATCCACAAAAAAAACTTCTGAAACCCTTGAAAACCTCCTGCTTCTGAAACACTTCAACAAAACACGAACAACGAGCAGCAAGATGGCTCTGATACCATGTTAGATTAGGTGAAATACTAATCTCCCAAGAACACCTGCATGCATAACCCTATCACATGGAAGAAGCAAAGCACAGAAGCAAGAAAAATCATGGAGGCCAAAAAGCCAGAGACATCTTATGGACATGCAAAAAGCAATCTCTATTATGATCCAATAAGTGAATTAATGAAATACAAAGAGGGAATCCTTATAAAAGGATACCAAAACCCTAAAGGTATAAAGCAAAAAATAAAGCTAGGTTGCACATTATAATTAATAAATATATTAATTATAATGCACCTAAAAGATAGCTTAAGTAAATAGAGTAATAAATGACTTAATTAATTAAACCAAAGTGATTTAATTAATAAGCATAAAGTATGATTACTCTAACAATCATTATCAACATGTACCAAAAATTTTGAGCTTCTATTTGGAAGAAAGTTAGGTTACAACCTCTAGGTTTCAGATCCACAAGTATAGGTCATTCCTGTATTCTGACAATCGAGAATTTGGGTTTGAAAAATCACTTCTACTATTTAATTTTTAGGTGCATTCAAATTCATTTCCATTCCCTTTTACATTAGTTTTCTCAATTGGTTTAGACTAGATATGTTCTTGTTTAGTCTTTTGCATATCAATATCATTCCTTTCTTTCTCAATTCTAAGCACCAAAGGAAAATAAACCCTTCAAGCATAGATATTGCATTAGCATCTTCCAAGTAGTGTTGATCATATTTGTCTTGAGGTGGTTTTGTATTCCAATGTGCCATATGAATTGGGGAAAATAGCCATTTTTACATGATCCCCTTTTGCATATTGTACATGTGTGTGTGTGATAAAGGTTGAGAGTCATTGTGCAAGTTGACTTATTTCCATGTGTAACTCATCATTTCTCATTAGTTTGATGGAGTGGTTTTCTTTTTAATGTGCTAGTGAATAACTTTTCATAACATAAACCTCTAATGTTTCTACTTGATTACCATGATGACTACATTGTTTGATCTCTAGAATGTAATACTTCAAACAATATGGTGAAAAGTGGTGCAAGTTAGGATCTACAATTTGGCTAGAAGGTGTGTTGGACCTTGTTGAAGTTGTGATAGAAATTGCAAAAGGTTTGACAAAAGTATAATTATTTTAGAGCCCAATCCTATATTGTGTTTTGTTATACTATAAAACTACATGTGCCATTTACAAAGGGAAAATAAATACTGTTGTATTACTATAGGAATCAAGTTATTTCTTTAGTGTACCATAGACCATGAAAGTGTTATTACAAGTATCACAAGTCATGAGAATAGTCTTGGAGTTATCCAAGGAATGGTTGTTAGTAGATCATCCTAGATTAGGAATAATACATTCATGATACATATATAATAATGGTTCAATACATAATGTAAGGTTGATGAGAGTAAGGATCAAATAGATAACGAATAATAATAGGTCATCCTTGATCATGATAAAGCGATGAAGCCAAAATAAGAAAAATCCAACACTAATCAAATCTAAAATTAAAGGTATAATATAATTAAAACATAGATTTGGAGCTCTATTGTAGAATGCTAAACCCCAAGGTTAGAAAACATGGGGATGAAGAAATGTATGGTTCATCATTCTTACAAGGGGATATACTTCCATTACCTTAATATCTAGGCTAATCAAATAATGTAAGTAATTAAATAAAAAATTAGTTTAGATTAGAGAGATGAGACTAACTAAAAATTGTATGATTTTTTTAAATAAATAAAATATAATACCTAGCTAGCTCTAGAGGGAGGGAAATGATGATAAAGATGCCATGAATCAATTTTCCACTATTTTGGAACTTCACGGCTTGATGAGATGAATGCCTTGGAACTTAAAAAATGATTGTACTTTGGTCTAGTTCAAATATATGTCAAGACAAGAGAAAAAAATGTGTGGATTTGGACATTCAATCATAAAAATGATTTGGACAAATATTGATGACTAGGATTCACTTGATTTGGCTTTGTTCTTTAGATTTTAGAAAGTGGCATTAACAAACTTCATGTGGAAACTTTCCAAGCAAGCTCTTGTTCTCCTCAATTAAGTGGAGGTCTGAATTAATGACTTTGGCACAACGATCAAAGATAACAAAATAATATGTAGGGTTGCCTAAGATGATGTATGCTAGTTAATGATGTAATTAGGATGCCATATAATGTTGTTATGATGATTTTCATATAAACACCCTTCTAATAATTTCTAGGTGATTTCAAATGAATGAGTAAACATATTGATATACAAACCATAGAACACAAATCAATACCATTATATGTTAGGTCAAATCATAACAACTAATAATAGAAAATAAGACATCATTTAAGTCTGAATTTTAAAATCTTTAGATTCAAATCTATGACTATACAAATTATTTATAAATTAATTTACACTCATCAATTTAATATAAACAACAAATTAAAAACAATGTAATAAAAAAATTATACTTTAAAAATAACTAATAAAAAAAACTAAATGTACACAAAGTTATACTATTTCAAAATTTATTGCTACATACAAACACAAGTTAAAATAAATTAAAAGAAAAAAAAATTTCTTTTATGATTTTACATTACATACTTGGTAAGAGAAATTATCATCATAGAGAAACTTAAGAAACTTTGTTAGATAAGCATGCCCTAACAAAAAGCGCAAAGCTTATGTAATACTTTATGGACATGACTAAGCTCCCTACAAAATGCATCGTTGACCAAATTTCAAAAAATGGAAAACACAAGAGATTTTCACAAAATTTTCACCATCTGTTCTTCATGATCTGCATATTTTGTGGTCAAAAACCATAAAACAAATCTCAAAAAAATCACTATGTTTTGGTGAATCTGGGAAAAAAAAGTTTGACATTTTTTTGTCTTTGGTACATTTTGTAGGGGGCTTAGCCACTGCCATACTTTATGTGGTCCTTCAAGCTTGGACATTTTAAATACATAACACATATGATGAAAGAATATTCAACCAAATATTTTGTTCTCTACTTTAGCTATAAAGTAAATAATAATATATAATTCATACACATGTTGAGAAAGCATATTTTTATTCCATAGAACTATATTTTTAATTGGAAATCAAATTTACTTATTCAATATATAAAAGATTTGAATTATATTTATATTAGGTGTTAAAGACTCTCATGTGCTTAATATTTCTAGAAACATATTTTCCCTAGTAAATTTAAATAGAAAAGTATTATATATATATATATATATATATATATATATATATATATATATATATATATATATATATATATATATATATATATATATATATATATATATATATTGATTGATTGATTGATGAATAAGAGTTGTACCAAGTGGCCGATTACATGTTTCAACAGTGACAACTAGGGTTTCTCAAACTCAAAACCTCCAAACTCCTTATCATTATGTAAATGGTCCTCATTGGTTTAACAATGGAAATCCTCATACTAGGTCCGGTAGTTCTCGCTGGGTTAGTAATGATAATTTTCAAACCAGATCTGGTGGAAGGAAGTCTCTCTCTTCCACCTTTCATCAGCCTCACATTCAGCCATCTATGGACATCTGCACGGGTTCTCTATTGCCTAATCCTATTTTTTATTCTAATGGAGCCCGCATTAGTAATTTTAACCCTAAATCCCCTTCCTTTGTGTCTTGGCCTAATTCTTTGGTTGTTCATTCTCCAACTTTTGTCTCTTCTCCAAATAACATTCATGTACAACCACGTCATATTCCTTTCCAAAATCAGCCTGCTCCCTCTCATCATCCTAAACCTAGGGCTTAGGTTTATTCCTTCTCATGGCCATTACATATTCATTCTCATCAAGGTAATTTGATTCCTTCTCATCATCCTAGATCTAGGGATCGTGGCTCCTTTAAATCACAGTTGTTGCAGACTCACACTCCCCATGGCGTTGGTTCATCTCAATCAACTCCACGCTCAACTACTAACTCTCTGGTAAGTGGTTCTGAACCTGTGCTTTTCTTGGAAGATGGTTTATTAGTGCCACAGGTTTCACATATGCAAGAGTATGCCCTTATTGGTAAGATCTGGTCATTTATACCTATTTCAGATTTTCATTCTTGGGCTTTCATGAATTGGGTTGGTTTGTCAGATTTATTTTATATGGATCATGCTTCAAATTTCCTTATTGCTACTTTTTATTCCTCTATTGTTCGTAATAATGTTCTCCATAGTAAGTTCTAGTCTTCTAATGGTTTTAGAGTCTCTTTGGTACCTTGGGCTCCTAATTTTAAAATGAATGATTTCGTGTGTGCCCTAATCCTATTCTGGATTGAGATGCTAGCCTTACCACTTGAATACAAAGATTTGGATGTTGTTGAAGCTATTGCAAATAAGTTTGGAACCTTTATTTGCCATGATCTACTACCTTTTGAAGAACCCCATCATTCTATCTGAGTTTGCCTCTTGCTAGATACCCTCAAACCACTACCCAAATCCATTGTTTTATAGTCCAAATAGGGCTCCTGGCATCAGGACATTATTATTCAAGATGCACAAACTATTTCTTATTATGCTAATGTGTTGGGTCATTTTACAAATCAATGCAAAGATCCAAATTGTTCGAACCCAATTGTGTGTAAAGATCGCACCACTTTCCCCTCTAAATGCTCCATGGT
This sequence comes from Chamaecyparis obtusa, assembly GCA_027943335.1. Lineage (NCBI taxonomy): Eukaryota > Viridiplantae > Streptophyta > Pinopsida > Cupressales > Cupressaceae > Chamaecyparis > Chamaecyparis obtusa. The sequence continues at coordinate 135,920 of BSBK01007571.1, read as the reverse complement.
TGTTCGCACTAAGGATAATTCACCACTTAATAAAACGGTTCCACCCACACCCATTTCTAATAATTTCCCACCTTCTCATGATGAGGGTGTCCCTCAGCCAAAAGAAGATGTATCGGTTCTTAATAGGCTTACCGAAGAAAGGTGCCCCCTTGATTTATCAGATAAATTACACACTTAGGCTATACCATCTCATGTGTTGCAAGTTTTATGTATGAATCAGTCCCCAAATATTTCTTTACCTTCTGTTCACTCTTTTGTTAGCATGATACAGTTGTATCTACCTGTTATTATCTCTCTCTTTAAAGGAGTGGTTTTTTCTCAGGCAGTGATTCAGATAGCCCTGATTCCACTCCTGAATTCAGATCCTAAGCCCTTGGGTTCACCATTAATGGATTCTATAGTCAAAAAATTAATGTTCTCTGATAATCCCCTTAAGTTTCGCAAATTGACTCTGGAACATGCTGACCTTATGGCTACAAAGGTTATATCGGTTTTTGCCTCCCACTTTTAGAGTAATCTCTAGTTAGACAAAGATATTGATGACTTAATATCTCCCCTTCCCCTCCTTAACTGTCAAGTTGGCCCTTTATTTCACTTTGATATTGATGTAACTTATCCATTTTTTAATTCCCCCACTGGTTGTTCCATCAAGGTCAAGGATATATGTTGTTCTTCTGATAGGGAAGATGACCCTTCCAATTTCCCAAAATACCTCTTCACTAATGAGCAAGACACTTCTTGCTCATCAGATAAGGATTCTGAGTTACATTCTGGATCTTCACTTCTTGTTGATCAAAAGGATTCCCCGGTGAAGCAAGTGCCCAAATCATCTATTGTTCAAACTCCATTGTGTGCTAAATTGAAGGTAGTAACGCTTAAAACTAGAGGCAGGAAATCTAAAGCGACTAAGGCTCTAGAGGAAATAGAGGCTGGTGTTCAATCAACTTTTAATGGAAATTTTTCCACTTCAAGGAGAAGTTTGACAAGGAAAACTAAGTGTTCTCCTTGTCCGCAATGAGAATCCTTTCTTGGAATGTCAGAGGCATTAATGACTCTGACAAGAGAAATAGAATCAAGCAAAGGCTTGATTCTTCTCAAAGTGATATTATCCTTCTTCAAGAAACTAAACTATCTACTGATAATTTTAATACCTTTGTGGGTAGATGGAATACTTGACAGAGTTCCTCTATCCCGGCTAATGGTGCTTCAGGTGGCCTGGCCATCCTATGGGATGCCAAGAAAGTTTCAATGTTCCCCCTTCAATCAAGTTCTAACTGGCAATTAGTTAGTGTCAAGCACTTTAATATTTCCTTCTTTATAGTCAACCTTTATGGGCCCACTTCAACATCAGCTAAATTGCATCTTTGGTAATCATTAACCGACACTATCCAACAGTACCTGAACTCCAAATTCCTTTTAGCTGGGGATTTTAATGCTACATTGGGACCAAATGATAAGAAAGGGGGAATTGCACCTCCTGCTTGTGTAGTATTAGACTTCAATAACTTCATTTAGGATAATGACCTTTTGACATCACGCCTAGAAATAGGTCTTATACTTAAACCAATCGCAAATCTGGTTTTTTGCAAATTGCAGTCAAATTGGATAGATTTCTTTGTTCCCAGCTATGGAAGTTGGAAAAATTTTCTTTGTCCCTGGATATCTTTCCATTTTCTGATTCAGATCACTTTCCCATCTAGTTACAATTTGACTCCTCTAATATTTCTATTCCTGATTCTATTAAATCCTCTTTTAAATTCGAATTGGTTTGGTTTAGGAACCCCCTTTTTTATTCTCTTTTAAAGCAATGGTGGCTTCCTGCCCCTCATGAGACTAGGACTATGATGTTTCAATTTATGTCAAAATTTTGATCAAAGCTTGGAATATTAATGTGTTTAAAAACATCTTTGATGAAAAATCTAAATTGGAAAAGGATTTGGCTAAAATTAATCAGCATATTATGACCAATGGGTTAGATCCTAAATCTTTTGAGAAACAGAAACTCCTTCAGGCTGAGTGGGCTAAACTTTGTGCTAGGGAAGAAGAGTACTAGAGACAAAAGCCTTGTGAGCTTTGGTTGCAACTAGGTGACCAGAACACCAAGTTCTTTCATGCCTCATCCAAACATAAGAAAGCAGTTAAGTCATTTGTTTCTATTAAAGATGAGAATGGGAATGTATTCTCTGATATTGAGAATATCAAGCAACAAGGAGTTAGGTTTTTTTCAAACTTGTTATCTCCTCCCTTGACTCCCCAGCTTGATGACAGTATGTTGAATGGTCTTCTTAGTGCAATCCCCTCTTTTGTCACAACCCAAGATAATCCTATATTAATGGCTCCTTTTACCCTTTTAGAAGTTAGAACTATAGTCTTTTCATTATCTCCCGACAAAGCTCCTAGTCCGAATGGTTTTACTGGGCTCTTTTTCCAAAAATCTTGGGATGTTATATCTTTTGATCTCTTGACAGTTCTAGAGGAATCCAAAAAGAATCCAGCTATGTTAAAATGCTTTAATACTATGAATCTTGTCCTCATTCCCAAAAATAGTGACCCCTAGAACTTTGTTGATTTTTGTCCAATCTCTCTTTGTAACACCATTTATAAAATCATCACTAAAGCTATTTACTTATGGCTACAACATATTATCCAAAGAATTGTCTCTCATGAACAAGGTGGTTTTGTTCCTAGTAGGGAAACCACATATGGGGCTATTCTTGCTCATGAAACCCTTCATTCTATTAATTTTCATTCCATTTCTTCATTTGTCACTAAGCTAGATATGATGAAGGCTTATGATAGGTTAAATTGGTCATTTCTCTTGAATGTCTTACTAAAATTTGGTTTTTCTAAGAAATGATGCAAGCGGATTAAGGCCTGCATTTCTGGAGCCCATTTCTCTGTAATAATCAATGGCTCATCAGTTGGATTTTTTCCTTCATCCCAAGGTGTCAGGAAAAGTGATCGCTTATCCTCTTTTCTGTTCATCATTATGGTTGAGGCTTTGAGTCATTCCATTAATGCTTCTCACACTTTTGGGTTGTGGCTTGGTGTGCCCATTTATGGCACTTCAATTTCAGTCATGCATTCTTTATTTGTTGATGACACACTCTTATTTGGTAAGGCTTCCCTTCAGGAGGCTAAGAAAGTTAGAAAGGTTTTGGCTCTTTATTCTTTAGCCTCAGGTCAAAAAATCAACATTCAGAATCTAAGGTTTATATCTTCAACACGGACCCAATAATAGCTGATAAAATTGTTAATATTCTAGGCTTTCCCCTGGATGAACTTCCTTCCATTTATCTAGGAGTTAATTTTTTCATAGGATCAAATAAAGAAATTTATTGGCAGTTGGTTGTTAGTCATATTAAATCTAGGGTACTGGCTTGGAAAGCTAGGTGGCTCTCACTTTTTGGTAGAATTCTCTTAATCAAAACTATTCTATTAGCTATTCCTAATTATTATTTTTCAGTGTTGCAAGACCCAAAGTCAGTTCTTAACCAAATTGATAAAATAATCCAGGAATTCCTTTGGACAACTAACATGATAGGAGAAAATAAAATTCCCCTCATTTCACTATCAGATATGTCATCTTCTTTATCTACTAGTGGTGTGGGATTACACAACCTGACATCTCATAATTTGGCCTTTGGAGGTAAGCTGGTTTGGAAAGTTTTTACTCAACCTAACATTAAGTGGTGTCATCTGATGCAAGAAAAGTACCTGGATAATTTAGACCCCTCTAGAATTATCTATGTACGTGATCCTCCAAAAGGGTCAGCCATTTGGAACTTTATGATAAAATCTAGGCATATTGTCACTTCTTTTGTGTCTTGGGAAGTCCACAATGGTGAGTCAGTTAATTTTTGGCTTGATTCATGGAATGGTTTGCCTCCATTACACAACCTTCAGCCCTTCTTAGATATTTGGGAAGTGGCTTCTTTGCATTGGGGTCCCAAGCTAATTGAATACGTATCTACAGTGTACATTCATTCTGAATTAGTTATATGTAAAGATTTTTCCTTTCTCCCTATTGATCCTTAAGCTGCCATTTCTGCTAATCAATTTCTTTCTAATCAATTCATTGTCTTCTCTAGGGCCTCTGATCAACTCTTTTGGGCTCCATCCCTAGATGGTAATTACATAGTTAAGTTAGGATATGAGATGGCTCAATCTTGTCAAAATAACAAGGTAAAGCACAGGGCCTTCCTTTTTTGTTGGCATAATTCAATATTACCCAAGGTAGGTTATTTTTCCTGGCTTGTCTGAGAAATCATGTCCTTACAAGTGAAAGATTAGCTAGGCTCAATGTTGCTAATGCATTTCAATGTGTGTTGTGTAATCAGGCCCAAGAGTCAATTGATCATCTTTTCCTCAATTTCCCCTTGGCTCAAAAATGTTGGCTTTCTGTCTTAGAGAAGTTGGATTTTTCTATGCCTCTCCCTTTGACTCTATGAGATCTTTTTCAATCTTGGCCAACATTGTTTTCTAAATCCATGCTTGCTTGCATTTGGATTTGTTCTCCCTCTTTGATCTTGTGGTCTATCTGGTGGGAAAGGAATAAACTGATCTTTCACAATTGTGCCTCTTCCCTTGATGTTGTTCTAAATAGGCTTCATTAATCCATTATTGAGGTTACTAATGCTTATACTTGCAAGTTTAAGGGTAGTCAGGGCTTCTCCTCTTGGGATGGTATTATCTCAAAGAAGTGGAAGGGTTTGATGTTCCCTTCCCTTCCTTTTTCCCTTTGTCCTAAAGATAGGTTTCAATCCAGAGCATCAATCAAATGGTCTCCTCCTCAACCTAGTTTTGTTAAACTTAATTTTGATGGTTCTTCAAAGGGTATAAGTCTGGAGTTGGGCTTGTTCTTCACGACTATCATGGTTCTGCTATCTTTTTTGAGGCTCGCCCTATCTTGCCAAGAACAAACAATCTAGCAGAAGCCTATTCTTTGTTACATGGTCTTACTGCTGCTAAGAAATTAAATATTAAATTCCTTCATGTTGAAGGTGAGTCCTTAGTGATTATCAATGCTTGTGTTAAAAGGTGTTCTTTTTCAAGGCACATTCAATATGTTTTGTCTCATATTTGGTCCCTTTTTTATTCCTTCTCGGATTGCTTCTTAACCCACATCTTTAGAGAAGGTAATAATCTAGTGGATATGCTTGCTAACTTATGTTTTGATGACTTTCATCTATCTTATCCTTCCAACTTAGTGTCCCCGGCTTCCCTCCCTGCTATCTTCAATTTGATTCAATTAGAGTGAGCTTAATTTTCCCCCTTTTTTCCATGTCTTTGTTCCTTATTTCCCCTAGTCTGTTGTTTTTTATCTTTCCCTTTAAATAGTTCTTCTTTTGTTTCTGATTCTTTCTAGATTGCCTTTCTCTCATATGATTTCTCTATTTATTGTCAAGGATCCTGCATGCATGATGAGATCTTTGCTTTGCATGAATTCTAAAGATTTTCTTTTATTATTCTCTTGTGTAATCTCTCCATTGGTACTCATTATTTGATGACCTAATTATTAGTCTGTAGCTTGGCTCTTCAACTATGTCATTTTATGAATGTCCTTTGATGGATCTCGTGTGTGTGACAGTGGATGGTACTTAAAATTACTGTCATCCTTCCAATTTTTTGTACAGTTGGATTCAAATGGATGTTGTTTTTAATCACTCCTTTAATTGGGTAGTTGCATCTCATGATGGCTATGCTTTTCAATATATATCTATCTCGCCCCTCTCTTCCTTTGCATTATTTAGTTTTTTAGCTTCTAATTCTTTGCTCAGTTTTCCTACTATGGTTGTTAATAGATACTCTAATGAGTTTAGGCCTTTTAATCTTCGAGTTCATCTCTCTTCTCCCAAATTCAAAATTCCCTTTGAAGATATTGTTTCTAATGAATCCTTGTCTTCCATGTTCGTTATTCATTGTCAAAAATGTTCTAGATGTATTTGGAGGCTAATTGGAGAGTCAGTTTTATCTCCCTGGTTTAAAAGAATTATCTTTCAGTCCCAAATAATTTCCATCTTCTGCTCTAATCTACTTGATTTATCTCAATCCTGGTTCCTGTTGCTTAATATTGTGGGTCATTGAGCCCCGATTTCTCCAAGATAATGGTTTACTTTTGGTAATTCAAAGGTACAATTTTTGGCAAGGTGATGCTCATGTAGGTGGTATATTTCTACGCCACCTTCTTTTTAATTCTAATAAATTCACCATGATGTTGGCAGCGATAAAGGATTGTCTCGGTTCGTCTTCTATTATGCCTCTTGATCATGTTTTTAATAGGATTTTCTTGACGCGGGATACAGGGGTAAGGATTTTGCTAAAATGTATGCTTTACTTGGCCTGATGTCCCATTCTCGTACCTCTAACTTGGCTTCAGGTACTTCTTATGTGGGAGGTAACTTGTCTTCTCATAATGGCCCCTGCTCCTTTGGATATCCTTGAACATGCCTTGGATCCGTCTATAGAAGAATCATTTGCTTCTTCTGTTGCTTCTCAAGGTGCCTTGGGCTCGAAAGATTTTTTGCATTGTGAAGCTAACAGATTGTGGAGCTCCTTGTTCTTATAGCCTCCTACACACTTTGGAAGTGGGGGTCTATTTCATGATAATTAATTGTCCTTACCTATGATATTTTATGGGCTAATATTTTGCTACAGGTACTTGACATTATATACATTCTCTTACGATACTTAGCGGTTTCTATATCAGTTTGATATTTCACTCTCAGCTGATAAATGAAGATGAATGTCTTCTGCTTCTTTTCGGTGGGCTATTTTTTTATTTCTTCTTCTTGCCAGGAAGGTTTTTCCAGCTCCAGTTTTGGTCTCACCGATGTAATCTCATGCATATTTGCACACTACTTTGTGCTTTAAGATGAAATGTATTTAAGATGTAAATAGGTTTTGGGTTATACATGATGTAATTGGGCCTCCAATTGGCTATGGGTATTAGGTAGATTAGGTTTGGATATACATCAATCTTCCTTTTTGTAATCTTGAGGAATGCAGATGTGCATTTTTATTATGTTTTGGGGACTTATTATGTAATTGAATTGGATCTGATAATGACCTTGGGTTTTGGGTAGCCTAGGTATTAATTAGATAATCAAATTTTTATCTTTGTATTATGACGGGTTATGAACGAAGTTTTTCTTTCCTAGTTCTTTTCTCCAGGAGCCCTTTTTTGAACCAATTGATTAATATTAATATTAATATTAAGTTTTTCCAAAAAAAAAGAGTTGTATAAATCTTTGAAAAATTATAGTTATCTTTAAAAAATGGGTGAAATAGTATTATATTCTAAAACAATACTTATACTAGAGAAAAAGTTATCCATAATAAATGTGATCTTTAAAAGTAACAACTATTGAATCAGAAGTTTAAAGTTCAATAAAAATATAAACATAATTAAGTAGGAAGACCTATAAATACAACACTAGGAAGGACATCTTGAATATTAAGTTTACTCTACATTCCATTAGACATGTATTTTCCTTCTTTTATTTTCTCACAACTATTGAGACTTGCATCTTCCCCCTATTTAATGTCATGCTAGATAGTTGCAAATATTGAATAGGATGGAATCTATACACTCCTTAAAGGTTAAATAGAAAGCACTGGGAAGGAAAAATTGTCTTAGGGGCTCATTAACATCATTGGGAGGACATAGTGGAGTGAAATTTAGGTAACATACGTCTACCTTATGGCCAACAAGTGCCATTCAACCCAAAGATTACCCAAGATAGTGGAGAAAAGTCTCTTTAATAACTAAGAGAAACATTAAGAGAACTATAAATGATTGCATTTTCATCCATAGTAGGAGGATTTATCACTAAGAAGAAAATGAGGTGAGAGACCTTACTAATAATGCAAGGGGCATAAATGGTTGAGAAAGGTCTAGAGATGTCAAACTTCAAGAGTTTCTTTGTTGACCTAAACTTGAATCTACACAAGAACTTAGAAACCATCAATAACTTTAAGAGAATAGTAATTAATGGGAATCCAATATTGAATTAGCATATACAACAGGATTCATATCTTTCTGGATTCAAAAAGGAGGAATTCCAATTGGTAAGAACATTATTACTATGATAATTTAATTGGAATTTGGTTCAATCACTTAGAAAAAACCATGTTAAGTAAAAGGTACAAGACTTCATGATTAAAAAATATATATATTGTGGAGATCTTGTGTTCTTGAAAGAGAGGTCACAAATTCAAAATCTACAACATATAAGGTATCTACACCTTCTTTATAACATAGTTAGGTGCATCTTGCAAGGAGTACATGGTAGTCCCATATTGTTGACACCATATGTAGACCCAAAAATATATGGTTGGTATAGTGGATTATAAAAGCTCCCTTTCTTTCCTTTTAATTTAGTTTTTGGTTGCCCGCAAATAGCTATATTACAATACAAACATCAAGATCTACAAGCTAATTTCCAATAGGATTGTGTGAATAAATGAAACTCTAGGTAAGGTGAGAAATCTTGGGCTTTACAACCACTTTATAGACCATTTAAAACATATATCCCACATAAAAGGAGATAACATAGCTTCTATAGATTTTAAATTTTAAATGATAGAAAGATGCAACGATATCCATATCATTTTCTTGAAGTATAATTGTGGAAGGGAGTGTCAACACATCATTTCCAATCCTTATATCAAGAATTAGTACAATACACATAAATTTTATTCAAGTTTTGTGAATATGGACTCAATTGTCATTTTGAAGGTTTTTATCTGTCATAAATTAAACTTAGCATTGACACGTAGCCATAAGAGCCTAGTGAAATCAACCTTGGTATATAAATCTTGGAGATGCCTACCTCCTTTTTTAAATAAATTAATGAAGTGCATCCAATCATTTTTTTCCAATGAAACATTTTTAAAAATAATGGTGGGGGACAACCATATATTGTTAGTTGATGGAAAAATTGGTACAAGATCCATCACCACTCCAAATTAACCATATTTTGACTACTTCTCAATCCTTCCATATAATTTTGGTGGTACAAGTAGCACAAATTTTGAAGGCAATAAAAGAGATCAAAGGAGGATGGAAACTAAGGGTCATTATAGGTAGTTATCCCACATGGAGAACTAAGTGTGATATAATTACACTATATTCTAGGATTCCTTTCCATTGCAAGATTTAAAAATATGTTTAGAGAAATGTACAATGTCATATTTGTTAACATCAAGATCTTATCTAGAGTCTTTGGTAAGGAAAAATATATCCCACATAGTTGTATGAAATCCTTTATTATGGTTTGGATGAACCCTTACAAAATTTTGGATAAGATTATCACACTTGTGGCATGAAGCTTTGAATGGAACCTAGCGAGAGGAGAAAACATGTGTATCTATAAGTAATTTGGATTATGTTTGAAACTTACTAGCCAATAAAAATCCAATATTCTAATTTTTATCATCATATCAATTTATAATGACATAACATAAATTGGGAATCTTAGAAAGTAAAGGGAAACACGTTAAACTTGAAGATATCTTGACATTTAATAGATTGCCAACCCAAAAATTTAATCTAGGAAGGAGGTAGAGATAATGATTGATTATAGTATTATGTTTTACTTGGTTAGATGATGGAACTAGAAGATAAGTAAATTGTGTCAATACAATTGAAATCTTATAGTCCTAGATATATTAGCAATGGACCCTTTTATTTTTAAGGACCACTAAAAGCTAACTCTATGCCCATGACTCTTTTTCGTGTTATCATAAAAATTTATTAAATTGGAACAATAAATCATTTAAAAATTAAAAGAAGGGTACAATCAAGTAAATAGGATGTATAATCAACAATTGACACATTATACATATCTTTGGCTAGAGAAAACCCAAAAAGGAAAAAAAATCCAATAAAGGTATGCTAAAGCATCCCATTCACTATCATAATGGTAATATAAAAAGATGATTCTAATCATCTTTTCAATGGAGTTGTTTAATAATCCTAGCGACTCATCTACCCCAAATTTTCTCTTGCTACACACATAAACCTTGTTCCATTCTCTTTATTTTCCTTGAACCAATCATGAGAGATTTCTCTTGTGCTAACCAACCCTTGTGCTACAAGCATCCCATTCATTAATTCAGTGGTAATATATGATAACATTCTAATTATAGTTTCAATGGAGTTATTTAAAAATCCTACCAAACTCCTCTACCTCTACTTCGCTCTTGCTACACATATTAAACTTGTTCCTATCTCTTTATTCTCATTGAACCAATCATGAGAGATTTTTATTATTTTAACCAATCCTTCCATCATCCTCAATCAAACCTTACATTCTTCGATTCATCCCTTGGTTTAGAAGATAAATAGATGTCATCCATAGAAATAAGCATCCATTATTACAAAAAAAATTCAAATCAACCCCCCTACACAAATTAACCTTGTTCCTATCTCTTCATTTTTGTTGAACCAATCATGAGAGATATTTCTTGTGCTAACCGACCCTTCTATCATCCCTCATTATACCTTATATTATTCCATTCATCCCTTGGTTTGGAAGATAGATATATGTCTTCCATGGAAATAAACATCCATCATAACACACATACATAAAAAAACCATTGAATCAATCCCTCTTATCACCTTACTCATCTCAATTTTCAACATCCTAAATAAATATTTTTTACTAAGGGCCCGTTTGGGTGCTGGAATTAGACTGGATATTTCTGGAATTAGATTTCTGGATAATGTCAATTCCACGTTTGTGTCCATCCAAAAAAATGGAATTGGAATTTCAAAATTCCAATTTTTCCCCCAAAATGGGCATTTCATCTTCCACTCAAATAGGTGGAATTGGAATTTCGAATTCCAATTCCAATTCCAATTTTTATAAAACCAAATTTAATATTTCATGGGATCCGTGACTATAAGGATGTATATATATATATATATATATATATATATATATATATATATATATATATATATATATATATATATATATATATATATATATATATATATATATATATATATATATATATATATATATATATGTATATGTATATGTATATGTATATGTATATGTATATGTATATGTATATGTATATGTATATGTATATGTATATGTCTATGTATATGTATGTATGTATGTATGTATATACACACACACATTTGTATATAGGTGTATATATACACACATGTGTGTGTATTTGTGTATATATATACACATGTGTGCATATGTGTATACATGTGTTTATATACATACATGTATGTGTATATATATGTGTATGTGTGTATATACACACATACACACACATGTGTGTATATATATACATCTATGTATATATACAAACATGTGTATATATAAACACACGTGTGTGTATATGTGTATATGTGTATGTATACACACACATGTTTGTATGTGTGTATATATACACATGTGTGCATATGTATATACATGTGTGTATATATACACATTTATATACATACACACACATGTATACACATATACACACATGTGTGTATGTGTATATATATAGACATATATATACCATATTTAAAGAAATTAAAATAAAGAATTAAAATTCCTTATGCATCTTCTTAGTCATCTTCCGGGTGAACCAAACGGGTCAGCCCATATTTCAGAAATCATTTTCAGGATTTGTATCTTCCAGAATTGCAACATCTTCCAGAATTGACCGGAATTGGCATTTGGTATTCTAGCACCCAAATGGGCCCTAAAGGAATAAGAGTAGTTGCAACCCAAGGAGGAAAGAATAACTTACCATCATGGAAAAATGGGCATGAACCTAATTTATGTTTCTCATAATAGTTAACTTAAATCATGTCCAAACATTTTCATAATAAAACAAAACAACTTCCATTTCAACCATAAAAAATAGTAGAAAGAGATGAAAGTGTCACTCGCCAAGTGAATATAATTGTTGTGAATCTGAGGAGAACAAACAACCTACCACTCAAAAACATCAGTCACTGCCTTATTTATAAGAGATAATGTATACACTTAAAAATAGTTTTTTCTTGAAAAACATTATAAATGGTTGTTTATGTAATACCCCAAAATTGGCACCTTACAATTCTAATCAATTTTGGTGCATTTCTCCAAATTTATGCATCATTAAAGTCCTATTGTACTAGGCAATTCTATCTCATATTTGACTTTATTTGACTTGGTGTCAAATGCAAAAAACCCTAAATTAGCATTAATCATACACTATATTTAATTCCTAAATATTCAACTTTATTGGCTAAATAATCCCTATGATTAATTAATTTAATTCTAAAGTCCTAGTTCTTTTAATTAAATTAATTCCACCCCCTTTAGCTAATACACATCATGGAATTAAATAATATTTGGTTATTTGAATGGACATCTTTATTTGGATTTATTAATTCAAAATTACTTGAAAAGCCACCCACGTGGCAACATTCATTCATTTAATTAAATAATTCTTTCATATTTGTCTCACCTTCCTCCATGGAGATGAAGAGTCAGCCGTTTCTTTTCAAGAAACTCTTCATCCTCTCCCCCGACTTTTCTATATTATGAGCTCCTTTTCTTCATTTTGAAGAGGCAATTTTTAGAGTATCAAAACTATAGTCAATTTGTGTCTCAATTTCCTCATGCTTTTAAGATTTTCATTACATAATTAGTATAATTTCATGTTAGTGGTATAATTGCATTCTCATCTTAATATAGTTTGCTTATTTGTTAGTAGTTTAATTCTCACATTTCCTTCAAGTTCTTTAGACTAAATCTACACTTTCATTCTTAGATTACAATTGCATCTTCATTTTAGATTAATTGCAATTTTGGTCATTTCAAGCTTTCAAATCATCTATTTTAGAGTTGGTCTAATGGTTGTTGGCTCTCGTTCAGAGAGTAAATTCAAACACCCCACCTAAATAGGAGGCAATAGGTTGATTTGATTGAGTGTGTGAATTGGATAATTCATGTTCATTTTTGTGTACAATGATTGAGCAATGACTCTATTGTGTCTATGGATGGATTAGAGGTCCACATTCAGCTATAAATATTTTGGCACCCACTGTGGGGGCAGAAAATTGATTTCTGGCCTCACTCTCAAAAAAAATTTGATAAACATTCTGCACTCTGTCGTATGTTTGTACTTCACTGTGTACTCAATCTTGCGTGAGATCTCTGAGCATGCCTCACGAAGTTATGATTTCATTAGCATTCTCTTGCATGAAAAAGCACTTTCTCACACCAAACCCTATACTTTCTCATGCGCAATGCTATACTTCCTCACACGAGACTTGGCATCAGAGTTTTAAAATTTTTAGTTTCTACAATTTATTGATTATTGTTCCTGACATCTATCATTTGTTGTTATTTTTATATTTTTTATTTTTCTAATAGCATAACAGTGGGCTGCATGATGATTGTCGAAGACATAAACTTTCTAATGGTTTGCTTGCAGGATGGTTGTCAAAGATTATCTTAAAACATTGTGCTTGTTTATTTTTTTACACACATAGTATAACTAGGGCCTTGTGAAGACTTCTTAAGGGTCTTGATAGTGAGCTAGGGTAATAGGCTCTTCATTACATGGAAGTGATTCTCATGGATGAACCTGAGACCCAGATCTTGCTAGCATGATAGATACCTACGGAAGCAAGGAAAGGTAGTGAATCTTTAGCACGTCTACTTGTTAGGGGATTATGCTCTTCTCTCTTTGAGAGAACTAGAAACCCAAAAGCTTGTGGATTGGTTAAGGAGAAACTAGCTCGGTGATGAATATGTCTTGCGTGTTTGGGTAAGGTGAAGAGGTTGAGAAGTATGCTCTTCTCTCTTTGAGAGAATCAAAAAATCCGACCCTCGAATCCAAGCCAAGTTGTGTCACCTTTAGAGGGCCTACCAGAAGTTGAACCTCCAGGAGCGACCCAAGTGAGTACACACCTATTGTCGGTGATTCCACCTCACTATAATAAAGAATGCTTTATTGAGTCTAAAGACTCCAAAGCCATGTTAGCTTCTTTCTCTTGATTTTGACTATCATCTTGAGAAAGCTTCGTCTGTTGTACTGAGTGGCGCCACTCCTAGCCCTACTTGCGGGGGTGTATGACTTTCGGGTGTTGGTGTGGCTATGAGGCCCTAGCCTTGTATCAGGGGCACCAAATGTTAGTGTGAATAGAAGCCCACTAAAAATTTTCTTAGTTAGTTGTGTACCTAGATCACCTCCAAAAGGAGACATAATCTTTGCACAGGGAGGGGGAAGAATCTCTCCCCTAGATTCTCACCGTAGGCATGCACCTAGACATTTGAAGGTGGTATATGACATTGGCCCTTGCTTCAAGGGTAACCTTTGAACATATACTATTGAGTCCTTGGAAACACCAAAAACACAGGTGCCCTCTAGGGGGTGACACGACTGTGTGAGGTGAACGCATGCACGTAAGCTATGAGGCACAGATTTTGTTTTCTCTACCATTTTTTTGTAGGGATAGCTAAGTGATTTTTTTGAGTCTTAAACTATCCATCATAATTAAACAAAGACTCCCATGATTCTGCCAAGTTGCTTTGTCCTTGGTTGAACTATTTGCAACTACTTCTTGCGTCACTATTACTTGATCAAAACTTCATGCTTGTAAATGATTGCTTGCAATATTCAAACTGAGATTGTTGATTCAAATTGTCCTTCAAACTGGAAATTCTGTTAGAGAACAGTTCAGGCTATGTCTTGAAACTTGACATTTTACCTTGAAAACTATGTCAAACTATCAAACTTTGGTTCTTTCCCATGCAAAATTTCACTTTCCAAAGCACTTCCTCACGCGAAGTTGGACATTTTCTCACGTGGCCCGGCACTTTCTCACGTGAACCTGTACCCTGATTTTCAAAACAGTAAGTTATTTCCCCTTGACTGGTGACTTTTTTGCCTGATCTAATTTTTGTCTAAGGTCTGTTTGCCTTTTTTCCTGTCGTCCACTATCTGAAACTGAGTGTCTCAAGCTATGAACCGAACAGTTACTACTTAAACTTGTATTGTCTCCCTATTATTTGTCTCATCTTTTTGTGCTTTTGTACCTTGCGATGTGATAGTCAAATCTCAGCTGTTCTAGCCATTCTCTTGATGATTCATGTCGGGTGCATCTCACATCTTGGTTGTTCTAGCCTTTATCTCCTTTTCTCTATTCCTAGAGATAGAGTTTTAGCATAATCCCAAGTCCTCTCTCGATACTTAAATCTTCATCTATGACTGTTATGACTAGAAGTGGCAATACTTTCCCCATTCATGGTACTGGACAAGGTAGGGGTAAACCTCGTAATCAAGAAATAGGTTGTTCTAAACCCATTATCCAATCTAAGTGTTGAGAGGGATCCATAAGTTATTCTTCGTTGAGTACACTAAAAGATAGCCCATCACAATCATCACCTCTAGTGTTCCAAGAGTATTGTAATCCATTGTTTCAAGTGCAACTTGACTTATCATTTCAAGAATAGGACAACTGATTCTTCCAAAACAACTCATTGTTTCATAACCTTGGAAGGCCACTTCCTCAGACTAGTCCTATTATTGAACCTATCGACCCTGCTGATGATATCAACTCATTTGAACCTATCAAACTTCTTAATCCTATTAAAGCGCCAAAGGTTACCTTAGTCACGCCCTTTTGGCATCATTCATATCATTTTACTAAGTCTACATTTGCTACCCAATCCTACAAGATGGGAGATCCATTCGATTTCCAACTGGACAAATACAACCAAACTCATGAGCAATATCAAAACAACCAGTGTCCTGATCACTCTCGAAATGATCAACACTATGATCAATCCCAAAATGATCAAAATCAAGACCAATCTCAAAATAAACCTCAAGGTGATCGACAGCCATATCACTATCGCCCTCCTCTGTATGATCAAAATCAATCCCAAAATGATCAATCCTTAAACAAATCTCAAGGCGATCGACAACCATATCACTATCATCCTCCTCCACATGACCAAGACCAAGATGACTAGAAACAAGATCAAGTCCCAAGCATTTATGAGATTCTTGGTAACAAAGATGAGGTAATAACCCAAAATGACATAGATACGTCAAAAGCCAACAAGGGTCTTATTAAGATGATGGAGATCCTCCTTCTAGAGGAGAAGGAGAAATATTTTCTAGAACTGGCCAAACAAGGGGCCGAATTACCCCGAGACTACCAAGTTGAAACACTTGTGGCCAAAGAAGAAAATACTAAGACCACAAAGTTGCAAAAGATGATTCGAGACATGCAAGACCAAATTATCCAACTTGCGAGGGATAAAGATAAACCTGTACAACAATTCACAATGGAAAGCATCTGTCCTTTCCCATTTGATAAGAGTCTTCACATGCCACCTTTTCCCAAAGGTGTAGAGCTACCTAAATATGACAAATACTTGGGTATTACTGATCCCTAAGATCACTTAAGGGATTTTGGTGCTCTATCCATGGAATTCATGCATGATCAGACATATTTTATGCACCTCTTTCCTTGTAGTTTGGGCGGGTCAGCTATGGAGTGGTTTTCTCAGTTATCCACTAGAATCAAATCTTTTGACGACATCACTAATCTATTTATCCAACATTACTTACACAATATTCAGCACCCAGTCAATATTTGAGACCTTTGTAATCTAATGCACTGATAAGGGGAGCCTTTCTTGGCATTTCTCCAGAGATGGAGACAGCTTTGTATGAAATATCCCTGCAAATTGCATGAGTCTAAAAAAATTGACATCTTTTTGGACAATCTCATCCCAGATTTTGGATATCAAGTGCAATTACAAGGTCCCCTAACCTTTGACGACATGATTAAGCAAGTTGCACGCATAGAAGTATTTATTGTTAGGAATGGGAACACTGAGAGTGGGGGGTGAATCAGTGTTCACTGTATTTTAACTTTTCACTTTAATATTTATACTGAACTTGAATGCTTAAGTATTGAAATAAACATTCACATAAACATGAAACATGAAATCAACACATGACACCAATATCATTACGAGGAAACCCAAATAGGTAAAAATCCCGGTGGGAATTGACACCCACTAATATTCTGCACTAGTATTTTGTGATCCTTGTTAGAAGATCCTTAACCCTGTTAGGAGTTGCTTTACAATGCTTTAAGTATAGTAGACCTTGTCAAGGGTCAGACCCTGTTAGGAGTCTTTTACAATAGTCCCCGTTAAGGGAGTGGATGCACTGTCCTAGAGCTCACTGCTCAAGTGGTGAAGGCTACAACCTTCTGATCTCAAATACACACTATATCTGTAGGATGAACTGTCACTGTGACACTACTTGTCAGATCAGTTCCTTTGATGCGCTGATGCTTTGACCTCTAGCAAAGCTTTAATACATCTTCTAGTATCTTTTCACACTTCTTCTCTACCTCTTACAACTCACTAACAACTTCCATACCGAATATAATGGGTGCATCTTATATTTATATGTGCATACAAAATAAACTACTAGGTCGGCCCTTAGACCTATTACATACAACGCTTCCAAATGAATTGGCTTAAGCGTGCTTACAAAAAAACAAGTATACATGTCAAAAACCTAAATACAATAGGCTCATAGCCTTTACAACATTACATTATATCCACAAACCAAAATACTAAATGTCGGCTCCATCCTCTGTTCTTCTCTGGCACACACTGGTTGTGCAACTTCAACTAACTGTAACTTTCTCATCCTTACACATTTGATCATGTGCTCATAGACTAAGCATGAATATAGTCTAACTAACTTAACTTCTAGGGTGCATACCATAATTATTCCGTACACACGTGCACTAATGCTCTGAGCTGTAGGAACTCTGTACACTATCTAGTCTTCAACACTTAACTGATTTCTGATCTTCTCTTCAAGTGCGCTGACTCCAAACTGTTATATGACTTTGTTGCCATAATGACAACACTATATCAAGTCATATACATCATTATAGACAACTTGCCAACATTTATGATCAAGAAAGGAGAGTTGACTTTGCAAAAAGATAACAAACAAGGTTCTTCCACCTCAAACAAGGATAAAGGGAAGTTTGTCAACAAGAATAGAGATGTGGTGAATGATGGAGTGGTTGAAAATGTGACCCCGAAGCCTAAAAAATCTATTTTCAATCTTTCCTCTAGTATACAGGTGGTCAAAGCTACGGAAAAGGCTGCAACAGAGACTCAATAGCCTTTGAAATTTGCTAAAAATAAACCTTGGGCATCCCGACCCAAGTGTGAGTTCACATCCTTAGGAGAACCACTTGATGTGGTTTATATGACTCTCATGAAAAACCATATACTCACTCCTTTTGAAAAGCATCTCTATGATCCATAACCGCGACCTCATTGGTGGAACGACAACACATACTGTGACTATCACCAAAATAAGGGTCATAAGACTTCTACTTGTCTTCAACTACACCATAAAGTCCAAGATTTGATTGACAATGGTGACATTATTGTGGATGGCCATAACAAGAATTTAGATCATCAGGCATTTAAAGATCCCTTTCCTCATGAGAAAGGTGAATCTTCCAAGACTAAGAACACCAACGCTAAGGTCAACTACACGTACACTACCGATGACAATGTCATTGGTATGATTGAACCTATTGAGGTTGAGCATTACGATGTGATTACTATTAAGGGGAGTGGAGATGCTCCTAAGACTAAGACTCCTTTTGTCTTGCAAGTCCCTAGGTCTCATTCTTCCAAATCTAAATCATCTCAGGATTGCGCAAATGTTGTTACTCGCTCTTGTGCAAAAATCACCATTAAGGGTCCTGACCCTTCTACATCAACTCTGAAGCAACTTGCGGATAAAACTATTGTTGGTCCTACCAAAAAGATCTCAAAATTGGTCCCTAAATCTAGCGTAGCTAATTATAGCATTCTAGATCAATTGCAACATACCAACACTCATATCACTATCTTTGAGCTGTTGAACATCTCGCCTGCTCATAGGGAGATTCTAGATAAAGCCCTCACCGAGGCAAATGCCTCAAAAGATTTAGATCTCGATTGGTTTCAATCCATGGTGGGTCACTTGACCTCACCCACTATTTGTCCTTTTCTGAAGAAGATGACCATTCGCTGAGCCATCCGCACAATGCTCCTTTGCATATAGAAGTCATGATAGGTCCAAAGCGTGTCCGCCACATCCTTATTGACAATGGTGCTAGCCTAAATATTTGCTCTGCTAAGATGCTTACCCAACTAGGCTATGGTGATGATTGCATAGATTTCCATAAGAAAATTATTATTAAGACATATAATGAAGAAGAACGCAAATCTAAATGTTCGATTGTGCTACCAATCTGAGTTGGGCCTATTGAAAGAGACCTCATTTGCCAAGTTCTAGATATCCCTCTGGCATACAATATACTGTTGGGTAGCCCATGGATCCATGAAATGCACATGGTTCCATACACATATCATCAATGTATCAAGTTCTCATTCCATGGTGCAGAAGTGACAGTTCCTGCCAATACCAATTATTCTTACAACACACTTGCACAATCTGTAGACAGTCTTGTCCCAACTAATAGAGAGTCCACTAAATTCTATGATGCCAAGCTCAAGGAAATGGAATAGACTCTAAAGCATAAGGATATAGGTATGAGAGGGTATCAAATTGAATCGGTGTTATCATTAGTGGCTCTACCTTCGTCTCCGCATTCCTACGGGAGACCCTCTGAGAACAACAAACCTTCTGCTTGTTCTCCCCAAGTAATCTATGATGGTGCCTTTTTTAATGCCACAATGCCATTAGAAGATGAAGATGAGGAAAGAGCTATTATATCTTGGCTTTACAAAGGAAAAGAAACATCTGAACATATCACTCCTACTCGTGAATTAGAACAAGAACCATATAGTGAAGCCTTCAAAATCATGAAGCACTTCAATTATAAAGGGAGTGGTCCTATAGGGGTGAATGAAAATGGTTTTCTTAAACCAATTGAAGCCATAGGTCATCGCACCAAGGACACCTCAGGTCTAGGCTTCAAGAAAATCCCATTTCATCTAGAGATTAACAAGTTTGTACCAGAGCCAAAACCAGAACTAGAATTCTGGCCAGATTTTGAGGACATTACCACAGCTAATAAATCAAAGAGCAGTTCTGATGAGGATACTTTTCCATATCCTATTCCTCTGGAATTTACTACACTCTTTGCAAAACTAGATGAACCTATTATACCTATCCACTTGGTAGAGACTGATAGTGATTCCAATGACACCACTTCAGTGCATCGACTCATGTATGACCAATGGAGAGAAATACAAATGGTTGATCCTAATTTTCAGGATGAATGGTACATACCACCACATTTCCAAGAGCGGTTTGAACAAGATCAACTTCAGCAAACCATCCATACTACAAGAGGTGAAGATGAGTCAGATGGTATAGCTAGTGTTGATGGAATTCCCATATCAAGCATCACTGACTCACATGAATATGAGTTTGACTCTCTATCTGATGCCACTTTTGATAAAGATATAGATTCTTTTCATGTGTATGAAAACCTTCTCGAAGTAGGTGAAGGGTCTAGTGTTAGGTTGACCGAGTGTGAATTTACTAATGTTGACATTCTCTCTACTTCCGATGTGAGGACTCAAGAAGAATCGAATGCACCTTTGGATGAGATCGCTCTAGGTCTTGACTTGCTTTTCCATGCTTTTGATGGCTATACTATGAATGCACTTGAACCCGCCACTACTCTTTCACTCCGCCATCCCAAACTTATCAACTGGAACTCTCCCTCTCTAGCTACAGAAGTCCTTATGTTCCAGAATGACTACACTCTTCCCTATTATCTTAATGTTGTCAAACCTATAATGTTCTCCACCAGTGAAGATAGTATCAATATGATTGAAGCTGATATCAAGTATCTTAGTCATAAAATTAAAAGAAAAAAGAATAGGCGCTATGCTGGTGAAAACCACATTGTGGCAGTGTTAGAGCTGAAAAAAGTAAAAACAAAAGACGTATATGAGGGTGAAAACCTCTCTGAGGCACCCAAGGATGAGATACTTGATACATTTCTGAGTCATTTTCAAGAGATATCATCAGTGTTGATTAAGCCAACACAACCAGTGAATTTGGGCATAGATGTTGCACCATAGATTATTCACTTAGCATAGTCTTTATCTGCAGAAGAGAAAGAAGAGTTCACCAAATTCTTTCGAAGCAAGAAAATTAATTTTGCATGGACTTACTCTGATATGCTTGGATTGGATCCCAATCTAATCATGCATCATCTATCTATTGCACCAAGCATTAATCCTGTCAAACAAAAGCTTCAAAAGATGCATCCACATGTGGCACTTTTAGTCAAAGCAGAGTTAGAAAAACTTCTCAAAGTTGGTTTCATTAGAGCTATTGACTATACAGAGTGGATCTCTAATATTTTTCCAGTTACAAAACATGATAAGTCTATCTGCGTGTGCATAGACTTTAGAGACCTGGATAAAGCATGTCCTAAAGATGACTTTCCATTACCCAATATTGACATGACAATGGACATGACAGCTAGTTACCAAATGTACTCTCTAATGGATGGATTTTCTAGTTATAATCAAATAAAAATTACACCAGAAGACCAAGAAAAGACAACCTTCACATGTGCTTGGGGAACATTCTGTTGGTATGTCATGCCCTTCGGACTGAAAAACACTGGAGCTACCTATCAAAGAGCTGTCACTACTATTTTTCATGGCATGATGCACAAAACAATCAAAGACTATGTAGACGACACTTTGGCTAAAAGCATGCAGCAAAAAACACATCTTGCAGATCTAGGTCCCATATTGGATCGAATGGAACAATTCAGTCTTAGACTCAATCCAAAAAAGTGTGCATTCAGTGTCACTTCTAGCAAATTGTTGGGCTATATCATATCTGCTAAAGGCATAGAGGTAGATCATGAGAAAGTTCAACCTATCATGGAAATGCCTCCACCAAAGAACATCAGTTAGATGAGAGGACTTCAAGGTAGACTATAATCTATTTGGCGCTTTATTGCACAACTAGCCAATAAGTCACAACCATTCACTAAGACTCTACATAAAGGTGTGACTTATGAGTGGAACGAAGAATGTGACAAAAGGCTCACTCAAATCAAGCAATATCTTGCTAATCCACCAATCTTGATGCCTCCAATTCATGGGAAACCACTAATCCTTTATATTTCAGCTACAAACACATCTCTAAGTGCTCTTTTGGCTCAAGAAGACCAAAATAACAAGGAAAGAGCCATTTATTACATCAATAGAACTCTAGTCTCTTATGAGATGAATTATTCAGTCATTGAAATAGTGGTGTTTGCTTCACAGAAATTATGACACTATATGCTTGCTCACACTACAAGACTTATTGCTAAAATTGACCCATTAAAGTACTTACTCAGCAAAGCTGCTCTCACAGGCAGACTGGCAAAATGGGTCATGATACTCAGTGAGTTTGACATTGAGTATGTAGAGAGAAAAGCTATTAAAGGACAAGCTATTGCAGATCAACTGGAAGAAGCTCCTCTCAAGGATCATCAACCCTTGAAAATTGAATTTCCAGATGAGTCTATAATGCTTCTTACACACCAAACATGGAATATGTTCTCTGATGGCTCATTTACCCAGCAGGGGTCAGGTGCCGGAATACTATTTGTCACACCATAAAGATACTCTTTACCAAAGGCTTATAAAATGTTGTTCCCTTGCACAAATAACATCATTGAATATGAAGCTTTAATCAATGGTATGAAGATAGCCATAGAATGGTGTGTGGATGAACTTAAGGTCTTTGGAGACTCCTAGTTGGTTGTCAATCAAGTTAATGATGTCTATCAAACAAAGGATGAAAAGTTAGTGCCTTATAAATGAATAGTTGATGATCTAAAAAAGTACTTTGCACACATTACTTTCCAAAAAATTCCAAGAGCAGATAATAAAGCATTTGATGCCATGGCAACTCTTGCCTCCATGCTTCAAATGCCAGAAAATGACTTCAGACATGAATTCTTGGTGGAGACATTACGCTACCCAACCTACAATACCTCTGACTCCAAGATGATATGTTCAGTCATTGGGCATGATTCATCTCGCTACCATCATATCTACTCCTATCTCTGGGACCAAATTATTCCCAATACTTATACCCAGAATGAAAAATGCCACCTAATCCACAGTGCTTCACGATATGTCATAGTAGCTAATGACTTGTATAGACAAGGTCTCGATGGTACCCTCCTTAGGTGTCTAGAATCTAACAAGTCCAAATGTGCGTTAGTTGAGGTGCATGAAGGTATCTGTGGTTCTCATTCGAGCGGTATGACATTAGCTCGTAAACTTATTAGAGTTGGTTACTACTGGCTGGATATGGAAAAAGAAGCTATACAGTATGCCAATTCTTGTAAGCAGTGCCAATCACATAGAAATTTGATCCACGCTCCTGCCAAGGAGCTCATTCCATTCATCATTTTATGGCCATTTCAGCAATGGGCCTTTGATTTGGTGGGTCAGATACATTTGTCTTCCTCAAGAGGACACAAGTTCATTATCATAGCTATAGATTATTTTACCAAATGGGTCGAGGCAGTGCCTCTAAGTATAGCTGATGGAAAATCTGTAGCAAGGTTTATACTAAATTACACCATCTATAGATATGGTGTACCCTCCTCAATAATCACTGACAATGGGGGGAAATTTAAGAACAAGGATCTAAAAGAGTTATGTACTAAGTTCAGAATCATTCAACATTGGTCCTCGATCTATTATCCCCAAGGTAATGGACAAGTAGAAGCTTCCAACAAGATAATCCTCAAGATCCTGCATAGAACAGTTCACAAATCTGGTAGAGATTGGCACCTCTAGATTAATCCAGCTTTATGGGCCTACAGAACAAGCATTCGAACTCCAAAAGGGGCTACGCCCTTTGCCTTAGTCTATGGCATGGATTTTGTGTTGCCTATTGAGGTCGAGATTCCCACATTGCGAATCTCTTTGAAGAACCTCATTACTGATGAAGACATTAGAATATCTCGGCTACAAGATCTAGAGTTATTGGATGAATGTCAACAAGTGGAATTTGATCATCTAAGAGCATACCAGCAAAGAATGTCTAAGAGCTACAATAAGAAATTCAGACCAAGGGAGTTCCAAGTGGGTGATCTCGTCCTGAGAGAAAACCCCAAGAATCAACAACAGTGAATACAGAAGGGAAAGTTTGAACCAAACTGGCTTGGTCCGTACATTATAATTTTAGCATTTGGGTCTAGTGCTTATCAACTATCTACTACTGAAGGAGAGTAGCTCAAAGAGCCGATCAATGCTTTGCACCTAAAAAGATTCTATAGCTGAGATGTTCTTCGTATGTTCCTGTACATACTTTATTCTGAAAAAATCCTAAAAATTGCAAAATGTCCTAAAAAAATGATCATCTTAGTGAAAATATGGTAAACAGGTGCTTTGATGTATCTATTATCCTGGTGAAAACCTGGTAAACAGGCACCTTGATAATAATAAAAAAAAAAGTGAAAATTAAAAAATACAAAAAAAATTGAAAAAGAAAAAATGTGCCATTGATGAAAACATGGCAAACAGGCGTCATGGTAGCAAAAATAAAATCTCTGCCAAGATGGTGAAAACCTAGTAAATAGGCGCCTCTTGTTCCCTAATGCTATACCTATTATAGCACTGCTTGGCTCTTGCTTTCTTGCTTTAGTTTGCTTTCCTATTTCCTGCTTTAATTTGTTTCCTACTTTAGTTTTCTAGCTCAAGCATTCGCTCTTAGTTATCTTTGAGATTATGCTCGACTCTTCATGGATTGAAACTGGTCACACTTGGGGGCACCTTCCTGGTCTTGGGGGCATTGCCCTATCATTTTCAAAGGATTTTCTTGCATCAGTCACCAGTGGTTCTCACTGTGTCTGCCTACTGATTCTTAGCTACTTTTGAGATTTCTCTCCTTGAGGATCTCTCGTGTATTGGTCGCCAGTGGTTCTCACTATGCCTACCTACTGATACCTAGCTATTGCTTAGATCTCTCACCTTTAGGATCTCTTGTACATCAGTCACCAGTGGTTCTCACTGTGTCTGCTTGCTGATGTTTTGTTCGCACTCAGATCTCTCTCCTTGAGGATCTTTTGTATCAGTTAATAGTGGTTCTCACTACGTCTTCCTATTGATACTTTGTTAGTTCTCTGATATTTCCTTGAGACTATCTCTCACGTCAGTCACCAGTGATTCTCACTATGTATGTCTATTGTCACCATCCTATTGGGACTTCTTGCATTGTATACTTCCGATCTGACATCAATCCGCTTAAACTGAAACTGAAAACTGGATTTAAAACTCTTTGAAGTGTGTTGAGCTTTTCTTTTGTGTATTTTTCTTTTCTCTTTATCATTCCTCCTTGAGAAACTCTAAGACATCTCTCTTGACTAAGAGAAGCAAAGACTGGGGGCACGATCTTTTCTTTGCTTTCTGTTTGTTGGTTTAGTTCCAATGATCCAATGAATCTATATAAGAGGGGTGTCCACTATGAGAGCCTTCATCTCATGTTGGATGGCCATGTGTAGCTTGACTCCTTTTATATTGAAGCTTTGGTGAGGTTGGTTCTTCTCCTTGTTTGTTTGAGTGACTTCTTTCTACTACAAGTGAAATTACAAATGCTCATCTTGAAAAGTGAAAGTAAGGGTCACTGCGAGCACCTTGATATGCTTCTCATTCACTTAGCAAAAGGAAGAAACTCCTGCATGTCTGGCATGTTTGTACACAAGCAACATTCAGGTCATTGTAGCCTCTATGCTTTAATGCTTATGTTCACTTGCCAAATCAAAAGGAATAGGTGTTCAGGTCATTCTGGCTTCTTGTGCCTTAATGCTTACACCTCATTTTGACAAATCTAAGACTAATGTCATATTCATGTTCTCATGATTGCAATGTTAGTGAGGGTTGTATGGCATCCTACGAACATCTGTTACTAAAAACTCTATGATGATAATAAATGAGTTCAACAACCAAGTCCTAGGGATTGCATCTAGCTTAGGCTTGCATTTTCATTCTAGGCTTGCATTGAGACAGTGTTTTGGTGCTCTCTTTATTGTCTTCTTCTGGATCCATTCATTGAAGGTTCTTATCTTTCATCTCAGGTTCATCTTAGTTGCACAAGTGTCTGGTCCTCATTCTCGATCTTCAAACATTCTTTTGGTTAGTACCTGTCATGTATTGCTACATCCTGCATGAGATGATTAGTATCATATACATTGCATTTCCATTTGCATCCATAAATTGCATTTACATACATTCTACATCTACATATCCATATACATGTGCATTCATTATAAGCATAAATCAAAGCATACATTACACTTATCTATCATTGCATTTTCTACATTACATATAAAAAACATGTGCATATTCATCTGCATATTATAAAGGAACCATGTCAATCTCATTTACATTTTCATACATAATCTCATATCTATCTATACATACATCTAGTCATATAGGAAACATCTCATAAAGCATAAATATCCAAAGCAATATATACACAAGTACAATGATATCAAAATGATGATCTCATATATATCTCAGTTGATCAATGTTAATGTACATCAAAAGAATGGTGCTACTCGAGCACAGTATAAAAATGGGCTACAATGTATATCCAAATGAGTCTAGCTCTGCCCATCACCACCTGCTAGAGGAGGTGGAGGTGGAGGCATCAGCCTCTGTGGTGGTCTCTATAGAGGTGGACCCTATGGAGGTGGACCTTGCGGTGGTGCCTGAGGAGGTGCTTGTGGTGGAGGTCCCTGAGGTACTACTTGTGCCCCAGCATACTTTGAAAATGGAGGCACCTGCTCTGCTAAATCTGGCACTACGCTGACGTACGCTGCATAATAGTAGGTTGATTATGGAGCCTCATATCTGGCCTCTAGCTGTGCTCTAGCAAGTGCCTCTTGAAGTCCTATAATCTCGCGGTCTCGCTCTGATACACGGGTCTCCTGGACAATGACCTGGGTGTGATAGTCTAATGCAGTCAAGCTCGATGGATCCAATTAAGGACTGGCCAACCTTGCAGCCAAACCAATATGCAGTGGAAATACACAGTAACAACAATAGATCTGCAATGAAATAGAAGTCTATATTCATGAAAACACCGATTATATGCAATGTGTCAGGCTGTAAGGCTTTCCCAGTTACGACCAATTACAATGCAAGCAATAGTATACAAGATCTCGTAGGATCTAAATCTTTTCCCCAACATCAGCATCCAGCTAGTCTAGGTCTGCAACATGCAGCACACTGGTAGGCACCCAGGAAAGATCTAAACTTGTACTCAAACTTCCAAGAAACCTTCCTTCTCCTAAGCTCGCAGGCTACTAACCTTCCTTCCAATCTGATCTAATCTCATCTCCTGATACCTAAGCAACTACCTAAGCATCCTATAAATACTAATTCCCAGGCACAAGTCGGCTGATGAAACAATAAATCTTTACAAACAAATATTAAATGCTAAAACATCAGTCAGCTCTCACATAGCCTTACAAAATAAATAAACTCTCAATTATGGCCGCAATGGTCATCAGATCCGCATAGAATAATGCAACACACCAGATTTAGGTCCCCACACGTCCAATGGTCAATCCATGACACAAGGAGCGCGACCCAAATTAAATGCACTAGTCAGCCAAGCTGATCTAACAAAATAATCTGGTCGGTAAGCAAGAACACTGAGCAATAAAGGAAATAACCGAGCACCAGTCGATTGACCACACCAAGCATGATCGAGGAATGCAATTATCACCGAGTGCCAGTGAATTGATGCCTTTAGTCACTGAGCATTCTTCAGAGACCGAGCACCTCGGTAACCATATAAACCGAGCAACCAGTCTCCCAAACTGAGCAAGAACTCTCCAAACCAAGACCAAAACTAACAATCTACCTTCGAAGACAAACATATTTTTGGTTGATACAAGATTGCCAAGAATCCTAGGATGCTCCTACATCATAGTCATCCTACTCCCACTGTATCTGCCTAATCCTCTCTCGGCTCTTCCAGAGAGCCTCCTATAACTATGCTATTTGAGGTGGCCCTTGTGTGGCCTGATCTGACATATCAATATCCTCGCCCTATGCCCCCTTGTCAGGAGGCAACTGCTGAGAGGTATCCCCTATCCTCTACCTAGTGGACCTTTGTTGGGTCCCACTACTCCCTGCACTTGCATCTAAACCCATAGTCCTAGGAGGGATGGGAGTTTGCCCACTCCTCGACCTCAAGACTCTCTACTATTGCTACTAAGCAATCTGCTGCTATCTAGGCTATTGTACTAGTATCTGCTACTACACAGGTACCTGCAGTCCCTACTCCTCTATGCAGGCTATTGTTGTGCCCTCTGGCCCATGCCAACAGGATTTTTGAATCTCAGGAAGGGGTGAGCCAAGATATGATCTCTGTATGCATGTGTCATCCCTGCATTGGCGACATCCACCATGTAGTCCCACCAGGCTGGTGGTACTTGTGCCTCGATCGCGCATCTACCCTGATCCAACCTAGGTTGGCAATCCTTCTTCATCTCAACTATGAATTGGGCATAAGTGTAGTACTCCCGGGAGACATCCTACAGTCTCCCAAACTAATGAAGAACTCATATGAGAAGGAAGTGCTCGATGATGGTGATGGTGCATCTGATCAGTGGACGCGAGATGAACATGTATGAAAGCTCACACCGAGCGTCATCCCATTGCTCCGTAGCTATCCAAGGTCTCCATATAACCATTGCCATGTCATCCAGCTGTCCTCACCACTGCTCTATCTTACTTAGCGTTGGTTGGGTCATAGGACTTGCATATCTATATATGTATGGCTCCAACTACTGTCTGGTATCATGAAAGATCGGCCTACATACGGGAAGATGCTCCCAGGACCATACCTGCAACACAAGGACTCCTGTGCCCATGGTTTGTGCACCTCAATACACGATCTCATGCATCTCATGGTACATCTGAGTAAGCATGCACTCACCCCATCCAAATTTGGCAACTGGTCTATCCAACATCTGTTGTAACATGCGACCCCAGCCGCACTCCAATCCATGTTGTCCTCAATCCAGAACCAAGTAACAGCTCAGAAAAATGGCCAGGACAACTGCTAGTCTATGACCAGCTCCATATCTGTTGATCAGGTCCTCCAATGAGATGGCTCAGCCCATCACCAACTTGTCCTGAAAGATGGTCCTCAGTGCCAATGTGCCCGCTCTCGGCTAAATCTCATACTCCATGCGGGCCCTGTGGAAAGGTATCCTTAGTATCATGTAAATGTCCTTGGGAGTGACTATCATCTCCCCCATCGGCAAGTGGAAGGTGTTTGTCTCCAAATGGAAACGCTCGACCAGTGCACCTAGTAGACCGTGATTTACCCGAATGTTGAGTATATCATGCAAGTAAGTCAATCCTAGCCCATCAATGTGGGTACTCTCAGCATTGCTCAATCTTTGTACTAATGTGCCGATAACCAGGTGGTGAGACCAGAACCCAACATCTAGGAAGTCAACCTGCAAAGCAAGTGACGACATTGGATCAATATCTCAATCATGGTGGTTTTTCAAAGCAATAACAATAAGTGAGGCTATGCATCTATCCTAAACATGACTCTTGGATGCTCTAATTGGCTGATTTTATGCAAAATTGGATGAAAACTCTAAACACTGTAGCAGCTTCCCACGTGAGGAAACTATTACTTCACACGAGACAGGATCTCTTCTCGCACGAGAATTCATCATTGAGGATGAAATCTCACGTGACATCGCATAACATTTCGCGCAAGCTCACACAAGAGCCTGGTGCGAGAAAGCCCTAACCCTCGTGAGGAAACCATTTCCTCATGCGAGGGGCGACTAAGGTTGGCGTGAGGAAACTATTTCCTTGCATGACATTGGAAGAACAAGGCTTAAAACATGTAAAATCTAACCTAAATCACCTAATAAAGCATTAAAACTTGAAATGCAAGATGGTTTGTCGACTACTTACAGGTGTGTCATACTTCGGTGGCCGGTTGTGTCATCGGGAGCACTCAAAATGATGTGTATGCATTGGTACGCCCTCCATCTCTCTCTCTCAAAGCTCTCAAATCGCTAGAAGACAAAGTGAATAATGAATTGAAAATGACCCCTCTAGGCCTTATTTAGCCTTTGACTAATTTTCAAAAGTGCTTTATTTTGTGTGAAAACTTGACCATTGGCTAAATCGACTGTTTTGAATCCATTTTCAGGATTGAAATCAAAATTTGACACTTCGAGATAGCTCGAAATCACGTTTTAAAATTGTTGGGACCTTCGGGATCGGACGCTTATGCAGTCGACCTTCTGGCATCGTTTTCTCACTAGAATCTTATCTCATCATCATTTTCTCAAGATTTTCAATATTTTCATCAAAAGTCAACTCTAGTCAAATCTAGTCAACCATGGTCAAACTTGGTCAACAAGACCTCCAAATTGCTCCAAATCACTTCTACATCCTCTCGATGCTTCCTTGATCTATTATGAGTTCCTCTAGATCTCTGATTTTTATCTCTATCTGCAACCTTTTGCTATCAATCATCTTTTTGATGTGTCATCTTTCGATTTCACTCCTGAAGGGGCAGGATGATTGCATCATTTCAATCTTGTCGAATCAATCCTCGAATCAGTCTGATCTAAATCAAAAGACCTCATCGCTTGGGGCATCTCATCACTAGGGGCATCTTTGTGCCTCACATCTTGTCATCCATCTTTTAGGTATCTGAGCAATCTAACTTGGATCCTTGGGAATCAAGCTTTGTTTTGGAGATGGTTCTCGAAATCTTATTAGGTATTGGGGCAATCTAACCCTAATTTCTAAAAGTCAAGCTTCATTTTGGAGATGGCTCGCAAAATCTCTTTTGGACCATTATCTGGGCAATATAACTTGGGTCTCGGAGGACTAAGCTCCGTATTGGGGCAATCTAACCCTAGTTCTGGAGATAGTCCTAAATCTACATCAATTATCATCTATCGATGGGTATTGAGGTAATCTAACCCTGATTTTGGTTTTCTCTCAAGTGCTAATCTAATTGTTGTCTTCACAATCTAACTTAGACTTCGGGAAATCATGCTTCATTCTGAAGTTGGTTCTGCATCTCGATCTGATCGGTGTCTTGGCAATCTAACCTTGACTTCTGAGGGTTAAACTCTGTTCTAGAGATAATCCTGAAAACCTCATCAATTGTCATATCAGACTATTCTTTGAATCAATGCGCTGCTCGCACATCAATTCAAAGAGGGGCAAAATGTAATACCCCAAAATTGGCACCTTACAATTCTAATCAATTTTGGTGCATTTCTCCAAATTTTTGCATCATTAAAGTCCTATTGTATTAGGCAATTCTATCTCCTATTTGACTTTATTTGACTTGGTGTCAAATGCAAAAAACCCTAAATTTGCATTAATCATACACTACATTTAATTCCTAAATATTCAACTTTATTGGCTAAATAATCCCTATGATTAATTAATTTAATTCTAAAGTCCTAGTACTTTTAATTAAATTAATTCCACCCCCTTTAGCTAATACACATCATGGAATTAAATAATATTTGGTTATTTGAATGGACATCTTTATTTGGATTTATTAATTCAAAATTACTCGAAAAGCCACCCATGTGGCAACATTCATTCATTTAAGTAAATAATTCTTTCATATTTGTCTCACCTTCCTCCATGGAGATGAAGAGTCAGTCGTTTCTTTTCAAGAAACTCTTCATCCTCTCCCCTGACTTTTCTATATTATGAGCTCCTTTTCTTCATTTTAAAGAGGCAATTTTTAGAGTATCAAAACTATAGTCAATGTGTGTCTCAATTTCCTCATGCTTTTAAGATTTTCATTACATAATTAGTATAATTTCATGTTAGTGGTATAATTGCATTCTCATCTTAATATAGTTTGCTTATTTGTTAGTAGTTTAATTCTCACATTTTCTTCAAGTTCTTTAGACTAAATCTACACTTTCATTCTTAGATTACAATTGCATCTTCATTTTAGATTAATTGCAATTTTGATCATTTCAAGCTTTCAAATCCTCCGTTTTAGAGTTGGTCTAATGGTTGTTGGCTCTTGTTCTGAGTGTAAATTCAAACACCCCACCTAAATAGGAGGCAATGGGTCGATTCAATTGAGTGTGTGAATTGGACAATTCATGTTCATTTTCGTGTACAATGATTGAGCAATGACTATGTTGTGTTTATGGCTAGATTAGAGGTCCACGTTCAGCTATAAACAATTTATAGTATAAAAAAATACATATCATTTATATTCTTCTACTCACTCACCCTTACAAATATCATAATTTATTTGAAAACTTACTAGTAGAAAGTATATATATGGATAATTGAGTCTAATGTGTCATGATGATAAATTATATTATAATCAAGATAACCATCTATATAATTTATGAATACAAACTCGCTATCATTTGTTTTTAGATCTCAAGTAGCATTGCTAGAAATAATAAGAATCATTCTCAACAATTATTCTAATAGAAGGTGTGGTTTCCAATGACCCACACAAAACTAATATTGCACCCATGAATAAACCTTTATCTTTTAGAAAAGATAAAAGGACATGAAACATATTATAGAATACCTACAATATTGCTAAAGGCGAGTTTCAAAATACCTCCAAAATCACTTAAAGTTACCTTCACTTTTCTACAAAGTGTACTTGAAAAATGTGTTTGAGTAGACTAGCACCAAATCGATTCAAATACATCAATTATTTTTGGATTATGTTGATATTCTATATTCATCCTCAAGTAATGAGAAAAATGAGTCATCAATAAAATGATCATTGCCCAATTGTTAGGAATTTCTACCAAGCTTAAGGAGAGCCTTTTAATTATTTGATGCAAGATGATACTGTAGTCAAATCCATTAGTGCCTAAAACACATATTGCATGTGTGAGAGGAAGCCCCTACTAAATAGACCCAAAAAGGACAAATTATTTAGATTGGATTACGTTAACCATAAAAGAAACAAAAAACATAAAAAAAGAATTTAAATCGATTATACAAAATTGGAGTGAATGTTAAGAGAACTAAGCATGGATGAGATGAAAAGTCACTCAATTGCATCACGTGATTTCTCAAAGTCAAATTTGATGAAGAGTTCTTTCTAGTTTGAGTTTCTAGCTCATTCTAGATAGGTTCCTATACAATAATGACATTGTCAAGGACATTTATGCCTTGAATAAAACCAATTAATCTTCATTAAAAAAAAGTAGGATAAGGTGCATGATTCATAAAGAAAGAGATTTGTAATGATTTTATAGGAAACATTAAACTAAGCATTAACATTATTAGATTTCCATAATCCATTTGTAATACAAGTTCATCCTTGGATTTGATTGTGTGTGTATTTTTAGCATCAACGTTTCAGATTACACTCTGTGATCCATCATCAAGATGAGAGAGTGCAAGATTTGTAATAGTAGGATTTTTGGATCTTTTTCTTTTATAAATCCTGCACTCTCTCATCTTGATGATGGATCACGAAGTGTGATTCAAAACATTGATGCTAAAAAACATACACAATAGAATCCAAAAACAAACTTTTAATAAACTAAGTGGTCAAATTCTTATTATGAATCAACTTATAATCCCTAAGTTTTAGGTATAAATTCTATTATTAATAGTAGATCCTAATGGTATGGTTAGAAAAAATTCAAGATAAACTTTATGTAAATCAATGTTGATTTATCGCCCATAGGATTTTATAAAATCCACAAAGAAATCCATCTAAGAGCTTTGTCATTGGCCATGCAATGAGCTATTGATTAAAGGTCCTCCTAGGAGAAGATTTTTCCATAGGTCACAACTTGAGTTATAGAAAAATGATAATGGACACATCTAAGCAACTCTTAAGTGCTTCTTATATTGGAAAAGAATCTTGAGCTTCTTCATGTAATGATGACTAAATGCTTTTAGAACTTCATAAAGTTCAAAAATGTATTTGCTAGCCTCTTTTATGGTTATAATTTATTGAGTAAACTTTTGTGTTAGTAAGGCACAAAAATTCCTTGGAAACTCTATAAAATCCCTTTAACTAGTGGAGTCTAGCTTTGATTACAACTCCCTGGGAAGTGTAAACATTAACCACTCATGCTCGGTGGCACATATTGGTTACTTGAACTTGAAAATGTTTATGAAAAGTCGTTGCTTCAAGCTAAGCATGCAGTTGAATAAGCTTTGAGGACATGGGCACACAAGACTTGTAATGTATCCTTTGTAGTTACTGATCAAGACTTGTTAAGAAATAAAAATTATGGGTGATGACATTGTTCCACCAAGTATTCTAAATTATAATATCTTTCAAATATGGCACAAATTTCTAGGCATACTAAATATGGGCCTACAAAAACTTATGGTGAATAAGTGATGTGTATTTCTCATCTTTTAGCTTATGAAGGCCTCGTTCAAGCCAAAAATGGATAATAGAGTTGTTGAGAAGAACACAATCTAGTAAGAATTTAACTAAGAGAGTATAATATCTAGCAAAGGGAAAGTATGATTGCACCCACATTATAGTCCAATTTTAAATTATTTATTATTCTTTCAAAACCCCTATGCAAGATGGACCATGTGTACTAGGATATAGATGCATTTATTTACCAAGATTGAGATCATACATGCCCAATTTATTGTGCATTCAAAACTACATATCACTTTTTCCACTTATCCACCTCATTAACATGAAACCTTTCTTATTAGATGCCACCTCAACCATATTAAAGCCATCACTGGAAACCCATTGGGTCTCAAGTGACTGATTATAAGTGTAAGAATTTGCAAATAACAAAGATTGAACCAAGGATCTAGAGGTTAAATAATAGCACAAATGCAAGAGAGATGATATGAACAAGAATAGACTTGTATTAATAATGCAATGATCGATGATTGATTGATCCGATGAATTGAATTAAAATATACATAATAGGCCTCCTTATATAGGAAATACGATAAGAGACAATGATAAGAAGCTGATAAGCTATCACCTATGCAAGGTGTAATCACATGTCCACCAAATGTGGATCATCCTCCATTATGCAATGAAGTATGTGCCATAGGATGAGGATGATAATGTGATATGTGCACTAAAGGTGGATCTCACACCTAAAGTGGAATTTCTCCTACACCATGTGCTTAATTGAGGTGCAAACTCCTAGGTGTCTCACTAACAAACTACGATGCAATGCATTATCCTAAGTAAGATTAAGTAAAGTGTACTTAGGAATATTTAATTATGTACCAACAATAAGCTACAACCAAACAAGTCCTTTCAAATAGTCATTGAATGCATATATATAAACATTTCCAAATGCTTCATTGTTGATGTTGAAAAAGGCACACAAGGCCTTGATATACATGTCATGACTATGTGTAACATAATGAGGTAACCACTCAATATCTACTAAAGTTAACACACATCCATGCTCTTACTCATAATTATTGTTGAAATGAACAGTACTTAGTTATAAGACAACATGTACAATTGATTGTGGAACACCAAAAACCTTCTGCTTCTTAAGAAAAAAATGTCCAATGGAGTAAATATTTATAAATTGAACTTAAGGTGTAGGTTTGTTAGATCCCTAACATTCCATGCAACATGGTTCATGAATAATGAGGGTCTAAGGGCATTCCTTGGGATTCCAACCCTTGAATGAAAATCATTAATTTTATATAAATCAAATTTAGTTCTATGGAGAAAATTCTTCAAATTATATATACCACTTTTAGGGTTAAATTACCCTTCTTTGATCTCATCAGAGGGTTGTGCGAATAGTTAGCAATCTCTTATGGAGAAATAATTTGAATAACCAAATCTATGGAAAATAAAACACTTGCAAGAAATAAAGTTATAGAATAATAAGGTTTACTAATCCCTTTGGAAGGTTTGTTGGTAGAATGAGTGCGCTTTGGATGAGTTTCAACCACTTGCTATGCTTTGTTAATCACATTAGGTCAAGAAGGAATTATTAGTGTCGAGGATTTAGAAGTTGAATGATTGTTATTTACAAAATTTTTGGGCTAAGAGTCTTTATTGATCCCATTGTGACCATCTCTATAATCGCCAACACTAGTCCAACAATCCTCATTCTTAACTATATGACTTGTTTTGGCAGTTGGTAGACTAATCCTCATTCTTAACTATACAACTTGTTATTTTGTTGGTTGGTGAACTAATCTTCATTCTTAACTATATGACTTGTTTTGGCGGTTGGTTTTGGCTTACAAGCGATAAGAGGACAATTTTTGATTTTATGTTTAGAGGATTGAGACCTAAAATAAGTATTGGAAAGACTAATATGCAACAAATGTTTTGGATTTAGGCAAAAACAAGTTTTGAGGGGAGCCCGAAAACCCCTT
This sequence comes from Chamaecyparis obtusa, assembly GCA_027943335.1. NCBI lineage: Eukaryota > Viridiplantae > Streptophyta > Pinopsida > Cupressales > Cupressaceae > Chamaecyparis > Chamaecyparis obtusa. The sequence continues at coordinate 99,486 of BSBK01007571.1, read as the reverse complement.
ACAACAAATTACATTAGATTTTCAATAAAGACCCCCAAGACAGTATCAGAAAAAGAAACACTGTTGGAAGAGACCAAACCAACAGAACCAGACCAACACCCAACAACAATATGCAACAAACGTTACATAGGGCATATGTTGCCAATTTGTATAGTGATGTCTGACATTAACTTTTGGGAGTCACTTTTTTTTTCAAATAAACCCATTATTGTAAAGAAGTCAAATAAAACATATGTATTTCAACACATTCAATTTTAAGGGATGAAATGACATATATTAGAAATGAATAGCAAGACAAAAATAAAGAATTTTGATCGACAAAGACACGTTAATAACTCAATGATAAAAACAATAAAATTCTTAATTGATTGATTTTTTTACGTCAATATTTTAAATGCACACTTATAAAAAATCATTATGATGATTTTAAAAATCAATAAAAAGATTATAAGTTCTAATCACTTTAAATAATCTTTAAAAATCATAAAAAAATCTACCACTTTTTTATTTATTATTAAGAATTAAAAAAATCAATGTTAAATTTTTTTACATAATTCTCTTCACTTTTTAAAAGTTCATCAATACAAACTATAATTCCCCTTAATTTCTAATCAATAAGATCCTTTTTTATCATAATTAAGATAGACAAGTCAACTAAGTCTTGTAAAATATTGGCAAACCAATAAATAAAAAGTCAAAAAGAGTAGGTGATGAACATGGAGAAGCAACAAAATTCAACTAAGTAGTTGTCCAAGATGGAATAAAAAATGATTCATTGCTTTCATGGCAAGTGAAAACAATTTGATTCCCAACAACGCAAACAAACAAACAAACATATAATGTGATCCTGCTCATCCACGTACCATCATGTTCATTATAGCATGTTGGAGAGCAGGCTTCAAGTTCAAAACAAACACAAAAACTATAAAATAATCAATAGAGGAAAGGAGTACAGGAAAAGGCTACTTGGGCAGGTAGATTTTTCTATGAAAACTAAGCATAAAGCTGGAGGCAGAGAAAAGAGAGAGGAGATAGAAAAAGGAAGAGAGAGGAGAGGTTGGTTTTGTAGGGTTTGGGGGGCGCTTTCTGGGGAAGGGGCCAAATCCATGCGCCAATGGCAGCCTGCCAAAGTAAACAACAAAAAAATGATTGATTCAAAAAATATTATTATTAAAACTTGTAATTTTATGATTATATGATATGGCGGACAACAAGGACAGGCAGAAGCAGCAGCAGGTGCAGCGGCAGAGAAAAATGAATCTGCTGCTTAGACCACAATATTCTTGTTTACATCGAAGAGAAAGAGAAATCCAAACTTATAGAAATAGTGAAGAGGAGGAGGAGGAGGAGGAGGAGGAGGAAGAAGAGGATGATGATGTGGCTCCCTCGCGCTCAAGGCGAGGCCGTGCCGGCCACTCCGATCCGCCTGCTTCGTCCAACAATTCCAAGTCATCATCGTCGCCTTCGAAGAAGAAGCAGCGCAAGCTCAAGGAACTCTCTCGCCCTGGGCCTAATGGAACGCCCCTTGCCGCCTCATCTCCCGCTGTGGAGGATCAAGATGCATTTCTCAGAGAGGTACATTCACAAAATCATGACTTTACTACGTCATTTTCTGTTTTTGTACCAGAGCTCAGCAATGGTCAATTGACATAATCTCGAGACCCATTTACATGTTTTCAGTACTTATTGTGCGAATTTGACTACCCTTTGACGTAATTTCAACACCCGTTGAAATAAGTTCAATACCCAATGCCAAGTTTTGAACACCCATTTGGTCAATTTGAACGCCCATATTGTCAATTTGAACTACCATCGTGTTTAACGAAACATACACGTCTTTATTTGCGGTCCATTTTACTAGTTTGGACGTCCATTCTGTTGGTTACAAAGCCCATTAGGCTAATCCTATGACTCATGATGCTAATCTAAATGTCCTTTGGGATGATTCCATCGGTCGTTATGTTAATTGCAGCAGTGAAAGTCCACTGTAATGTTGCTTGCACTGTTCTATGGGTACTTGCTTTTAACGTCCATCCGACGTTTGTTGGGTGAACATAGGTTCAACTCTGGGAGCACTGGGAGAGTTATGGTGTTCGGTGGGAAGAGGCAGTTATGGCAGATGCTTAGTGCAGTTCAGGCAATGGAATGTAAGCATCTCTGTGGGTAGAAGCAGTATCGATACATATAAGTTGGATTGGTTGCTAGACAGTACGGACCAGTGATTGGGATTGGATGTCAGACTTGAAGTCCTTAGGTTCTTATGTTGGTTCTCTGATACCAACATCAGCTACCAGTACCTATGGTAGTTTGTGGGTCCACTGCCCCTTTGCATTGTGACCGTAAGTAAATACCGTGATAATTTGAGAATTGAAAATTATTAAACTGTATATTTACAGCTGGCATATATCCCTATCGTGGTATTTTGAGAAACTGTACATATTATATCAAAATATGGCATTTTCCTATGGTGGAATTTGGAAAATTGTACAATTTATATCTGCAGGACCGTAAAATGGTCGTTCAAGCTGAAGTCAAGAAAAAGATACCTTTATTTCCATCTTTGGTTTGGGCACGTGTGGGGCATGCGGAGCCTACTGAGTGAACATTGACTTCCATTTTCTTTTCCAACAAGTCATATCATAGAGAATGTGAGTAAAACGAGAACTGGTTACTGTTTTGTCTGTACTCATAATACGAGAAAGAATATCAAGCAGCTTTTGAAGATGAAAAATAGGATAGCAAGGGTATGGTGCCAGTCTATGTGCAGATTCAGAGATGGAAACATAAAGTACACGCATTCCAGGGATCTCTAATGGACTGAATTGGTTCCATGTGGGACAACATCAACTGCAGATTTTATACCCATTAGATTTCATAGCATGAATCAACATTTGAAAGAGATGTTGGAATATTAGGGTCCATCCTTTAACTAATGGAAGATTGTCTGGTAACCGTTAACATTAAGGTGGGAGTATTTGGTTAGCTCCAGAATGTGTAATGTGCTTTTTTTCATTTTTATTGCCAAGTAATTGCACACAAGTTTAAAGAAAAATAAAAGGGCAAAGACACATAGCTGGCTAAAAGTTGACTGTTTTTCTGATGTCCTTAGGATATCTTAATTGAACAATGGGAGAAATGAATGTAAGAACAGGCAGATAAGGTGAAGTTTGAGCTAGATTGTGATGTATTTGAAAGAAGAAGTTGATATGTGATTTTTAAAAAGTGCACAAAGTATTTCATTTTATCAAGCAAGAATAGAATTACCAACAGGGAGATCTGGATTGTTTGATGGTATATAAAATAAAATCCATAGAAATTTGCGGAAAGTAGTTTCTAAGAAGTGAAGCGGTTGGCAAGTAGACTGTGATCCAAGGAAGGATACATTAAGTTGGGTAGATGTTGGTTTCAAGGTATTTCTAATGATTTGTAAAATCAGCTTTGTTTGTGTGGACTCCCTTGGAAAGAAATTAGATCATGTATATAAAATATTGACTTTATTGAAAACATATTTAATAGTTGGATCAACAAAATTGAGTAGATATACATATAAGACACAACCAAAGACATGGATCCCACAATTGTTAAGTTGGGCAGAATCATGAAATGCAAGTTTAACAGTAAGCAGTATAGTTGAGATCATTTTTGGTGTAATACATATTCTGTAAAAGGTTTGTTGGGCCTCATCTTTATTTTAAAACATAAATCAAACTATCCAACTAGTTGATGCTACTCAAGCTCATTAGCTGGTTGAGAAGAGTTTTATCCCAACTTCCATAGGTGTAGATGATTAATTTGTACTTTTTGAACCTCCTGCATTCTCAAGTTGCCACACCTAAATAACAATGCAAGATATAAGTCAGATTTAACCTTTTGAATTGACTTAGCTCCACTACCAATGATGGCAAGATTGTCAACATGAACAACTAGTATCGCAATGTCATCCTCAGCAATTTTTGTGTTGATCGATTTTTATATACTGGGCTCTAGGAGCTTTCTGGAGTCCAGACAAGGACTTAACCAACCTACAAAGCAAATGTTATGTAGCTGCACCACATTGGCTTCCTCTATTAGATATTTACTCTAGAAGACACTTTTGATGTCCATTTTATATACTTTCCCTCTGAACTAAGCAATGATAGAGATTACTAGTTGAAAGGTTATACCTTTGTTGCAGTAAGGGCAAAGTCTCCTCATAGCCAACACCTTCTTCTTTTGAATACCCTTTTGTGACAAGCCTAGCTTTGTACTTGACCAAAGATCCATTTAATCTACATTTGAACTTTTATATCCATTGCAACCAACGGACTTCTTTACTTTGGGTAATTCAAACAAAAGTCAAGTTGTATTCTATATCAAGGCCTAAAATTCCACCTTCGTGGGATCCTCCCATTTAGGTTTGCCCTTGGTCTCATCATATGTGCGAGGTTCAAATACCTGCAAAACAATAGCCAGTGAACATATATATATATACCTTCTACTCTTTGCGTCTAATCTACTTCTATTTTACTCAGGAATAAGCTCAAAAGCCACAGGAGAGAAAGTATGGAAGCCACTTATGGGCGATTTCCTTCACAACTTGACCTAACCATGCTTCCTTTGGAGTGATTCAATAATGCATTGCAAAGACCTAGTTTAAGGATGTAAAAGATTGTATGTACTATGTAAAGCTTCTACCCAGTATTGATATGGCACATATTGATGTGCATCACGCACCTTGACATCTCCACAACTGTCTCATTCCTCCATTCCACAATTCCATTTTTCCATGGAGTGTACAGACTATTTGTGTTTACCATTCTCCTTGCAGAATTCCTTGAACTGATTGGAGGCAAGCTCTCTTAATTTCCTGACCACACTATCTTGATAGGTCTATTTGCTTGCTTTTCGACTAGGGATTTGAATGCCAATACATAAGAGAAACATTTATCCTTTTCAAGAAGTAGACATACATCTTCGAAAAGTCATCAACAAACAGCAAGAAAAACCTGTCTGTAGACAGTGGCTGTCTTCACAGGGCCATGCAAATCAGCATAAAGAAGGTCCATGACTCCTTTCATTCTCCAAGCTCTATTGTTATCAAATGGGTGCCAATTTTTTTTTCGCCATTTGACATTTTGTACACATATCCTAACATTCTTGTATGGATGGAAGTCCACTTATCATATTCTACTTGCCAAGTACAGGTTATATTTTGATAATTCAAGTCACCATATGTTTCATGCCAAAGTATATTGTTATTCTCTACCACTGCCAGTGCATGCGACTTACAGGCTTGTACAATCCCTTCTTACCAACACCAACTGCAATCACCTAGTGGTTGTTGAGTGTTTTGAGTCCTGATTGCACATTTGGTGTCTTGAAAGTTGACAGAGAGATTAGGATTCTTAGATTTTTGACTAAAAGAAAGGAAATTCTTGTTCATGTCATGAATATATCAAACATTCTTGAATGTATAAACAGTGTTGCTCAATGCAATACGAACATCAGAACACCCTTAAACAAAATGAGTCCAGTGTCCACCCATCTCCCAAAGTGACATATTCAGTACAATTTATCCCCTCAGTAAAATGTATTTACCAATCTTTGTGGCTGCACAGTGTTTGGATGCGTATGAATTAAAGTAACGTTGTTGACTCCATGGCTTTTTTATGTGATGCAATAAATGTGAATCCTTTTTTCACCTCTGGCTTGTTAACTTCATGCTTGTCACTTTTAACATCATTTACATGCTTTGATTATTTCTGGAGAATCTTTCTTTTAGGGCAATTCTTTCTTAAGTGTCTGTGATCATTATAGTAAAATCATTTCCTTCTTGATCTCCGAGATGTGCTACTTTCCCTCGATGTACTTCTAATGCTTTTCCTGCTTTTGCCTATTATTCATGAGTTAAATGCACTTTCCGCAGATTCTGTAGTTGAGGCTTTTGCTTGATCGTACCTCATCTTCTTTTTCAAGAGAAATGTGGATACCTTCTTAAAACCAAGTGTTTGTATCTCAACAATCAAATGTAGGGATTCAACAAGTTAACCATACAATGATGGTGAACTTCATAAAATCAAATGTAGCATGTTTGCATCCCCAGTTCTGGATAGTAGATAGTTGACCTCATGGGTCCTTCAGGCACAGCAAGAATCCCGAGACAGAAACACTTTCCCATAACGTAGAAGAAAATTGTATGCTATTTATTTAATGTCCAACTAGCCTTGAAGTCTAATACTTGGTTTTTAGATTCTCCCAAATTGTGGTTGTATTAGTGGCATTTTGAACTTATGTATTCCATGCATCTATGACAGAACAACTTCAAAAACAATAAAGCTTCCTTATGCCTGTCATTGTCCTCTGAATCATGATTTGGGCTTACCTCAACACGATTTTATCAAGATTGTGATACTCACCATTATTGAGTGTCTTATGAATCCACATTATGTATTACTTTCTGGTCAGCTTTTAAGACTTGGGCAAAAAAAATGTCCAGATTCCTACCACCGTCACAATGCTAGGGTACAGGTTTATGGAAACAATTAAACTGGGGAAATTAATTTTTTATAGATACACTTTTTACAGATCAACTCAGATTGACATTGGATATGCCTTGAAAATTTCTCATCTAACAACTCCTTCCTGGTCAAAAGATATTGAATTAGTTTACCTGCAGCCAAGTATAAGAAAGTCTTTATAGGTTGTAAAGGCTGGTTTTTATAAACTTTAAATAAAATTGTTTAAACCTAACTCTAAATATTTAAAGTGTAACACTCTATGAACTTTAAAACCAATACTCAAACCCTTAATGGCTCGTTCTGAGTGATGACTAATGGTAAGGTCAAAGGTGGTATTTGCCACTGGTGTAGAAATTGACGATGTTGTGCTGGGTCGGGGGAGCTTCAAGCGCTTTGTGCCATTTGTGGACTATTGCTTCCCTAACAACTCCTTCCTGGTCAAAAGATATTGAATTAGTTTACCTGCAGCCAAGTATAAGGAAGTCTTTATAGGTTGTAAAGGCTGGTTTTTATAAACTTTAAATAAAATTGTTTAAACCTAACTCTAAATATTTAAAGTGTAACACTCTATGAACTTTAAAACCAATACTCAAACCCTTAATGGCTTGTTCAGAGTGATGACTAATGGTAAGGGCAAAGGTGGTATTTGCCACTGGTGTAGAAATTGACGATGTTGTGCTGGGTCGGGGGAGCTTCAAGCGCTTTGTGCCATTTGTGGACTATTGCTTCCCTCATGCTGCCAACAAAAAATATAGAAACTACTGTTTGGGTTTTGTTGTGAGGTTTTCACACCATCGCCCCAAAATATTTGGGGACCCCCAATTTTTTTGAGCAAGCCTTGGCAATTTTTCCTAGATCCGAGAGTTTGGGTGCCTTAGCGAATTTTGGCTGATCTAGAGGTTTTGGAATGAGAATTTTACACTTTGGATGTTTTTAAAGTGCCTCGGGGGGTATTGCTTGTTTTCACCTTGTGCGAAACGTTGATTTTCTTAAATAGTCGATTTTGTCTCCAAGCCAAATGGAATTCGATGAGAAAATTTTATTTTAATATTTGGCAGGATAAAATTGCAAATTTTGGACTTGATTAAATTTTGAAAATTGATGAAATTGAATAACTTGAGATTTTCAAAATTTAATTGTGAAATTGGATATTTTTTGGAAAATCTTGTAAATTGTTGGTGGAGAAAAGTGGAAATTAAATAAAAATTTGATATTAAATTGCCAAATTTGAGTTTAATTGCCAAATAGAGATAATAATTTGCAAAATATAAAAAATTAAATTGCCAAATGGAAATTAAATTGCAAAATGATTTTTTGGGTTGCAAAATAATAAAAAATTAATTTTTGTTGTCATGATTAAATGCATTTATTTGGCAATTTTAAAATAATTAAAATCATATTTTTGGGCTGAGTGTTTGTAATTTAGAAATTTAATTTGGGCTCCTTTGTGTGTTAAATTCAATGTATTTTAAAGCCTAAGAGGTGTGAAATTCAAGGCAAGTTATTGGGTCCACAATGGGGAAGGTTTAAAGCTATATTAGAGGCCTAAATGACCTTTTTTCAAAATTTCAATTTTTGGGCCTTTGGTAATTTCGGATTTGGCTAATTTAAATCCATAATTTTGCACAATTCAATGCAAGTGGCTTTCTTAATTTAAATCTGCCCTTTCCTTAAATTAATTTAATTTTTTGGGGCCATGACTTGGTTAATTTCAATGTTTAGGGGCCCCATATGGATTATTTTTTGGAGTGGCCCAATTTCATTTTAAAAAGGAAAATTAACATGCTATTGCAAGATTTTTGTTTTTGCAATGGGTTGGCCCAATTTTAAATTAAAATTAAATACCCAAGGCTATGTGATTTAATGCATTTAATTTGGGTTATATGTTTGGCAATTTAATTGATTTTATTTTCCCTCCAATGCAAGTCAACCCTATTTGAAGAGGCAAAAAATTAGTATAAAGGGAGGGCTTGTCTCCTCATTTTCTCATTCATTTCTCGCTTGTCTCTTGGCAGCCAAGGAGGAGCTCTTGGAGCAGCAAAAGAGCAAAATTTTGCAAGGAGTGCATTTTTGGTGTTGTCTTCTTCTTCTTTGGAGGAGAATTTGTTGGTGTAGAGGAGGATCGGTTTAACTTAATTTATCTCTTCGATTGCTATCTTTTCATTGGCGTTGATTGTTTGGGTGTCGGAGATAAGTTTCATTTTGGGGGAGAAGGCTGGCTCATTAAGCGGATTTCTCGATTGTCTTGATTGGATTCTTCCCAAAGGGAATTAATACCAAAATAGGAGACAAGGAAGATATGATGCCCAAGACCATCTTCTTCTCGAAATTGAAGCGAGTCCGAGACACTAACATCGGTACCATTGACATGATACAATTGAGAGATAGGTTGAAAGAGGCCAGTCCTCTATGGCAAAGAAGATCAGTTTAACTTATTCTCTTTAATTGTTATCTTTTCTTTGGTGTTGTTCGTTTGGGTGTCGGAGATAAGTTCCGTTGAGAGAGAGAGTTGGCTCTTTAAGCTGATTACTCGATCGTCGTGATTGAATTTTTCCCCTCTTCTTGCTTGCTATGATTCACTCCATAGCGGATGCTAGTACAAGCAAGAATCCAAAGGGACTAATACCAAAATAGCTGACGAGGAAGTTATGATGCCCAAGACCACTTTCTTCTCGAGACTAAAGCGAGTCCGAGACACTAACATCGGTACCATTGACATGATGCAATTAAGGGATAGGTTGAAAGAGGCCAATCCTCTATGGCAAGAAGAATCAATAAGGGTGGAATTGTATAAGGAGGAGTTCAGTATACCCTAGCGGTGGACATGGTTCAGCTAGGCAGGGCTTGGCTGTTGGTGCAAGCTAGTTTGGTTACAATTGAGAAGGCAAGGATAATGAAGGTTAAAGAAGGCAAGAATAATAAAGAGGAAAGCGAGAAGATAGGTTGAGGGAGGTCAAGTTTGATTTCAAGGTGGTGGCCAAGAGCAAGGCTCTCCAATTGCAAGAAGGTTCACATCCAGGCAAGCCACTATGGCCAAGGCAGGATTACCCCAAGTGCATGGAGACCTCACTCTTTCAAGGTCAGGACATCAAGTATAAGCAAGTTCAAGTGGTGATGAGAAAGTTTCTAAGGACAAGCTCGAGCATCCAAGGCTTGACTTCATCTCAAGGACTAAATAAATTTACAAGATAGGGTTGATGAGGTGGCAATTTCATGTGCATGCAATCAAATCATGCCAAGTGTCCTATGTTCTAATTGGTTGACAGATTATTGTAATTTTCTCATTGGCCCACAAAGTTGGTGCCCTCATGTAATTGGTTGAAATATGGTAACCCTAATTAGGGTTTGTAAGGTTTAATCTTGGCCCTTGATTTTGCCCCTTAATCTTGGCCACTCATTGTAATTTTGAGCCTTTATATAAGGCCATTTGTTCTCATTTGTAAAGAGAGTTATGTTGGAGAATTGTTGCCAAAATACTATCAAAATTGTTCTCTATTCATTGTTGTGGTTTGCATGGTGGATATACATGATCATTTTGGTGTATTGCATGTTTCTTCTCATCTCTCAAATTAAAGTAGATTTCATTTCAAAGTTGTTAAAGTAAGGATAGAAGTAGATGACTAGTTGTAGGGTGATATTGGTAAATGTTTGATAGAGATCTATATACTAGGCCACTAGCACCTTAGCGGCTTGTTGAGGAGCCTTGTGTGGTAATCTAGTCTTGTTTCCCTTTGAATCATTGCATCTATGGAGGTAGAGCCGCTGGCAAGCTTTCATTAGGTTGATCCCCGTCCATTTGCCAATCTTTCCATTCTTAGGAGTAGAAGTAATCAATAACTTAGTAGTTGAAGTTGAGAATTAGAAGTTGGAAAGTGAAGTTTGAGAGTTTGAAAAGAGCAAAGTTGAAAGTGATATAAATTGAGAGATCATTTGAAAAGGTTGCAAAAAGCTAGAAGTCTTATCATCATCATAGTAAGAGTTGAGACATTTCCAAGTGAACAATGTAAGGCCGCCAACGTGATTACCAGCAAATAACATTTATATAACTGAGTTAGTATCCACAGGTGTAAGGAACCTTGGAGTATCTTATATACTTTTCAAGAGAGGGTTGAGTGTTTGGTACGTTGTATCAAGTATTTCAATTGCTATATGTTATGTAGTGGTACAAAACTCACATCAACAGGTTTCAAGCACACCACACTTGATTATTACAGTTAGCCAACTAATACATTCAGCAGCTTGCCTTTGCCATGCCAGCTCCTTGTGTGTTGGTGGTCAGCACTGGTCAACAAAGATAATGCTTTTGCTGGAAAACACTAGTGTTATGGTGTTTGTTGTGGCCATGGTGCAAACACTGCAACAATTTTCTCTAGCTTGCGCTCTTCCTGATCAGGTTAATTGTCAGACTCACAGCAAATAATTTCCTCCCGCCATGGTTACAGTTAGGGTATGCCCTAGTTATTGCACTTTCACTTGCACAAGGACAGATCCTTTCGATCAAAGCTTGCTCAGTCTATTCTGATTTGATTGGCACGTATTTCGTCTATCTTCTATTTCCTTTACTTTCCAGCAATGGTGCTGCTTGTGTAGAAGACTGTGATGGGGACTTCAGCTGTTGACATCAGGTTTTGGTCTATGAAATGCAAGAGGTGCCTCAAAATCCTACACCAACTTTCTGGTGTGTAGCTATCTGCAGCCTTGCTATGTGCACACTGCCTCTAGAGCCTAGGCTATAACAACAGTTGGAGCACCCTTTGGTTTGATCCCACCATAGAAATTTCATACTGACTCCCTACTGTTGAATTTTTATCATACAATTGAATGACTCTGATACCATATTGGAGCAATAGACTTCAGCAGATGTGATGTCCCCATTTAAACAAACATTATAGTCATTTCTCCAAGCATCTTCATAAAGCATCAAGATTAACTATTTCAGTCTATTTGAGATTGTTTATCATATCTAATATGGATCAAGCATGACACCATTGACACATAAAACGAAACGCTCATGGAGGCTCTAGAATTGCTCATCCCTTCATATAATTAGGGTTCTGAGTTAAGCTGAGTAAGTCATAAGATATTCCCCCGAAGGCAAATAATTGTATTAGATTTTTCAGGTCTGTCAACAGTTTTCCATAATTGCTGATCAAGGAAAATTGTAGACTGCATTAAACAATTCCTTATATCATTGTTATCTTAGGAGAAGTTAATTACATTATGTAAACAACTATCGTCATCATCATCTCAAAGGTGTTCTTATGTTAAGAGTAATGATCATCATTGTATCGATCATAGATAAAGGCAATCCATATCGACATCTCCAATTATGCAGATACAACATGATGTAATGATTAGAATAATCACCATAACCTCCAGCTACTATTATTGTTGTGGAAGAAGCAGATCGCTTTGCAATAAATGATAATATTCAGCAACATATCGATGTCATCTCCATGCACGTTTAACCGTTTGGTTGCTGGAATTGACCTGGAATTGGAAAACGGGAATTGGTGAATTGGTATAGGCCAATTCTAATTTTGTTCCAAAATGAGCATTCTGCCAATCCACCTCAGAACCTGGAATTAGAATTGAGGCATGGAATTGGAATTGAGAATTCAATTTTGAGAAGGAAACCAATTCCCGTTTTCCAATTCCAGGTCAAGCATTCTGCCAATCCATCTCAGAACCTGGAATTAGAATTGAGGCATGGAATTGGAATTGAGAATTCAATTTTGAGAAGGGAAACCAATGACCTGGAATTGGAAAACGGGAATTGGTTTCCCTTCTCAAAATTGAATTCTCAATTCCAATTCCATGCCTCAATTCTAATTCCAGGTTTTGAGGTGGATTGGCAGAATGCTCATTTTGGACCAAAAATGCTCATGATGTAATGATTAGAATAATCACCATAACCTCCAGCTACTGTAATGACCCTTACCAATAGGCCACTAAAAACCCCTCAAAAATGTAACTCAAAATGTAAATAGAAAATTATTTTGCAATATATGAGTTCGCTGTCCCAAAATTTCAGAATAATAGATAGCAACCAAATACCATCTAAAACACTATCAATGATGTAGGAAATTGCTCAAAACCATATGCCATTCATATATCAACAATTTGCAACAATGCCATACATATTTCAGCCAATAATATGATCATCAAACCCTAGGTTTGCAATATAGATAGACTAAAAATTACAATGCCCTTTCACTTGCAAAATCCTAGCCTTCCTTTGATACCAATAATGCCAAATGGCAAACAAAGACAAGTACAATGTAAAATAGTAAAGTGCTGAAGCTATATTTTGTACTCAGTTGAAAACATACATTTCTCAGAAAATATGCCAAATGCCAAATGAGAAGTGAGGAACTTGATTGTAGATGGCTGCAATAATTTTTACCAATGCTGAAGATGCCAACACCCAAGCCGAAGTCACCCCAAATCTGAAGATGTACTTCCTTGCCAATTTTCGAAAATGCCTAGGAGTTTTGAAAATTCCTTAAAAATAAATCATGGCATTTTGGGACTCCAAAATGCACCTATCTTTATCTCCTCGACGATAGAAATCCGATGCAAAAATACTCAGAATGATATGCTGAGTAATGAGGAAGATATGAGCAAAAATGTAGTTCCAAAACCCTATCCTGAAATTCTGAAAACTGAATTAGACTTGCAGCAAAAACTTTTTCAGATTGTTTTTTCGCTCTGCTTTTTCGCTTTGCTTTTTTGGATCTGCTTTTTTGGACTGCTTTTTTTTTTTTTTTCCTCTTGCAATAAAAAACTCAAACCCTTAGGTAAGTCCGAGGACTCCAAATAAGCTCAACTTGAAATGGCTGAATACCACTTCCAAAGTGCAACCCTTCAAAGGATATTTCACCTCCTCAGTTATGCAAATTCTTAAGAAACTCCATTCCTAAAGATCAAATGACAATTTGCAGACCAAGATGGCGCCACAAATGCTCAAAGAGAAAAGTAGTGTAAACTCAAGTCATGGATGTTCAAATGAGAGGCCAAGCACTCTATTTATTCACTTTTCTAAGAAGCCACAGAACTTCTAGAAGTATCTATAAAATATTCTTATAAAATCCCTTTATAATGCACTTTTATATAAAAAGTAACTTTATAAAATAAAAAGTGCAACTCAACTCAAAATTATAACATTTTGGCCCCACATAACACATTATAATAAAAAATATGATAAACACCATCTCTCCAAAAGCAAATAAGACCATCCAATCTCCAAATAATCATCAGAATGACTCTCTCCACATCGCCACCAGTCTACGAGAGCCTGTGATAGACTGATCCGCCACGCCAAACGATGTCAGCCAGAATGGGGACATGACAGCTACTATTATTGCTGTGGAAGAAGCAGATCACTTTGCAATAAATGATAATATTCAGCAACATATCGATGTCATCTCCATGCACATTAAAGGAGAAGTAAGATCGCTTAAGAACTAAGAATGGTAGGTGGCTTACTAGTCATGAACAGTGATTATACTCATCAATCCAATGGCAGTGATTGAACATGAAAGAATGATTTGCACAAATATGGACAAGTGTGATTTGAATAAATTAATTATAAAAAATGATAATCAGCGATTATCATAAGATAGCGATTTATATACATTGGTGATTTGAATGGAATAACAGTTAATTATGGAAAGGTGTGATTTTATTAATGAAGTTGATTTGTTGAAAAATATATCTCTTAAACATTCAAAGGATGCAACCATTCGGATTGAAGATGTATCATGGAAATTGATCCCATTCTCAAAATCATCATCGATTACTTCTTATTTCTCATACATCCTTATTGGATCGCTCTATTGGGCATTGACCTCTTGGCAAATCAGGTTGCATATAATTAAGGAAAGAAATCTGGAAAAGCGCGACCATTGCAAATTTTCAACGTTCAGATCAGACACAGCAATATTTAAGACAATTGCATACATTTAAGGATCAAGATCAGAAACAGCAATAACATCGCTTTATGCAATATTGAATATACTTGCATACTCATATGGACAAATCAGAAATAGCAGTAACATTGATGTAAGCGATAGTAAATACATTGCATACTTATAAAGATAGATCAGGAGCAGCAAGACACCTTATCACATTAAGTGATAGAAGCAGATTGAAGCATATTTTTCAGTGCCATATCAGAGACAGCTATCAACAACATTGATTGTACAATTCATTTTGTTCATCAGAAGTGCAGATCAGATATATAGATCAGGGATCATTCTTGCACAAGTCAAATTGATATATCAGACATAGCAGTGATACTTTTTCTTATAAGTTATATATCATATAATATCATATTATATGTGGTTTTATAAGCTATCATTCTTGCAATCAAGTAGCAGCAATCATCATCATTATAAGTGTTATTAGAATCTTTTTGTTGTCCCTAATTCCTAAGTATTAACATAAGGGGACATTACAATCAAAGCCATAAACAAGTATACAACTTCATTGTAATTGTGCCTATCAATTAGACTTACAAAGGTAAGCCAAGTTAGCTATCTGGGAAACAAATTATACAAACAAACAAAATTAATGGGTGCTAGTTGGAGCCACTAGCCTCATCTATAATATATTGAACACAAATATATCTAATGGCTACTTCCTTGAGCTATGATAACTCTAATAGAAAATCCATTATTCATCTCACTTTGTCCTTATCAAGGGACTGTAGAGGTGCAACTTTTCACTATACATCTTTTCATCCATCCACCCACACACACACACATGTATATGTATATGTATATATACTCACTACCAAACATTTAATAATTATTGTTATTTATTGAGTTTCAATGTTGACATGCTTGTATGAATGTGCATGCAGTTATACTTAGTTCATTACTGTTTCAGATCATCCCCATAGTTTTGATGGTGCTATTAGATCATTGCTTGACAATTGGGAAAATGATTTTTGTATAGAAAAGAAAATGAAAGGAGAAAGGAAGGAAAACAGTAATTTTATTACCATCAATAATTCTGCAGAGTACCTCTATCCATTACCTTTGTTGCAGGGTTGCCCCACACGCAGGCATAAAACTAGCCATCTTTTGACTTATGCCATATGCCAAGTCTATCAAATGAAAAAGGAAAAGGACACGTTCTGTGATAAGATCTGCAAGTGGTAGCTGTATAAAAGGATTTCTCAATTAATGGCTTTTTAAGAAAGACTACATGCATCATTGCAGAATTGGAGTGATGAATTGCATGTCTTAATGGACTATCTTGTGTTTTTACTATTTAAAAGAAAATCAAGTGGTCCTATAAGTTAAAAAATGCTTTGTGCTTGCCATAATTGCATGTCTCAATGGACTATCTTGTGTTTTTTCTTTTTAAAAGAAAATCGAGAGGTCCTATAAGTTAAAACATGCTTTGTGCTTGCCATGTCTGCTGCCCATCTTATTACACTACATGTATTTGGAACCTATACTCCCTTGTTTGCTATATATATGAGGGGTGCATCTTCCTTGGTCTTATACTCAGCCACACTCTTATATGTGTACATGATAGCAACACTTGGATCTTGATCACTCTTGGATCTTTAAGTAATATTGTGACAATCAAATCAGTAAAATGTACCAGGACTTTTCCCTAGATGTAAGTGTTGAAAGTGATGCTAAGCATCATAACTATAAGTCTTCTATTTTTTTCAGAATATAAAAGGGCACTTTAAATAGGTGTAGAGCAAACTCTAGTAACTATCCTATTGTTACTAGTTTGGATTCTTATCAAACACATGAAAAAGTATGAACCTTGATTTGTGCTACGTTATGTATGCTCGTGTATACTGCATTTATGGATATACATACACATTTAAGGCACACAGCCTATATTTGTGCTTGAAGTTGGACTCCCATTGGTTATTGTCTATGTTACACCGAGTTTCTAGGTTGGGGATGGCAGAGAATGGGGAGGGGATGGGGGGTACATGTTTCTAGGATGAATGTTTTGGGAAACTATTTTTAGGAGACGGTAGAGGACAACTAGTAAAAAACAGGGAAATATAAAAATATAGGAAGTTTCTGATATTTATAATATATATGGTAACATTGATAAGGCATTCATCATATACATTATAGAATCTTAATACATAAGAGTAATGTTGGGTTAAGATTTCACATGAGAGTCCACAAACAAATTATCAAAATCTAATTGCTTTCCTTGTCAATGTATATGTACTATATAAAAATTACAGTAAAATGCCCAAAGGCTGCAACTTTCAACCTCCAAATGACAAAAACATAGAAATATGTCCGTACCCTTAATTGGCATTTGCTAACATTGCATCAAAATTGGAGTCTAAGTCTGAGTTTATACCACTATGAGGGGTTGCTTCATTGAATGGAATCCCAACCAATCACTCTATGCCTCCTCATCAATCTATGTGGCATCTTTAGGATCAACATCCCATTGTAAAATTAGAGTCTATTAATACTTTGGAGTTTTGTCTATCTTGAAATTGTAAGGCACTATGCATGGCCACCAAATTCTTTGCTCATATAAAGTTAAATTTTTTTTTTCTCTTGATAGAGTGGATGAAGTTGTATTTGGAACAATTTCTCTTTGTAGCAGAGAAACTACCAAACTGTGAAAGAAGGCAAATGACAAGCATTTTCAACCGTAGTGCATCCTTGCCATAACATGTCCACCATCCAATATGATTGGTTTGAACTAACATAGTTCTGTCTACTTTTGTCTCTGGTTTGTTGAATGTTGGACCATGAAAATTAGCAAAGGAAAGCCAATATGTTAGAATTAAACTTGCCTCTTCACTTGATTGCATCTTTTAAAGGGCCTTAATTAACCATCATTTGACTTCTTTGTCATAAGCCCTAATTGATGTATGTACAATATACATATATTCTTAAATACGTATACTCTATTTAGATATTATTGTAATAATAAATACATAAATCCCTTATTTAATGTTTGATCAATAATTAATTAACTAATTCCATATTTTGATTATATCATACTAACATTAATCAATATTGTTAATTAATAAATATAATATTAATCATTGATATTAATCTATGATATAGTATTAATATTAATAATATTATTTATCAATATAATATCAATCAGAGTAACCCGGGGACGCGTCCCCCCCCTAAAACCCAGCCGTCCCCTATGGGGGACGTGGGGACGGCGTTTCCTCTCTTTGAGCGGAGTAGCCGTTCCACCGCCGTCCTCGTGGGGGACGTCCCCCCGTCCCGGACGGGGACAAGGGGACTTTTGGACGTCCCTTGACCCTAAAGGGGACGCCCAGAAGTCCCCCGCCTAGGCAGCGTCAAAAAGTAAAAAAATAAAATAAAATACAATTTTTTAATTTGTTTAATAGGTTACTTTGTAACCCTAAACATGTGTATTTAAGATTTATTGTTCAATGTCCAATGCAATGTTCAATGATTCAATATATTAAGTTTAACAATGCAATGTTCAATGATTTTATGTCTTACACTCTTATATTGTTATACATCTTTTCATAACTACCATTTTAAGTACCACATGCATAGTATATACTATATACTATATACACACACCCCCCCCCCCCGCGTCTCCCGCCGCTGTCCCCCTGCTGTCCCCAAATTGAGGCCCCTTTGTCACCCTGTCCCGGAAACTCGTCCCCCCGTCCCGGAAACTCGTCCCCCCGTCCCCCAGGCCGGTGTAACTATGATATCAATTCATAATGTTAATCAAATTAATATTAATAATTATTTTAATGATTATATGTTATTGATAAATATCTAAATAATAATTAATAAATATATTTATAATTAAATATGATTCATTTATAATCATACAACATATTAAAATGAAGGTTTTGGTAAAATGTGAAAGAACCGGCAGTTACAAGATTATTATAACTCATGAAAGATTCATATGTTACAAGATAATAATAATATAAAGTTAGTAAATATAAAACTCTAATAAGATCTTTTCTAATTATTATGAAAAAATACATTCAAAAGTCACGTCCCTCTTATGTAAGGGAAGAAAAGATATATATTGATGAAAGGATGTCAGTCTTGAAAGAGATAAGATGTTAGATGATAATAAATAAAAGGAGCATTGGGGGAACATTAAGAAATTAAAAAAGAAAGAAAGCAGCAGCAAATTCTCATAGCATGTGGAAAGGAGAGAATTCATCACTGGAGAATGAAATTAAAAGAAAACATTTTGAATATGGAAAAAAGGGACATAGATCCTATTCTTATCTTAATAATAATATTTGGGATGAAAATGATTCACAACTCTTATCAATATCTCCCATCTTTTTATTATTATATTTTAGTATGTAAATATAATATTTAAAATAGTAAAAAATTTGGAAAAACATAGGAGAAAAACAAGGAAATAATATAGGAGAAAAACAAGGAAAAAATATAGGAGAAAAAGAAGGAAGTATATAGGCATTTCTAAGAAACAAGAAATTGTGTATATATATATATATATATATATATATATATATATATATAAAGTATAGAAGGAAAGTCAAGAATATAAATTATAAGGAAGAGCTAAAAAGAAATAGGATTAATATATATATCTTTGGCTTATACGTTGCAAGAATGACATGTCTAAAACATCTTGAAGATTAAAGATTATTATATGGTTATATATATATTATATTTTATGTGTACATATATACATATTTGTAAAATCAGAGATATTAATATATTTGTAGTCTAACCCTTAATCTCTTGCTATAGCCCTAGGAGGTGATAGTTGGTGTTGTGTAGGGAGAGGTGGAGTAAAACCAAAGAATGTATCGGTGTCAATCGCCCTATGACAAGTAAATCCATGCTCTCCTTAGGGTTGAGTTTAAGAGAGAAGCAAGGAGTTGGGGCTTAAGTATATTAATTATCAAATGTATTATGAACTATTCATTAATTTCCTTGGATGCTTAATAATGTGTGTTAATCATTGGAAATCGATAACCTCGTAGTTAGAAGCATGACAACTATGTGTGATAGTAATATATACTAAGTCAATTCTTTAATCACCCACTAATACGACTAAGCGGGTAGGGAGTTTGTGAAGAGAGAGGAGTAATCCAGTCACGTTGAGGCAAAGATTCCCAAAACGGGTAAGAACCATGAGGGAGCCTCAAGTAGACTGTTTCAATACTTGAGAACAATAATTCTACCATCTTCCTTAGGGTTAGTGATTAGGAGAGGATTAAGGAATTGAAGCTTAAGTATGTATTATTTCCAAACATGATGACATGATAATTATTGGGAACTGACATTCTCTTAGCTTGAATTGTTGCAAATTACAATCCCTAAGTACAATTCAAACCCTAAAGGGGAATTTTAGAAATCAAGGTCGGTCTCAAAAGGGATCATTACACTCTTCATCATTGAAGGAGGCAACTTCCTACTCTTTGGTGTATACTATATGGGATAAAAGCAAAGGCAATTATATGAAGAAGGATGTTCATATTGTTCCACAACCATGCCACCATGTATTTGATATCAAATCATATAATCCCAAATTAGAGTTTCTTTCATAAAGTGTTTGTTTCTTTTGCCCAAAAATGTTGTCAAATGTGCCATAAATCTCTCCAAGGCAAGAAGAGTCCATATCAACATATCCAATGACATCTACAATTGGTGAGATGGAGGAGCGAACATGTTTGCAAACAAAAATTTCAAAAAAGAATAAGATTCTAAGATTCAAATGAAAAAAAATGCTAATACAAACATTAATAAATTAATAATCTAATAAAATATTAGAACTCTCCTACCTCACAATGGACCACCAATCACATCAAGAATCTTTTTGTTGACACCTTTTCCTTAGTATTGTTTCCATTAGGCCATGGACCCCAGTTTTAGATTAACCATCATCCATTGTATAGCCTCTTGCACTTCAAGCATCTTTTCTAACAAAATGAAATAATTTGCATATCTAGTCTCCATAGGGTTTAGGAATTTTTTTCTCAAAAAAATTTGAAGAGAGCGAGGTTTAGTGGTTGCAAATAAATATCTAAATGTCTCTAGCTTCCACCACCACTCGCTTCTCCGAATCTATTTTCCCTACGTTTTTCTATGTGTTGTTCAATGTATGAACACATGGGTTTAAAAGATGTGCTTCTAGAAATCCTTCACCATAATGCTATTAGAATAATTTAGAATCATATTTTATTAATGCTCAATATTGTATTTTAGTGTAAATATTAGAATGTTTCTAATTTTTAGTTAGCTATTGCTAGAATAGAATGTTTCTATTCTAGACGATCATTCTCTTGTATATATAGATCGTTTGATCTCTGTTAATATATATAAAGTATTCTACCATTTACTTTTCGTAACATGGTATTAGAGCAAATTCTTGGCCTCTTCGAAAATTTTTAATTTCTTTTTTGAAATTATTAGTTCAAGATTTTGGAAGCTTTTTTGCCCCGAGTGTGTTTAAAATTTGCATTTGTTTTTCCTCACCCACTTGTCTAGGGTTTCTGCATTTTCGACTAAGGTTTTACTTTTGACCCTTTAGTTCAAGTCAGAATTTTTTTTGATTGCAAATTCCTTGTGGGTTTTTCGAGAGCTCAATTGGGTTGTGGTCCGTTTTTTCTAGGTGCCTTGATTTTTGTGCCTCAATTTTCGAGCTAGCGAATCTAGAATTTGACAGCATATTCCTTCTGGGTTTTTGTAGATCTCAACTGGGTCAGTCTCGCTTTTTTTCTGGGTGCATCGTTTTCTGTGCCTCAATTTTCGAGCCAGCGGATTCAAAATCTGACAACAGATTCTATCTGGGTTTTTTGAGCTCTTCCTTGGGTGTCACTTCGAATTCTCTAGGTCTTCCATTAATCTACCTTGAAGTTCATGCCCTTTTCTAGTTTTCTTTGAAAAACATGCTATGGCATCTCTCACCAATCTTATGCTGGAAGGCAGTCAGCATTTCAACGGAAAGAATTACGACACTTGGAAGCAGTGCTTGTTGACGATTTTTGAGTACCGTCGCCTTGAGGCGCTTGTTTAGGGTACTGAGACTGGTCCTATCATAGCTGATGCGACTCAAGACAAGTTTGATGAACGTAATCGTGAAGCAGTTATACTCATTAAGCTTTCAGTTATTGATGATCAACTGCCTCAAATCCTGTCTGGCAAGACAACTACAGAGATCTGGACAGTATTGAAGGATGTCCATGAAACATCAGATAAAAGCAAAACCTTCTTTCTGCAGACCTCTCTGATCAACTCAAGGCTGCCTTTTATGCTTTCTGAGGACATGCAAATTTCTTTTTTTTTTGAAGATAGATTGACCATTAAGGGAGGGTATTATGATAATAGATAGTTTCTAATTTTATCTCTCTTTCGTCAATTTCTAATGGTCACTCTTTTTGTAATGATTCCATAAACTCGTTCTGTTCGTTATGGAAACTTTCTCTTTCACTCTACAAGAATGTTTCTATTTCCTCTCTCCTGTTCATTATAGAAACATTCTCTTGTATCTTGTATATATAGATCATTCATGATCATTGTTTAATATCTCAGATATTCATGTTTTTTGGAAAACGTGCAATGGCATTAGTGACAAACCTACTGCTTGAGGGAAATCAATTTGGTTCATAGCCCAAAGTGAACAACGCAGAGCATATTGCTAAGCACTCAGAGCAGAAAGAATCTGCCTTTCATGCCTTTATGGATAAAAGCCCTACAGATCATGTGCAATCTTTTGCATGGTACATAGATTCCAGTGCTTCTCGGCATTTCATAATATTGACCATTAAACTCCTTCTGTTCGTTATGGAAACTTTCTCTTTCACTCTACAAGAATGTTTCTATTTCCTCTCTCCTGTTCATTATAGAAACATTCTCTTGTATCTTGTATATATAGATCATTCATGATCATTGTTTAATATCTTAGATATTCATATTTTTGGAAAACGTGCAATGGCATCAGTGACAAACCTACTGCTCGAGGGAAATCAATCTTGTTCGCAGCCCAAAGCGAACAACGCAGAGCATATTGCTAAGCACTCAGAGTAGAAAGAATCTGCCTTTCATGCCTTTACGGCTAAAAGCCCTACAGATCATGTGCAATTTTCTACATGGTACATAGATTCTGGTGCTTCTCGGCATTTCACTCACAAGCGTGACTGGTTTGTTGAGTTCTTTCCCTACACTGACTCAGTTATTTTTGGAGGTGGTGAAGAGTACAATGTCGTCGGCAAGGGCAATGTTTAGATACAGTTTGGAGGGCGAAATCTCATGTTCCTCAACATGTGCTGTGTTCTTGGCATGAAACATAATCTTCTCTTAGTTAGTCGGATTATGAGGCACTCTCCTTAGCTGGATGTTGTTTTCAGTGCACATAAGTGCTCAATTGTTGATCATGCTTCTCGCACTCCTATTGCTGTTGGCATTGAGGATCATGGTCTTTTAAGGCTTGTGGACTTAGGCGATTCTCTTGCACGTGCCTTCATAGAAAAATCTTGTGCTATCAGTAGTCTTTGGCATCAGCGATATGGTCACCTGAATATTCAGTATCTTGCACAACTTGCTCGGGACGATTTAGTACATGGTCTCCCTAATATTCAGACCCAGAATCATCAAGTTTGCAGAGCTTGCTAGGCAGGGAAGCAACACAGGACACCATTCAAAGATGGTGACTCATGGCGAGCCTCTAAGGTACTCCAGCTGGTTTAGGCTAATATATGTGGTCCTATGAATACTACTTCTATTATTGGGAACAAGTATTTCTTACTTTTTGTTGATGATTTCAGTCGCAAAATGTGGGTGTATTTTCTTAAGAAAAAATTAGATGCATTTCTTGTATTTCAGAAATTTAAGGCCTTAGTATTTGGTTCTTCTATTCTTACTCTTAGGTTTGATAATGGGGGGGAGTTCTGTTCTTCTGCTTTTTCTACCTTCTGTACTACTCATGGCATCAAACGTCAGTTTACCACATCACACACCCCTCAGCAAAATGATGTTGTAGAGCGTTGAAATCGTACCATTATAGAAATGGCTAGGGCTATGATGGAACATAGAAACGTTCCTAAAAAATATTGGGCAGAAGCAGTATTCACAACAGTCTATCTTCTTAATCAGTCACACATTCATGCAGTTAAACATAAGACTCCTGAGGAAGCATGGTCTGGTCGAAAACCTAGGATCAACCATTTGAAAGTTTTTGGGTCTTTAGCATATGTATGGATCCCTGATGCCAAGCGCACTAAGTTGGACTCCAAGAGTCAGAAGCTCATGTTTACAGGGTACAATGACACCCATAAGGCATACAAACTGATTGATGTAAACACTGATCGTTTAATCTTCAGTTGTGATGTGTTTGATGAGGAACTAGGACCATTTCAACTCTCTTCCTCCCCGTAGCATTCTGAGACTCAGTCTTTAGAGACTCCTGACTTGGGTCTTCCTATTTCATGTGATCCATCTGATGAGCGAGATGATGCTGATAAACCGCCTACGCCCCCTCCGGACAATGCAACTCTTGCTCTTGTTCCTGATCCTGATCTGCTTCCTCATCCAACTATTCCTCCTACATTTGATATTGGCTCCTCTACTCTTCGGCCTAAATGGTGGACTAAGACAATCAGTGATCTTCGTCCTGATGAACTCATCGAGGGCAAAACCTCCAGAAATAAGAGCATTCGGCATAACACAGTTAATGTTGCTCTTATGGCTCACATCCACAGTATATTTGAGCCTCAGACATATCTAGAGGCTAAAGGAATTCCAGAATGGGACTAGGCAATGGAGGTTGAGTTCCAAAGTCTTCAAAAGAATCACACCTGGGTTCTTTCAGATCTTCCTCCAGGGAAGAAACCCATTAGCTGTAAATGGGTCTATAAGGTAAAGTATCATGCAAGTGGTACCTTAGATTAGTTGCTCGAGGATTCATCCGGCGAGAAGGCATTGACTATGAGGAGACTTTTGCTCCTATGGCCAAGATGAGTACTATTTGACTTCTCCTTGCCATTGCAGCTCAATATGGATGGAAAGTTCACCAGATGGATGTGAAAAGTGCCTTTCTAAATGGTGAATTGCAGGAAGAAGTCTACATGACACAGCCTCCTGGTTTCAAGGTTGCCGGTTCAGAACCCAAAGTATGTAGACTCCGGAAAGCCCTTTATGGTCTTAAACAGGCACCTCGGGCATGGTACATAAAAATTGATGAGTACTTGGTTGCTCGTGGTTTTCAGCGTAGTCCTTCAAATAGTAATCTATATATCAAACACTTTGGTAATGATATTCTCTTTCTTGTTGTCTATGTGGACGACTTAATCATTACTGGGAGTTTAGAACATGTGGTTTCCAAAATCAAACAGGATTTGTGTAGCACTTTTGATATGACAGATCTTTGACTACTTCATTATTGTTTGGGTATTGAGGTTTGGCAGAATGACAACAACATTTTTCTTTCTCAGTCTAAGTATGCCAGAAGCTTGCTTGACAGGTTTCGAATGCAGGATTGCAAACCAGCCTCTACTCCTATGGAGACTGGTCTGAAATTGTCCGCACAATCTGATTCTCCTCCTGTAGTTGAAACACTCTTCAGGCAACTAGTGGGTAGTCTCATCTATATTACTGCTACTAGACTTGATCTCAGCTTTGCGCTTTGCAGTTAGCTACATCTCTTGATTCATGACAAATCCCAAGGTTGACCATTGGGTTATAGCGAAGCATGTTTTGCATTATGTACAAGGTACCTCGGATTATGGACTTCTGTACACTAGGAGTGTTGCTCCTCAACTTAGTGGGTTCACAGATTCTAATTGGGCTGGCTCCATTGATGACAAAAAATCTACCTCTGGATATGTGTTCAGTTTAGGATCTGGTGCGGTCACCTGGACCAGTAAGAAGCAACAGGCAAGGGCTCTCTCTTCGACAGAAGCAGAATATAGAGGAGCTGTCAAGGCAGCTTGTGAGGCAGTTTGGCTTCGTTAGATGCTTGTAGATATGCAACTACCTCAAGCAGAACCGACTCCTTTGTTTTTAGTCAATCAAGGTGTACTCAAACGTGCCAAGAATCTAGTCTTCCATGAACGCACCAAACACATAGAACTTCATTGTCATTACATTCAACAGTTGGTAGAAGACTGATCTGTCCAGTTTCTATATGTTCCTACCTCGGAGCAGCCAGCATATATTTTTACCAAACCCCTTGGTCCTAACAAGTTTGTAAAATTCAGGGGGTCTATTGTTGTAGTTGATAGATTGAGCATTAAGGGGGGGTATTAGAATAATTTAGAATCATATTTTATTAATGCTCAATATTGTATCTTAGTGTAAATATTAGAATGTTTGTAATTTTTAGTTAGCTATAGCTAGAATAGAATGTTTCTATTCTAAACGATCATTCTCTTGTATATATAGATCGTTTGATCTCTGTTAATATATATAAAGTATTCTACCTATTACTTTTCGTAACAAATGCTAGGAAATTTGCACACGTGTTGAATTAGTGACCACTTGTATAACATTTGAGGCCCAACCTCCTCTATGGCCTCTCACAAAATTTGAAATTGAAAGTCTAAATCCTTGCATCCTTGAACAATCAACAACTCTAAGAGCATGATAGACAGCTACACATGTCACTATAATGATGATGGATGGTTAATGTCTAATATAAATCCACCCTCCATGACAATAGAGCAACTCATCCTCATCCATGTTTGCCTCATGTCCTTCATCACTATATTACCTTAAAATATTCATTTTCAAAGGATAGTAGTGTGTAGTTTATGTTTTTTGGGAGGGTAAATGAAGCACCAATACAAATTGTGTCTTTGAACATTTGTTTGAAGTATGGAGAACATGAAATGGGATGGCATGGGCAAAGAAAAATTTGGCAATGGAAGACTACCACGTCATATGCTTGCATATTAGACATACTGACAACTGACCTTACCCTCTCACTATGATCATTCTTTCTTTTTCCTCTTGTAGAAACATCACCAATACCATAAGCAACCATGGATGGCATAGCTGATTGTGTAGACTTTATTGGCATTGTTATACCCTTAAACCTTGCTTCACCCTCCATACACAATCTTTTCACCTCTGTCTTCTTTTTTGCCTTTATATTTGGACGAACTTTAGCGTTATGTCTTGTAATGCCAAAGAGGTAATTATATACCTTAGTGTAGCTCTCTCTAAAATCTTTGTGGCAAATATGACACAACACTCTACTGCCCCCTGAATTTTTTTTTTGCTAGAGCTATCACCAACTAGAGAAGAGGTTTAGAGGGTTTGACAGGGTTCTTTGCATAAAGTTCCAAGAGACTGGAAGGGCACTCACACAGATTATGTGGCTGTCCTCCCTCACCCTCACCACTTCCACACCTTGATACACCCCTAGTTGAGCCTAAAACTCCTATATTTCTTTCTTCCATTTCATGTTCACTACTCTCACCACTACTGCCCACGCTATTTGTGGAAAAACAAATGCAAGTGCAAATTGAAAATTGAAAATAATAATTATTCCTTGAAACTTTGAAAAATCATCAGAAAAAAAGAGAAACATACACTTAGCTCAACTACTGTCTTATTTCTCTTTAGTGTTCATTGTGCCTTGCTGTCCTAGTTTTGTTACAATTTTTTTGGTATGTAAAGATGGCTTGGAAGAAAAAGGGAGCTCTATTTTGTTCATTTAGGCTGAATGTGTTATGGAGGCCCACAGCAAAAGACACTACTTTTTTATCCAATCTAGCCATTTTCCTTTTTTTTTGTTGACCTTTTTAGCATGGGGATGGTTAATTGCCCTCAATCATTGGTGGTGTTTCAAAAATGTTTTTGCAAAATGATGACAGGGGCCATTTCCAAGGCATCTCAGCATTCCCAGAACATGCTTGGTATGGGAACACATCCAAAAGGGCCAGGGATTTGTCCTAGGGAACATAGGTTATTGTTTGTTTGTTTTGAACTAAGTTACCAATCCTAGTTTTGATACAGGTTCGGGTACACAAGTTTGGGAATTTTTTTTCCTTGGGTTCCAGTTCAGCATATATATATATAGACACACATTTTGATATATTATAAATTTATATATACATCATACATGTTTAAAACTTAAAACATGTAATAGTAATAAGAAGTTAGAAGCTTGATACTCATAAATGATTAAATCCATAACTGCCAATATATTATAAATAAAATACCTCATATATCATATTCATAATTTGTAAAAGTCTCAAAATGTCATTACACAATGAAAATTTAAATGACAAGCCATATTCTATATTTAATATTCATATTCATCTTCATCATGATCAAAGGCATTAAGGTCAGCATTTGGTTCAACTTTATTTGAACCATAGTCCATGCAACTCGCAGTAACTATGTTTGTGTCATGTGCAAGAGCTGCCTCTTGGTCATCTATAGAGACTCGGGCAAGTTGTGCACCTGTGGCATCTAAATCAATATAGTCAGGGGCTAGATCCCAATTTGTTGTCACACCCTCATGGTAGTCTGGTTTCTTATGTAACAATAGGCAAAGGTTGGAGTTTATGTAGACCAAATCCTATGCTTTTTTTGCACCCAAATGATTGCACTTGATTGAGTGGATAGTGGAGTATGTACTCCAATTCCGCTCAACTGAAGAACTTGCAACCTATTGAGTCATACAACATTTAGTATTTAATATTAATATGATAGCATCATGATCAAATGAAAAATGATAAAAAAAAAAAAAAGATACACACTTATGAGAGAACTTTAATTGCAAAAGGCTGAAGGAAAATGGAGCCTTGACCATGTACATACCACTATTCATCAACATCCATCCTATATTGAGCATGAAGAGCGGTAGTGTCATCATATTTGGAAGATGCAAATTGGCCAAACTTGGTCAAGACAATATTTTGAGTTTCATCATCATCATATATCGTTCTAAATGCAGCCTTGTAGCCAGTAGCAATCTCAACTTTCCTATATGGTGGCACCCTCATTGGCAATGCAAGTGTCTCTTGGCTATAAAACCTTGGCAACAAAGCATATGCTAAGAGATGTGAGGGGGTGGCCATCTTGTTCCAATGGTCAACAATAATTTATTGCACAACTTTGAAAATTTATCTGTATGTTCCTTGATTACTGTTATTGTTTTAATGTTCTTCACCATGGTGTCCATGCCATCATAAAATTCACCCAAACATGGGCGATCATTATCAATATAACTAATCATGCTCATAATGGGCTTGGTTAATTTCAAAACATATTCTGCATGATCTCACCACTCATCATCAAGGATCAATGCTCTTACTTTTTGGGCTCTTTAGGTGTTTGATCGTCTCCATACACTCCACAAGGTGTTGATGACCATAGCACTCAAGGCCTCTCGCACCTACACAAGTCATCTTAAGACGATTGTGTGAGATGCAAATTGTGTTTTGGCAACCTAACATGGCATAAAAAATACATGTCATATATCAACTATAATTTTTAAAAAAAAATTTAGAAGTAAAAAAAAACAAAAAAAACTTAAATTACCTTCAGCAACTCCAATGTGGGTAAGATCCTAAATATGGCTTGTGAAATGTGATGATTAGTCACAAACATTTGTATCTCCTCGGCTTTTATGCAATTTTTTTTGACCCATTCAATTTGTGTGCCAATGTTTTGCATGATATAATTGAGTGAGTGAACTGTACATGGTGTCCAAAAATGTGATTATACGTGGCCTCCACCATAACTCCGACTGCCTTACAATTTTTAGCATTGTCTGTGATGACTTGGACAACATTTGTAGCCCCCGCCATCTTAATTGATTCTATGAGGATATTCACAATGAAACTTGCATCTTTCACTTGCCCCTCAAGATCCACTACCTTCAAGAACATTGTCCCTTAGGGGACATTGCTATAACATTGATCAATGACCTATTTTTGCAATCTTTTCATCCATTAGAAATGATGGACACACGTTCCCATCCATAGATCCTTGATCACTCTCAATTGTGTCTCTACTAAGGCTTTCTCCTTCACCAATAAGGTGGTTCACACTCTTTCATACTCAAGACTAACATAATCAGGAGGTGTATTGCATAAGGTAGTCACCATCTCCCACCAATAAGGTGATCTAACAATGTTGAATGGAAATCAATTGGCATAAGTGCAATGATCAACACTTTGATCAGCAACCTCTCTGATTTCATTTTTGAAGGTTGCATCCAATGGGCCTCTTTTTCGTGTAACAATTTTTGGTTTAGAAGGTGGTGACATTGGCAAGAAAGGATATGGGCCAGCTGATTTTCCCAAGCCACTAGGAGGTATCCTTGAGCTTGTATTGGCAAGAGGATGATGAGTCTTTGCTTTGTTGCTTCTCTTGTCATATTCCTCTCGTTCTCTAATATATTGCAGGATTAGTCTCTTTGGCAACCCTTTCCCTTCAGGCTCCTTACAAGGTTTCATTCCTTTTCTAAGGTGGCATAGAAGTGAGCTTTCAGTGGAAATTATGAGCTTGAATACACTATGTTGCAATGCTTACACCGCCAAAGATAACTCCCACCACTAGGTTGTGCCTTAAGCATTGTTTTATAATGCTAAATTGGTGAAGCTGCATCAATTTTAAAAGGGTTCTCCTAGGCAACTGAACTAGAACTTCCACTTCCACTTCCGACCTTTATGTTTGACTTAGAATAATGAACCTAAAATGGAAAAGAAAACTCAAGACAATATTGCAAAAAAATGAAAAAAGGCATTATAATCCCTTAATATGCATACAAAGTATAAAAAAGTATTCAAAACTTCTTTATTTTTTTAAAAAAAACTTGAAAATGTTTATAAAAAATCTGAAAAATGTTGAAAAATTTATTGAAAACTTGAACAAGATGAAGATTCACTCACCTTTAACTGCTAAATCTACCTTCCCCCATGATTCCCATGCCTTTGATGTATGTCTTAGTTCTCTGTAGTGTTCATCTTTGAAGAAAAATGCTTCATCTGTAAAACTGAACAAAAATGGTGAAAATGCTTGAAAGAAGAATGAACTAACAAAAAATGACCAAAGCCCTGCATAATTGGTCGAAATCAGGGTTTTTAGGAACTTTTTAGGGTGAGAAACATATTTTAAGGCATGTGGGGCCCGTTTTTGAGCACCCACAACCGTGGGTTTCTTTAGGTTCCCCGGGTCTAGCCTGGGCACTTGGGTTCCATAGAGTTAGACACATAGGGAACCTGAGTGCCCAAGATGCACCTGGGTCAAGCCCAATGCAAAACCAACTCGGAACCAGTACTAGACTCGTACACACACTAGAACCCGAACTCTAGGCAAGGAACTTGGTAACTTAGGATTTGAATAGTCAAGTCTTTAGTGACATTTATTCATTGGCAACATTTATATTGAAATTTTTGTATTATAGGATTCTCGCCATGAAGATAATTAGGACAATTTCCTCATAACGTTCATGTCAATTTTGTCTTATATTCAGTTGCTTGAATTACCAATTGTAAGACAAATGCATATCTATGTGTTGTATAGAGGTGTTAATGTTAATTGTAGCTATGGTCGGATTCCTTCAGCTAACATATATAACATAAAGGTTGTGATAAAATAAATATTGATAATATAATAATTATATTGATAATATAATTATTGATAATGTAATAATTATATTGATATTGTGATAATATAATAGTTATATTGATATTGTGATAATATAATTATATAATAATATATATAATTAATTATGAGACATATACAATTAATTATATGAAATGTATATAATTAATTATATGAGACATTTATATATTAGTGGGGCCAACTTGGAAGAGTGGTGTCCCTTGGTGAAGGGGCACCACTGATAGGTATAAAGAAAGATTAAATCTTCCTCTCTTGAAAATGGAAGATGCACATTAGACATTCACATCATCCTACAACAGATCGAATATTCAAAGTGCTCGGGGGAGACGATAGGCATTTATCGTCTATGGTTGGGAGGGCAACAATGATTGAGTCATTGCTCATGGTTAAACGAGCACCAAAAACAACAAGAGGTACTTAATGTCTATTGAAAGTTGTATGAAAATTTAACCATGTTTCATCTTGCGAGCATTGTCAAGATAGAAAAGCATAAATTTATTAATATAGAGTTGTGCTTGAATTGTAGAAGACTTCACTTAGTTTACATTCAAAGAGGAAGATGAATAGTTTGATGGAGTGGCCTAGTCCTTCGCAATGGAAAGACAAATAATCTCTCTAAATAACTTTCTTTTAAAAGAATAGATCAAATGCGTACATTTTAGGCCCTTATTAGATTTATGAGATCAACATCAAGAAATATATACGATCATATAAATTGAAAGAATACACATGATGTAGGAGCATCCTAGGCCTACAAGCTATCTTGCGTCAACCAAAGTATTTCCTTTGTGTTTTCTTTTTGTAGAGTTCTTTGTTCATTAGTGGTGATTTTGGGTCATCACAATTGGATTTTCTAGTCACAATTATTAGTTTAAGCCTTTGGACTTGAAGACAAAATCCTTTATGCAGTAATGCATATGTATTAGTTTGTTATGAGATTTTGTCCAAAGCACCAACTATGCACGTTGATAATTTCCATGTGTTGATTTTGTATTTCATGTTATTTGTACGAGATGGCTTGCTAAATCAGCTATTGAAGGTCTATGGGGTGTGTGTCATAGGTTTGGCTTTGTGCCAATGACCAAGGTCATGGCATAATTGATCCCAAAGATGTTCATGTTTGTCTGCATTGAGTTTATAACTTTATAGTCATATAACTTGCCGCATAAGAAGAGAAGATCATTTACATGTCCCAAATATGTGTGTTCAACTACATGGCGAGCTTCATGGATAAACCATTTAATATTGGTTTCATTATCTTTATCTTAAGTGCATGGGAGACTACATTACATTTTTTGTCAGTGTCAACCTACTACATCTATCCTCATTATAAAATGTTGGTAAAATCATTGAAAGCAATTGTGGCCAGGACAGAGAATATAATTGAGGTCCAATGATGTCGGGAAAATGGGTAGTTAGACGGTTAGTCCGTCTGAGGGAGTTACATGGATGTGACGGTTCGCCTCGCATCCCCTCGGACATTATATGTATGTATTCTCCTCTTGAAGGAAGACACGGATATAGTGATGCAGATTTATACTTGTACTGAGTTGAGAGAAAATCTATCGAAGTAAAATCAGACTGAGGATATTAATATTTGTGGTCACATTCCAGTTTAGTGCATTTGTTGTATTGGAATCTAAGACTAAGGTGTAGAAGCCCTAGAGGCAGCTATTTTGATGTAATATGAGAGTGTGGAGAAAATTATATTGATTTAGTTGTTTTTAATATTGTTGTTATGATATTTGAATTCAATTGTGTGTGATAATGAATGTTTTGTGTTAAAGCTGCATGTTTGGAAAGGCTCTCCTTAGGTCTCACATCTTTGATTGCATCAGTACATGCTTAGGACCTTTTCATTTAACACAATGTTTGGTTTGATTCTACAATGCTCAATGTGATTTTTTTTTAATATTTATATATTTTATTTTCACTCTAGTAGTTTGGAACAGAATTAATATGAGGAAGTAGACACCTGATTTTCATATTAAGGCTTATTTGAAGTGCACCAGGTTAACATGTCCTGCATGTAAACTCAGTTTGGAACCTTGGAGTCTGGTAATGGCTAACATTTTCCAGGAATATAAATTGTTTGTCTTGTTTTCTCCTGTAGTTTTTCAGTATGTTTGGATAGAGCATTGACATCACTTGCTGCAGCATTTCATCAAGTTTATCATCTCTATCACCTTTTATTTGATCCACTTTTCTTCACAGTATGTTGCATATGTTTTAGAAGTCAAAATGGGCATTTTCTGTGCTGTAATATTTTCAACTCAGTTCATTTGCCATGCATCAACTGATGTATGTGAACTCTAAGAAAAATGATGTGCTATTGCCAAGCAGATTATGGTGTATTTTGAACTACTTTGTGGAAAATGTCTTCAATGGTGATCATAGTGGTACCTATACAACTTGTTTGTTGTTTATATATTTATACTTGTGATTTCTTTTCTTCCATACTTAATGAGTCATGCAACATATTTTTTAAAACTAGGTGTTTAAAATTTTGCATGCAATAACTATAGTACCTTCGGAAGTCGTATGTAAATAATTTGGTGATCCTTACAATACAACATATTTTGCATATACAACTTGTTTGTTGTTTATATATTTATACTTGTGATTTCTTTTCTTCCATACTTAATGAGTCATGCAACATATTTTTTAAAACTAGGTGTTTAAAATTTTGCATGCAATAACTATAGTACCTTCGGAAGTCGTATGTAACAAATTTGCTGATCTATTTTTAGAAGTGGATTAGTTTTCATCAAAATGAATACACAAATAAGTGTTCTTGCGAATGAGTTAAATACTGTTAATATTTGTTTGGACTTGACCTGAACATTTCATATTTTTATTAGTGACAGTATTAGTGAACAGTGCCAGGTATTAATAGAATGAGAGTTCTTTGAATTAAGTGTTGAATTACATAAGCATTTGCAAGGGTATGAATTAGTAGTATTACATAATCCTTTGCAAGGTTACATAATTATGCTTCATATTATTTTCACTTCTGGCAGAAAGACAAACAAAATCAAAGCTCGGATGTTGCAGGGTCTGGTCCAGGTTTGTTTTTTTCTGCCCACGGAGACATTTTTTGCAGTACCATTATATGTACTTGCCAAAAAAACCATTATAAATTAATTGCACTAGAAATTAATGTCCTTTAAGCCAAATGGAATAGGTACCTTTTTGAATGTACAGTTGTATAAAACTCGTGTAAGACTGGATTGACCTCTAAGTAACGTCAGCAATGATCTGATCATTTTTTTACAGAAGTAATTTGATTTATTTATAAAATTATATTATGGCTTATTGTTTCAGCATTTGCAAAACATCCCTTAGAAATATATGGGTAGTTGTGCAACAGGTAGTCCATCTGAACTGCAGTCAGCAACACCCATGCCAGATAAAAAGATCCTTTTTAGTGCTCTGGATAAGTTTCAAAAGTAAGTCCTACATATAGACAACTTTATTTCCTTTACATGAAGTATGCTTATGTTTTCTTCCTGCCAAAAATCATTACTCAATCCTCTTTCTGTTTGGTCAACAGAAAGGATACCTATGGAGTGTTTTCTGAACCAGTGGACCCTGAGGAGGTATTCCTCAAGTTTTGCAAACTCTGGTTATTATCACCATTAAATTTGGCTAGGATTTTGATCTGTTCAACTGTTTAAGAATTGTCATTTTTTCTGTGTTTTCAGCTTCCAGATTATTTTGATATTATTAAAAATCCGATGGACTTTGGTACCATAAGGAGCAATCTTGAAAGTGGTTACTATACGAGCTTGGAACAACTTGAGGTCTGTAATAAACAACAGAAATTTGATCTAATTTTCTGAAATTTTTCTTGTGCAAGTGATATCCAGTTTGATGCAGTACAATACTATTATTAGTGACATTTTGAAAAAATGAAAAAATTTATGTAACATTCTTGCTTTGCCAGTTTGGCAAATAATGTACATTTCTATCATTAAAGTAAATATTGTGCCAATTGTTTTTATATGGTGTTTTCGTTCATGGCATTCTCTCATTCATCACCTTCTCTTGCATGTATTTCACTGCCACAACTGAGCTGTCACTAGCCAAAACTGCCTTGAAAATACTTGTGAAACCCCTTCTGCCAAGCAGCTCAGGCTTCCAAAAATGATTCATTGTGATATAAATCTCTGCATTATTAAAGATCACAGCCTGCCATGCTGTGAAAGTCCTGGGCCTTTTGAGCAGTTTCCCTAGGCAGCATATTGTTCCACCGTATCTTCATGCTCATGGCCAGATCCCCATATTTTCAGAAACTTGGGGACAGAGAGGAGACATTTTAGCTCTCCCCTATGCTTCTGAGATGTCTCCATTTCCAGAGATACATCCTCGTACATTGAAAATAACTGAAAAAGAGATAAAGAGGGTCAATAGCATAGAAACTCTGTTAAAAGCTATTGTAAAACTTTTTTCTAATGCTTCAATGACAGTCAATATTCCAATAAGTAATTGACGAAACTCTAATAAGGCTAAACTATCAGTTTGGGTTCAGGGGTTCAGATATGCTGGTGCAACAATTTTTGGGCGGTTGGGTCCGTTTTGTGTATGGTTATACAGAAAACTCAAAAATCATATTCGTATACATATTTTAATAAAAAACAGAAATTAAGCTTAGACAACCACAAAATATGCATATAATAGACAAAACAACCATAAAAATTCTATTTTGATGTTAATATTACCAGACTTGAATGTTATGCTAGATGGTAGATATTTATTATTCAATAAGAACCCTATAATTTATTTTAGTTCCCACTAGTTTTCATTACTTTGGGAGTTAAAGTGATTAGGCTCCTGGATTGTTTTAATCTCATTTTGGATTATGTTACAATGTAAATAATCGTAAATGTTTAACTATATTGACCATAGTTCCACAGAGTTTTCTTATAGGAGGGTGTAGGGACAGTTTTGGGGATTGGGGGACCAAGGGCCTAAGTTCGAGGATGGTGGGGGAAGGTTGGTGGTAGTTTCGCCACTTTTAATAAATTATGTTTGTTATGTAAAAGGCAATGTAATGACAAATAAGTTCTTGGGTAGTTGTAGGGAATCGACGGTTGGCACTCTCAACCAATTGTCGAGTGATTTATATTGTGAAATGGTATTGAGTACAAGCTAGCATTGTATAGATATTACATGGAATGAAAAGTCATCTCTCTGCCAATTTATGTGTTCTATTTGAATCATTATGTTCTCTGTATTTTGTTTATATTCTGTTCTCTGTATGCATAGGTTGGGGCCAACCACAGTCCACATCACTACATCACGGGTTGTCAAGGAGGCTAATCCCATGGCCTTGGTGGTAGCACCTGCAGGTAGAGCTATTACTTCGACGGAGGGTGTGGTCCCTATGGTTGAAGGTTCGGCCCCTACGACCAAAGGTGTGACCCCTATGATTGAAGATTCGGTCCCCATGATTGAAGGTTCAGGTCTACCCACCACATGAGCCAAAACTGCTGGAGGGAAGAGTGTGACACTTGTACACTATGATGCCACAGGGTATGTGGATAGAGGAGACACAAGAGGGGACGCAACACGTGTGCTTGTGGGAGAAGATGACATTGACCCCTGGATGGATAGTCTTTTGGACAGGTTTGAGATGGGCATTGCTGAAATCCCACCCCTTCACCTACTTTGCTGATGGCCAACACTTCCAGCAGACAGACGTCTAGCTCGAGCCCGAGCCCATAGGTGGAGAGTCCCTCAGAGATCAGGAGGTGGTACCAGCAGTAAGGGAAGATGTGATTAATATTGAAGAAGAAAGTGCTCACCGAGCCGATATTTCCCTACAACAGACTATGGGGACTAGGGTTGCTAGTAGAAGAGTAATGCAGGATGATGACTATATTCAGGTTTCCAAGCCCAACTGTAGTGTCCCTAGTCGGGACCTTACCTAAATTTCTCATTTAAGCTTTGTGTGAACTAATTTTTTCTATCTCTTTACTTAAACCTATATTTCATCAATAATAGATTTGTTTATTTATCATTAATTCTTTATATCTTGATATATCATATTTATATTTATAAGATATTATTATTTAATGATGTATTATATTTTGATTATTATTCATCTTTAATATTTTATATGATATCAAACAACCAATTAATATATAACCTTGATCAAGAATATTGTAAAGTCCTTTCTTATTCTCCTTTATGTAATTTCCTGCAAAACCGACGTTAGAACAAAATAATATGTAACATTTATATGACTCATACTCTACTCTACGTTAGTAGGGGGGGAATTTGATTCTTAAGGCTGCCTCTATGTCGGGCTTCACAGACTTCCCGGCTTGAGAGACATTTGCTCCCTCTAAGCGATCGGGCTATCGACCGTCATCCCTAGAGTACTGCCCACAAGAATCTCTTGGAAGCAGCTTTTTGCATTCCAACCTTACACATATGCATATGACCGGGCTTCAGTATATATACTGCCTTCGAGACTAGGGAAATGGCTTAATTTCCTCTAGTCCCCTCCAGATACGGGGATCCTTCCGTATCATCAATTGTTTGAGATATTAAATCTCAAGACTAGGAAATTATCATAATTTCTTCTAGCCCCCTCCAGATATGAAATCCACCTTTTAATGAATACGTTATTCATTCTTTGTGGCTCATATCATCACATATATAATCATTTAAATCCTTATTAGAAATATAATTGAAAATAGTTCCTTACATTAACTATGATACAATTATCCATAAAAAACACAATTAAATATACACATAATCAATATATATATATATAAATATATATACATATTTATGTATAAATATATTCTGAATTTTAAATACAACATAAATAAATAATATATATATATATATATATAAACATTGATTTTGTACCTTAGTTCTGCCGTCTGTGCTGACGTAAGCTGCAGATTGTATCTGATATTCTTATTTCTTTTTGAACTATATTTCTTTTTTTTTTTTTTTTTCTGTTCTTACCTACAGTATCCCCGCGTATATATATACTAGTGTGGGGAGGGGAGTCACGTCCCTCCCACATGTTGCACCTTTTAGTGGTGTGTCTGAGGCAGGCATTCCTGCGATCAGCCGCACCACTAAGGGTGCGACCATTGACTTGTCCTAATATATATTCGGCCGTCCACATTATAATATATATTATAATATTTATTATTATAATATATTTTTTTAATTATTTTATAATTATTATAATATTTATAATTTATGGTTATTATAATATTATAATATTATTTTTTGACTATAGTTCCTTTTTCTTATAATTATGATATTATAATATTCATAATATAATATTATAATATATATAATTTGATTATAGTTTCTTTATTATCTATAATGTTACAATATTATAATTTAATTCTTTATCATTTAACAATTAAAGATGGCAACAATTGTAAGGTATTTATTTGAGGGTCATCACAGTTCTCCCATCTTCAATGCTTCTTTCCTTATGACTAAGCTTATCGCCCTTCCCTTACATTGATAGTCTGACTACTCACTGCCAACGCTAATCTTAATTATGCCTAACATAATGTAAATCGATAGATTATGATTTATTATTATTTCTTTATTTTTATATTTTAATTTTATTATTATTGTATTATAACTTGTACTAATTCAATATTATATTAATTAATATTTAATAATATGCTATTATAAATTATTTAATACATTAATTATATTGTTCTCATCCTTTCTATTAAAGTTCTAATTGAATTTTGTCTTTAGAGATTCTACAAAACAAGACGAGGATATTGCCCTAAAGGTCTTCAAATAGAGGGACATGACACCAACCCATGGGATGCCATAGGATCATTGTAGAGGTATTTTGTAGAATTAGAGGAGGTTGTTGCAGTAGCACACGAGATGGTTGACCTCACCAAACAGGTATATGTGGGACCTGTCTCAGTCAAGGTAGAAAGGCTCTTGGAGTTCATGACATAGGGATGCGAGCGCATAGTTGTAGATCATTTTACAGCTAGTGGATGGCCGCTCACAAAGACATCGAAGATGGTGGAGACATGGGGTAGACCATATACTCTGGAGGGACAGAGTGGCACGATGGTTCCCTCTATAGCATGGAGCATGTATTTAGGGATACATTCCTCCAACTCTAGAGAGCCACCCAGTACGGGAGGAAGGCAAAAGAGGAGCGCTAGAAGGTAGAGGAGGAGCACACGTTGGTAGTATGATGCGAGGTTGCTATCCAAGAGAAGCTCGCGGAGTAGGAAAAAAATTCTACTACTCTGGAGGAATAGCTAGCACATGAGCAAGTGGTGCGGTCAGGGAAGAAGACTCAACTTGCAGAGGTAGAGGGGTGGTTGGGAGCCATTGTGGGAGAGCTGGAGAAAACGAAGAAAGATCTGATGGATATTGTCACACTGGTGAGAGCTGATCGAGGGAAACAACTGGTAACAGAGCGTGACCTATAACTCCTTCGACAACAACTTTCTAGACCGACGTACTTGACCACACCAGGGGCATCTTCCCTCCTAGTAATTGTTATTATTGTAGTGCATTAGCCCATTTTTGCTTTGTCATCTAGAAGACGAGTACTTTTTGGGGGGGTTGATGTTGGTGGTAGTTTCGCCACTTTTAATAAATCATGTTTTTTATGTAAAAGGCAATGTAATGACAAATAAGTTCTCAAGTAGTTGTAGGGAACCAACGGTTGGCTCTCTTAACCAACTGTCGAGTGCTTTATATTGTGAAATGGTACCGAGAACAAGCTAGCATTGTATAGACATTACATGGAATGAAAAGTTATATCTCTCTTCCAATTAACTATGTTATATGTTCTATATGAATTATTATGTTCTCTATGTTTTGTTTATATTTCTCTTTGCTCTAATTATTAAATACATACCCCGAAGGGAGTAAACAGGGATGACTTGAGAAAGACGGTGGGGGGTGATATACATATAATACTTGAAAAAACAATTATAAAAAGATGTACAAGAATTACATTTTGGAATTTAGAAATGAAACTTTGGCAAATTAGTAAAATAGTTAAATACTACTAAATGTTGAAGTGAACATTAAACTATTTAAGATTGTAAATTCAAAATTTATATTATATTCAAGATTTCATAATGATGATTACAATGAGTACTATTATCATATGATGTCAAAGTAACAAAATGCTAAAATGCCGAAATGGAGTGAAGTGAGACCTCTAATCATCTCCAAAGTCAAACTCATTAGAACTGTTGGACTCCACATGGTCAAGCTCTACCAAATTAATACCAATCAACCCTGCTTGTGTAATTGTACAATCAATCTGTGTTGGCTCCTTCGACTCTACATCCCATTTTGTTGTTCGACTTTGTACAAATGCCTTGCGGTCAATGAGACACAAAGCACTATGTACAACCACAAGATTCTTTGCTCTCCCAAAGGTAAGTTTCTTCCACTTAAGGGAGTGGATAAAGATATATGTAGGCTAGTTCCTCTCAACAAGTGGAGAATTAGAAACCTAAGATAGCAGTCGAATGGCAAGAGTGATAGTCAAAGAATTCAGGCCATGGCAATTCCACAACAAAATTGGGCCTTCTTGTGCCATAGTTGCCATATCCATCTTGGCTGCTTTAGAATAACCCCAAAGTGTGGAAAATTTTTGTCCACTTAGTAGGAATGACGTTGGCCTCTAGAGGATCATACATCTTTTCGATCGCACTAAAGAGTTCTACCTTCATCTCAACATTCTATATGGGTGTAACATTACTAGGCCTTTTCTTGTACCACTCAGGGTTGAAAGCATAAGCAACCATGTGCAAGGGAGTGCTGAGAATCTCCCATTTTTGATGAATGATTGGCTTAATGTGCTCATTGTAGAATGCTAATGTGAGGTCCTCTCGCACAACCTCATCTGGTCAAGCATAGTATCAATGCTCTCATACACCTCTCCATGGATAGGTGCATTGACATCTTCGTATTTGATAACTTGAAAAGATGGAGTAATGATGGAGACAATATATTTTGCATCACTCCAAAAAGGCATCACTCTTGACTGCATCCTTTTCCTTCTTCCCCTGCTTTGTCTTGGTCTTGAGCCATCGATTCCATTTTGTTGTCATTGTAAAATGCTAATGTGAGGTCCTCTCACACAACCCTCATCTAGTCAAGCATAGTATCAATGCTCTCATACACCTCTCCAAGGATAGGTGCATTGACATCCCCATATCTAATAACTTGAAAAGTTGGAGTAATGATGGAGACTATATATCTTGCTTCACTACAAAAAATCATCACTCTTGGCTACATCCTTCACCCTCTTCCCCTACTTTGTCTTGGACTCAAGTCATCAATTCCATTTTGCTCTTATTTGGTCAAGCACAGTATCAATGCTCTCATACACCTCTCCAAGGATATGTGCATTGACATCCCCATATTTGATAACTTGAAAATCTAGAGTAATGATGGAGACTATATATTTTCATCACTCCAAATAAGCATCACACTTGACCCTCTTCCCTTTCTCTGTCTTGGACTTGAGCCATTGATTCCATTTTATTGTCATTGTAAAATGCTAATGTGGGTCCTCTCACACAACCCTCGTCTAGTCAAGCATAGTATCAATGCTCTCATACCTCTCCAAGGATAGGTGCATTGACATCCCCATATTTGATAACTTGAAAAGCTGGAGTAATGATGGAGACTAGAGATTTTGCCTCACTCCAAAAAAGAATCACTCTTGACTACATCCTTTGCCCTCTTTCCCTGCTTTGTCTTGGACTCGAGCCATCGATTCCATTTTGCTATCATTGTAGAATGCTAATATGGGGTCCTCTCACACTACCGTCATCTGGTCAAGCATAGTATCAATGCTCTCATACACCTCTCCAAGGATAGATGCATTGACATCCCCATAACTAATAACTTGAAAAGCTGGAGTAATGATAGAGACTATATATTTTGCATCACTCCAAAAAAATATCACTCATGACTACATCCTTCTCCCTCTTCCCTTGCTCTGTCTTGGATTCGAGCCATCAATTCCATTTTTTCTGTCATAACCATTAGTTGCAATGCCTCTTGCAACTCAAGCACACTCTCCAAGAGAATGAAATAGGATGCATATCTACTCTCGATAAGTTTCAAGAACTTCTTAGAGAAGCTCTTGAAGAGTGTGGTGAAGTGTTGTGGTTGCAAATAAACATTTGCACATCTCTAACATCATAGACCACTGCTTTGATCAAATCAATCTTTCCCATGTCTTTGAGTGCATTATTCATGTAATACACTCAAGGAGTCTACCAAATATGTCAATAAGATGCCTCAATCAATATCCTTGTGGATATGCAGTATGCACACATGGCTTGCATCTGTCATTGCTTGGACCATATTTTGTGGCCCAACCTCCTCAATAGCATCCTTTATGATCTGAAACTGAAATTCGGCATCTTTGCAATGCTTGAACAATCATTTGACTTAAGAAAATATGGGTCTTTGATGATGCCTAATGTCCATCCACCCATCCATCACGTTCATCCTCTTGCCACCCAACATTCCTTCATTTTCTTTTTTAACATGTTTGTCTTCAAATGCTTCTTATCAAAGATTGTGGTCCTCAATTTTGTCTCCCTTGGTGGCACATATGATGGTCCTTGCCTTGCTACCATTGCTATCTTCTCTTTATAATAAGAAGATTGAGCCACACGAAATGGAATGCCATTGGCAAACAATAATTTACCAACGGCATCATTGTCATGTCCCCATTTTAAGATAGAATTTTAATAATAATTAGATAATAAAATATTTTTAAATAAATAATGATAATAAAATCATATACTAATATTAATATTAAAATATAAAAATAAGAAATAATAATAAAATATTATTATAATATAAATATAATAACATATATATAATCTATTATAAAAAAATAAGATTTAAAATAATTAAATAATAATAAAATTACAATGAGTGAATAAATAAATAAAATTTACTACAAGGGAGAATATTGTAGAAAGTATGTTGCCTTTCTAAATATGATTTAATAATAAATGATAATAAACATAAAATAAATAAGTAAATAAATAGTATAATATAAATTAATATAAATTAACTAAATCTAATGAAAAGTCAAGAGATGTGTAATAAAGAGATGTGACTCTTTCAAAATAAGATATAAAAGGGAGGAGAGTTCATTTGAAAGAGGGAAGGAGGGAGGGGTTAAAGAGGGATAAAAGGGAAGAGGAAGGGAATGAGAATAAAATAAGGAAGGGACTTTTTCAAAAGGTTGTAATAATGAAAGGATGTGACTCTTCAAAAGGATTGTAATTATGAATGGTTGTGACTCTTTGAAAAGGTTGTAATTAAGAAGTGTTGTGACTCTTCGAAAAGGGAAAAATAGGTGAGGAAACATCGATTGGCGGAGATATAAATAATGAAAAAAAACAATAGTCATTGATGAAGAGAACGGTGAGGATAAGCATTAAATAATAAGAGGTAATAAAGATTGTAAATATATAGCACTTTTCCAAAAGAGAAGAAGAGCTTTGTATATAGAGGATATTCGTAGAGAAGAGGTATGTAGAAGAAATTAAATAAATTCTTATAAATTAACAGTCATGAGTATTATTGCATAGTGGTAATTATTTTAGAGATATT
Source organism: Chamaecyparis obtusa (assembly GCA_027943335.1). NCBI lineage: Eukaryota > Viridiplantae > Streptophyta > Pinopsida > Cupressales > Cupressaceae > Chamaecyparis > Chamaecyparis obtusa. The sequence goes on along the minus strand of BSBK01007571.1, from coordinate 55,769 downwards.
ACCATTTTGGGACTTATGATTATTATAGAGACCAAGTTAACCTTGGTAGAGGACATTCATTAAGAATGTTGAGTTTCTCTAAAAGAGGACTCAGAGAGACTAGAGGGCATTCTTTATGAATGGCAAGATTCTAAATTGGAATCTAGAGAGAGATTTATAGAGAATCTCTTAGAGGCAATATATATTGTGGTGGTTAATCATATGCATATGTTAGAGACAAGAGGCTTGGTTAGAGGTGGGATCTCTACCAAGTATTTATTGTTAATGAGTTCGCTCATTAATAGAGATCCTAGAGGCCTTAAAAGGGCACTCTCAATGTGATGGTTACCTAATTGAGATTTATTCTCATCAGAGAATTAGGCAAATCTGAGAAGAGTCTCTTTCTAAGGATTAGGTGGGTGTAGTATGGGATTAGTATTTAGATGATTTAGTATTTATTTATCTTGTTAATCACTCATAATTATTTTAATATTCATATATCTTGATATTATATCTTCATCTACTAACAATTGTTTCAGGTTTTAAGCATCAAATACTCAAGATGGAAGCAGGGACATTATAATCATCTATATCATCCTTTAACTGCACATTGAATAACTTAGCTATTGGGTTATCAACATCACTTTTCAACTTGCATACATGCTGTTGGAATTATTGTCATTGATGTCAAAGTGATTGTTGGCAAGCATATTGTCAAAAGGGAGTTTGCTAGGTCTTGTTATTGATGTCAAAGGATGGTTTCATATTGTTTATGTTAAAGAAGACCTTATTTTAAAATATATGCAAGACAAATTTAAGTTTATGATATGTGTTGATTTCTGGCTGACCACCTTTGCAAGGAAGATCTAATGGTAATGTTAATGCAAATGTATTATGAAGGCCGACCCCCTATTCTAGTGTTCACTTGAAAATATTAAATTAAAATTCATTATTCTTTATATGACCAACTCATTATAAGGGAGACTAAGTTAAAATGAATTTGTTTATCTATGAAGCTGAACCTTTTTGGGATTAGTTGCCTCCCTTGTGGAAGGACATGCAAGGAGGTATATAAGAAAGATAGAATGGGACTTGGAAGTGTAGGTTTTCCAATGTAATATCACATGAATAAAAACAGATCTACAACAGTCTAGAACAGATTTTGTGTGGTGGAATGAGAGAATATTTGAGCAGACATATGTAGACGATAAGAGCAGATGAAGCATATTGGAGAGGATATTTGGGTAGATTTGTGTAGTGTGGAATAGTATTGAAGATCTATACTAAAGGAATGTTGGAGATAGTTATGACAAGATTTTGAGTAGTCATTGAGAACAGAAATACATGAAAAATCAGACCATTTAGAGAAGACCTAGAACAGAAAAATGATGAAGAATATTTCAGATTCATATTGAACAAAGTTAAAGCAGAATTATAAAGGAAGAATACATGCACATTTTGTGAAGAAGACATACTTTGTGCATCATCTAAGAGCAGATTTGTGAGAGAGAATATGTAGATTTGAGGAGAAAAGTAGATGAAAGAGATTGTATCAAACTTGTGAGGAAAAGGATATGTATAATAAGATTTTATGAAGAAATTGTAAGATTTTGTCATCCATTGAAGAAGACATAGTTTGAGAAGGAGAATACTTATTCATTGGAAGTTGGTGCTTCCCAAAAGAGGTTGATGCCTCATATTGGAGAGGCTGGTGCCTCATATGGAAGAGATTACTGTCTCTTACTGTGTTGGTGCTCAGTTGTGGGGATTGGTGTCTCTAGTAGGTTGGTGTCTACAAACTGAGGGGATTGGTGTCTCCTATGGTTGGTGCCTAGGAAGTTTGTAAGAAAAGTTTATATAAGCAATATTTTGCCATAGTTTTCTCCCGTAAGGTTTCCACATAAATTTTGTGTTCTTGTGTTGTATAATTGTTGCATCTTCTCTGAATGATATTGTGCAATTGATGTTGTTAAAATTTGAAAAAGTAAAATATTGAAATATACTGATTCAGCCCCCTTAGTATAATTGTGTGGTCATCATGTGCAACTTGCCTTTGCAAAGTAGTACAACTGCGTGGTTGGCCCTAATTACCTTGTGGCCTATGAGACAAAGTAGTAGATACAGGTGTGGTTGCACTCATAGCTTATATATCTCAGATCTGTATTTCAGGTTTTCCAGTTTCCCAAAAACTTACATGCTTCCACACCTTCTCCTTGGATATGAAGAAGGTGGGCATTAACTCTGGTAACTGCCAAAAAATTCAAGTGCACAAAAGTTGCACTTCCACAACCTTGTATCCCCGATGTCCTAGGCCTGCTTGGTAATTTTGTTGCAAGTTGTTTCAAAAGAGACTTACAATCAAAAGTGCTTTTAGCATACTATGCCAACAATGTGGAAGGACAATTATTACTTGCAGCTACACTTGCCATGGAACTAGTGGTTTGGGTTTCATCCTCACGGTCACTCCTCTCAGTCCCAGCCGCAGGTGCGTAATCGGATTTAGTATTTCCACTGTGAACCTCAACTTCATCCTGACTCATGCCATGAGATCTCATTGTGACATTGCAATAAACAATATAAAATTTACGAGTTCTTAATTCTAAAATTAAAATTTGAACTATGCCTGCAACATAATTCAAAGGATTGAGGCACAAAGATTTTGTTTTTGTTTTTCTTACTTAAGGTTACATGAAGTGCAAAAGCAGAGGATACATTTCTTCAATTTGCATGAAGTGTAAAAGCAAAGGATACGCAAAAATTCTAGCCTTGTTTGACAATCTTGAAAGTAAATTATAAATTTCATTGTTAGAACTTGATGCCAATATGAACAATGAACAATGAATGATGAATCATTGAATATGCACTTGCAGCCACGCTCAGGAAATTATGAATTAATAAAATTAAATTTGAATATGAAACTAAAAAAAATTAAAAAATAGTCATGGAATCCTACTTTATGCTTGAATAATTCTTCCAACTTGGTGTAGAATCCCTCTTCTTCCTTTTCTTCTAGCTTCTCACCCCTCTTGCACTTGCAATGCTTTAGTCACACTCTATCTCTCCTCTTACTCTTTTGCTCCTGTTCAACCTTGTTAAATTCAATTTGTGAGTAAAAATCAAGGTTGCAAAACTCACCAAAAACTCTTTTGACTCACTAGTACTCTCGAGTCAAAATGCCAAGCAAGTTACTTACCCAAAAACTCCCCAATGAGTCTTCGAAAATCTTATGGCAATTTTATCCTATAAAACTCGCAAGTAATGCAAAAAATCTCTAGTTTTGTATTAAAAACTCATCTTGATTCATATAATATATTTTTTCTTTCTTGTAGTTAAAACAACATGATTTTCATTGATGGTAAAGGTTTCAAAGGCCTTAATTTGGGCTTGGTGGCAAGGGCTTTGCCCCTTGACCCCACCTTGTACCACAATACGGGGCGTTGCCCCTAGACTTTGTTGAGGTGTTGCCCCCAAACGCCCACAAGGGGTGCTACCCCTTGACCCCATTGGTGGCATTGCCCCTAGTCCTCCATAAGGAGTAGTACCCCTCAACCCAATTGGGGTCTCCATTCCCAAATTTCTATTAGTTATTGGAATTTGTCAAATAAAAAACTTGATTGCAATGAGGGGGTGATGGGGAATCGGGATATAAGTGTGCCTACTTAGACATTATTGTTGCACAACTTGCCAAAAATATCTTTAGACAAGGCAACTTCTACATATGACATAGACATTATTGTTGCACAACTTACCAAAAATATCTTTAGACAAGGCAACTGCTACATATGACATGGCTAGTGGAAGTGGCATTATAACTCATATAGAGTTGAGCTTATTTTTTCATTTTTGGTGTATGGTATATATTAGATTCTAATTTTGATTTATATATGATGAAAACTAGAAATATGATCATAAATTTAGTAATATGTTGGTTTTTGAACTAAGGTAGTGGGTTTTGCACTTGGTATCCCAGGGTCTTGGTTCGGTTTGTCCAAGGTCCGGGTCCAGTAATGGTACGCTACGGGCTTGGACTCGATTTGGCCCAAGCCTATGGCCAAGCTTGGGCATAACCCAACAAGTATTTGTCTGTTGGTGGAAGGACTTGAGAGGAATTTTGGGCATTTTAAAATCTTTTTTTAACTTTTTAAAGCTTTATTTTGTCTTTTTTGGTCAACTTGACCCCCTAATCCTAAATTTGACCACTAGAAAGATTGAAAAAGTGAAACCTTTCACATTTGTGCATTTGTGAATGAAAAAAGAACTTGCCTCCATTGTTGAACTTTCTTGTTTGCTTGCCATTTCTCAACTTGATCCCCTAACCCTAAAATTGACCCCCTAAAAACATTTTGATCTAACTTGCGAACCCGAACCTCAAAACCAAACCCGATTCTGAACTTAGACCCACAACTTAGATTTTGAAGAATATTTTTGAACATTTATGCATATAAAATGCTCAATAAAATTGCTAAGTTATCGTTTAGTTTTTTTCAAGTCTTGAGGTTTTAACTTTTTCAGTTTTTTGGTCTTGTCGACTCTGAGTTTTCCAACTTTGGTAAAAATGAAGAATTTGGAGTCTTAAATAGAGTTTGGGAGGCATTGGTGGGTCCCATTGGCCATTAGGGTTCAACATTGGGCTCTGTTTTGAAGAAGAAAATAAATTTTTTACTTCTTCATGTATTTTGTGCCTCCATTGCAGAAGATGCTTGGGCATGCTTGGGACAGTTGAGGAATGCCTGGCCATCCTTGGGTTGTCCTGTTGCATCTTAATGTCCCTGTCATGTTGGCAACCATGCCAGTGTGGTAGGGGGATGTCTCCTTGGCATCCCCACGTCCTAGGGACGTCTCCATCCCTGAAATGTTTGGATTTTAGGGGGAGATATGTCCCCCATGGCTCATTGATTTTATCTTTAAAAGTTAAAGTAATTTGGAAGACATCAATATAAAAAGTGACTAAGTAGAAGTTAAAAAGGGAAATATACATTGTTACCCGGGGACACGTTTCTGACATAATTTGACTCGTCCTAGAAACGGGGATGTCCCAGAAACTTGGAAACTTCCAGAAACCCTTCCCCTAGCTGTCCCATTAAATTAATGTTTCAATTTTGATAATTTGTTTGACTTCCACTCTCATGTGAACTCTCAATATAAATTATTTAACACAAACGTTATATATTAAGGTTCTATAATGTATATAAGTATGCTTTATCCATGTTTTCATACGAATATATTAAATCTCCTTATATATTTTAAATTTTCACTACTTTTTATAAAGTTGTCCCCACTGCCGTCCCTTGCTCTGAGAAAAAAAATCCATTGCGGAAACCTGTTTCCCCATCCCCTCGTCCCCCTATTCCAGAAACTTGGGGCAACATAGGAAATATAGCATCAAACATAGTTAAATTATACTATAAACAAGATAATGTTTTAAAGTATATTAATACATATTTTTGGTTAAAACCATATGATCGAGAGTTGTAGACTTGGAAACAAGAAATAAACAGAGGGCACTTTTTTGTTGTATTCATGCCCACCTAGTTGGCCTCTTTTCCTTTCATTTCAGCCTGCCAACCCTACTATTCTAGCTAGCAAGGCTTGTATGTGTTTTCTTTGAATGTTTGGCATCTAAAACAGGCTAGCATCAATCATTTATCCACCTTTATAGTAGCAATGCTCAATCGGGTTTGACAATCCTGACAAGTGTGTTGATTATAAATGAATTAGGGAGGTGCATGCAAAATCTTTATATATGGGGAGCTAGCTTGAGATAGGAATGTAACACAATAAGGGGCATGTCTTTAATAGTGCAACTGCAAACAAAACCTGATTGATGAAAGGTTGAACAACAAGAATATCACCCTTGAATATATTCCTAATTTGCAACTACTGTTCAAAAATTGAGAACTTTAAAATTTTGTATCTCCTTGAAAGGTTGAATGGCCAATCAAATGTGGAAACACTCTAAACACTCGATTGTTTGCTGATTTGCATGTTTTCTATAAAGTGTATTTTGTAGTTTGGATTCCCTTGGGTGTGTCCATGGACATACCAAGATGAATCCGAATTTGTAGTATCTCCAGCTAGGATATTGTCTCAAATTTGCTTTGGGTTGTCAATTTTGAGTGTTTGACATTTTGTCAAACACTTTGCATGCAAGCTCTGATACCACTGTAAGAACCCTCTCCAGGTGGATTCTTGTAAATACAAATTTTCTGTCTTGTTTGTGTTTGTTTTGGTAAATGATTGTGGTATATTTGCAATGTTTGATATGACATTATAATGCAACAAATAAAAGATTTTTTAAATAATAATTTTTCCAACTCAAAAACTGAAATTACATTGAAAATACACAGCTGAAAATTCCAGATTTTTATATCAGCTTAGATACTCAGTATTTTCACAAAATATCGACAACCCAGTTCATAAAATATCCCGTATTATCCAAATCAACAATGCCCCAAAAAACTAGGAGTTACAATTAATGAACTCTCAATTAAACATGCCTTGAAACCCTCTGAAATGATGAATTACAGCAGCAAATGAATAGCTTGAAATCTGATCAACAGTGGCTGCAATAATGAAGCTATAGTTCTGCATTAGATGAAACTTAAAAAATGCTTCAAACCCTTGCACAAATCTGCTCTTTATGCTCAGATTGGTCTCTTGGATGAAGTCCACACTATGTCAATGATTCAGCTGATCTCTCACAGCCTCAAGATTGCAATTATGACGAAGAGTTTTGTTCTTCAAAGCTTAAAAATGGTTGAAACCCTTGGTTTCTCTTCCACATCACAAATTCCTAAAAGCATAGTCAAAATGATCATCAATAATGAGAATAATTTGCTTTTTGATGTGCTTTTATAACTCCAATCTCCTTAATAACATTTAAATCCACTTTTAGGTTTTTAATAAGACTTCATAATAAGTCTTCAAACTTGGGTGCTCATATTCATGGATTATAAATGCACTTAAATATCATTTAAAATAATATAACTTGTGTGCACATTGACTTTATAAAAGACTTTAATATTTTGCCCTCCAAAATATAATCCATTAAATGCATTTTAAGTCACTTAAATGAAGGGTCATGGCCTCATTGAATATAAAGTGACTTTTTAACTTTATAAATAATTATTAATAAAGTAATCACTTATATAATAATTAAAATAACATAACTCCACAAATAATCATTATTTGTCAATTCCGTCTGAACCTGGGAGTTAACCATGATGTCCACTGTGTACCCAATTGCCTTACTAAAAATAGTAAGGGTCCCCACTCTATCAACCCTTGACCTGCTATAATTAGTAAATCCGTGAATATCTAATCAACCAAGATGCCAAGGGTCAATGCTACAATAGAGGCTGGTCCAAGTGCCTTGCCAAATATAGAAACTGCGCGAAATTGACTTACTATTAATAGTAAGTCCTTGAATAACTGCTCAAGCCTAGGATGCCAAATCTCAATACTGCAACACAACATATTCAAGTGCTTTGCTAATAATAGAAATGCTGACTTTCCTAAAATAGACATTTACTATAAATAGTAAGTGTGCCAAACTGATCCAAACGAAGAGCAATCCTGAACATCCCCGACCACTAGGGTGGGAAATTGGCCTCCAACTCTGCCAACTGGACTCTTTGAACAACTCCATTAGCCTATGAGGGTCATGAAATAGGCTAATCCTCTAAAAGTTGACACTCACGAAAATGGGGACATTACAAAATTGCAAATCATGCATATGTTTGCACCACCCCCAATTTGCATCCACAATGAATTGATATGCAGATCCTTATCCAAAGTGAATCAAACTAGAATCTAGGGCCTTTTGTGAGCAAATTGATAACTTAGTTTTAAATGTTTTGTTATTTCTTTTCATTTTATAACTTTTTCCACTTTTTAGGGTTTTCCTTTTCTAATGGGAAAATGTTAGGAGACAAAAGTGGTATGTCATGGGAGATGTCTCTATACTCATCTCTTGTACTGAGGATGTGCCCCAAGGGGTGAGGTACATCTCTTTTTGCAATAGTGATTTAGTGTTTTAGATTGGGCCTCAAATAAATTCTCAAGCAAAATTAAATAGTGTGTCAGGTCTAGTTTGTTGATGAAGGGGTGTCAAATTTATATTTTAATTTTTTGAGATCTCTAATTTCATTTGTTGCTTAACATTTTTGATTCACTCCACCATATAGTTTCCATTGTTAAGAGTATTATTGTCTCTACTTGTGTGCTCAATTTCAAGTTCTCGAAGTTTACGATTAAATTTAATCATCTTGCATAGGGTTGTAGTCTTTAAAAAAGTTGTAGTTGTGTCTTAAAATTGTAACCATACTATAAAATTTCCGAAACAATAATTTTTTTTTTCAAAACCTATCCATAGCAAGATTCCTTGGATTGACTTCCACACCAACTAGATGTTAAAACTTAAGAACAACAATAAGCAAGAAGAGAAATAGTTTAATATTCCTTCATAGAAAATATTTGAACACCTCCCCAAGTTTCTTGCCAAGTCCAAACATCACGGATGTCCCTGGTACTTGGGGATGAGGATAAAGTGTTTTAGTCTCTAACCTGCCATGAAAAAACATAGAAAAAAGAGGGACACCATGCCACCAAAGTTTGGGGGAATCCCCTAAATTTCAAAATTTCTTGGAGATGTCATGGTGTCCTCACTATTCCTTGATAGTCCTAGATGCATTTTGTTGAGAAAAAGAAGTGAACAATTATGGCAAGAATTTAACATAAGGTGTGCAAATTTGATTATCTTGAAAAGATAAACATTTGATTAACCATCAATTTTAAAATGTAACATGGAAAAACACTTATAATGACAAATTAAAATCAACAAACACATGACATTGGATGTGTGTATAAACCTTTCCTAAAAAATTCCACTACCAAATGGACATTGAGCTCATATTAATTACAATGGAAGCGTTGCAGCAAAACAATACACTCTTAACTTTTTCTAACAACATCTGGTAGAGCATAATAGCACTCACACTTGCACAATAACATAGTAGCTCTATCTCATGCCTCCAATATATAAAGTTTTCAAAACAAGAAAAAACAGATGGATTTCCAAAATTAGTGGCCAAAATCATGAACCCAAAAGTAAGCACCCAAATGCCACAAGCAAAAATTCAACACCTCATTCTTGGAGAGAATATTCTAGAATAGAAAAGGTAACTCTTGAGTATGTAACCCGTTGCCATTATGCAAAAACTCAACTTGAAACTCCTAACTTAGGAGTTTACCAAACATCATTCTTTATGATGGATTGATACTCCTCCATCATGGCATCCCTCCACACTTGTTGATTTGAAGCCTCCTCAAAACATGAAGGCTCAGAAGCAATAATGTGACTCATCAAGGCAACATATCCTCCAAACTTATGAGGTGTTTTACTTTCCTGGAAGGTGCCACATTGGGCTGCATATTTTCAGCCTCTTTCATGGTATGCCTTGCCCACAATGGTTTCTTTCTATCAATTAACACATTACTTGGACCAACAGTAGTGTCTATAGGATCAACAAGATCGACAGGATCAACAGAATCTTCTAATTCCATAGCCACCCTCTGAATCTTTGAAGGGGAATCCGGGACAACCACATCCATATTTTGAGAAGGCTCAAAATCTTCTCTAACAACTTCCATATTAGATTTTTTAGACTTTTTGCAAGCTACATCTTCAAAAGTAACATCTCTGCTAATTTCAATCTGCTTTTGACCAGGAATATAAATTTTGTATGCTTTTCATGAATCACTGTAACCAACAAAGATGCCTTTCTTTCTTGAAGGCTCTAACTTAGTTCTCTTATCTTTTGGAACATGAATATACACTGGACTGTTTACCCTCGTGGGGTAACAGACATTAATTTCATACAGACAAATAAGTACTCAGCATAGAATATAAAAGAGCATTGTATTCATGTATTCACAAGAGTTCTCTGTAGATAATCATCGTGTCTCTACCAAATGAACAAGTACATATATATAACGTCCGAAGGGATGCGAGGCGAACCGTCGCACCCGTGTAACTCCTCCGGACGGACCAATCGTCTAACTACCCAAATTACTCGACAACATCATACCCCCCAAAAGAAAAGTTGTCTCCGGCGACTAAACAACAAAAGAGCATTGTATCATGTATTCACAAAATCCTGAGATGACTAATATCTGGTTTAGAACCTGTGAAAGATTCTTCTGGAGTCATATTGTCAAGAATTGAATGAGGACTGTGATTCTAAACATACACTGCTGTCTTGCAAGCTTCTGCCCATAGGAATGATTGAAGACCTTGATCATGAATCATGGCCTTTGCTGCTTCAACTATAGTTCTATTCTTTCTTTCAGCTACACCGTTTTGTTGAGGATTATAAGGAACACAAAACTCCCTCTTAATCCCAGCTTCAATACAAATTTTTTGAAATATACCTGAGGTATATTCACCTCCATTATCAGACCTTAAAACCTTTATCTTCTTATTGGACGAGTTTTCAACAAGAGATTTAAATTCTTTAAATTTGGACAACACTTCATCAGACTTTTTAGATTTAAGAAAGTAAATCCATGACTTACGAGAGTGATCATCAATGAAAGTGACATAATACCAAAAACCACTTCGAGAAGAAACTGACATAGGACCACATAAATCAGAATGAATCAGCTCTAAGACATTCTTTGCTCTAGATTCACTACTATGAAAATGATTTTTAACATTCTTACCTAGAGCACACCCTTTGCAGACGCCCTCATGATCTTGTTTCAACTTAGGAAGGCCAACTACCACATTCTCCATTGAAGACAAAGTTCTGAAATTAAGATGTGCAAACCTTTTGTGCCACAACTCACTTGAACTTGAAGAATCATGAGTAAGAACTTGAATAGAATGTGCTGAAAGTCTATAAAGGTTGTCATGACGAACACCAATCTCATGCGCTAACTTAATACTCGTGTTCTTCTTCCATGCCAGAACTTTTCCATCAGCAAAAGTAACATTGTAACCTTTATCTTCTAGTGTAGAAATGGAAATCAAATTTCTCTTAATTCTAGGTACAAACAAAACATCACTCAGATGGAGAGGAACTCTTGAGTCTAGCTGAAAAGAAGTAGAACCAGCACCCTTCACAGAGTAGCAAGCATCATCACCAATGATAACTTGAAGATGAGAGTCTTTTTCTTTCAGATTAGAAAGGTGCTCACGATAACTTGTAATATGACAAGAGGCTCCACTATCAATAAGCCATGTATCACTGTCAGTAGGAACATTACCAGAAAAGGCAGAAATAAATAGGAATCCCTCTTCATTTTCACTTGAATCTCTAGGAGATGCATTTACAACATCAGTGGATGCAACTTGATGCTTGGGTCTAGAGTTACAATCTCTAGCAAAGTGACCAAATTTGTCACATCTGAAACACTGAACTCTAGACAGGTCTCTCTTCTTTTTCTTGAATTTAGGAGCAGAATCATAATCTTTATCTCTAAACCTCTTGAAGTAACCTCTCTTCCCTTTCCCTTTAGACATGTGAGCAGCAAGAACATGATCTTGTTCATGATGAGTTTTACGTCCAACACCTCTAGCTTCTAACCTGCATTCCTCTTGGATGCAATCAGCTCTTAATCAATCAAACTTAGGAAGTTCATCTCTTCCACTGATTTCTTGGATGAAGGATTCCCAAGAATGGGGAAGTCTATTCATGGCTAACATAACCAAAACTTTGTCTGCAAAGGATTCTCCAATGGCATCGAGTTGATCCTTTAACTCTGTAATTTTCATAAAGAAAGGTACAATCAATTCTTTGTAATGACCCCAACTAATCGACCCTTAAAAATCTATAACTTTCTCTCTCTCAGCTATTTAGTCAAATAGCTTACATACTAATTTTCCAGAATGCAACTATGCCTGAATATATTAGATGATCGCCCGAGTTTAATAGTCTCTAGAAGAAATAATCAGACCATCAAGCATAAATGAATTCTCTCAAATTTAATATGGCCTCCCAACTTATTCACAAATTTTATTTCTCAATTAATGAAATGTCCCAAATCAATCCTCCTCACTTCATGTTGATATCGTAGATGTCCTTTCAACTAGGTTGATCATATTCGATCCTTACGCTGGCTCAGAGATACAATAACCCTTTAACAGTAATAACTTGTATTGGATAGCTCTCTCTCGATGTTGTTGCTTAAATGCTTATAGATGACTTACTTGCATAGACGTTGACCACTGGTAATCATATATCCCTTTTGCATTCTCAAACTTCATAGACAATTTGAACAAATGATATCGCAATTTGGTGACGGACTTTAATTAGTCTTCTAACAATATATATCTTTGAATTGTATGTGACTTGGTGCGTGTATGTATATTTGATGCGCTTGTCATGTCAGAGGATTGTCGCACTCACTCCAAGCCCCCTGCCCTTATCACATGCTGAGTATATTCCATTAAGGTCGATGTTATGTGCGGATAAGCCACTGGAAATAAATTGAATATGTAATGCGTGCTTGACTCTGCCGCTAGTCTTAAGATTATCGTTCATCTCTCGATATCCTTCTCAATTGATTTGTATGGTCTTCTGGATTGAGTCGAGCGGATGTGGGCTCGATAATTCATCAACAAACTCCCTATGTGCGTAGACTAGCACATGGTGTTGAAGACTTTGTTCTTGTGCCATCTGTTATTTTGTAATGTCACTGTTGAACGAATTTTCTTATTTCCTAGATAACCCCTCTTCCTCTTCTCACGAAAATGCTCTGGTGTTGTGAGTATAAAAACCAGCTTCCATAGGTACTTCCTGTTCCACGCTTTTCCTTCCATACATGTGGTCTATGAATGCATATTCATCCCCTATCTCTCTGTGTTGTATCTGACAAATTCGACGACTGATATATATGTCGCCTTTAAAGCCCATGTGAGGGATCGCGACTTTCTTGAAGTCACGACCTTAGGGGGTTTGTATTTATAATTGTTCATACTTTGATTATATTATATATTAATATACATATGATGATATTTGATATAATATTAATATGTAATATTTGATATGTTATAATATCTACATTATTATATTAATTATTAATTAATTAATTTATTATTTATAATTATTATATTAATAAAATATATATATATATATATATTTTTTCTATTAATATAGTTGATCAAAGTTTACGAGTATAACATCATGGTTCAGAGTCTCTAAAATAGGCTACTACTGACAACCCCCATAACATATACAATTACAAAATTGGGGGAGTGAAATTACAACTTATAGATCTACCTAGAACTAGCATACATGTTCATACGAATTTACAAAAAGAGAGGTGTAAGAACTTATAGATGCTAACTGTTCCCAGCCATCAGAGTGACCGTTTGTGTCCCTTGAAGCCCTTGTAAATTCATTTTGAGCACTTTGATCATTTTCTTGTTCAAGATTGATATTTGAATCCCATCCCGACATCCTTCCCTGCAGATTGGTGGCAGTAGCATTTCCCACTTGGGCTCTGGAATCTACATGACAGTTATGAAGAAGATTATTCAAGTCCACCTCAGTGGGGGCAAGGAAACTTTGATATTCAACAACATAGTGAGCTGCTTGCACTTTGTCTTTGTATACAAGTATGCTGCCCTCCTGTACTAGCTTCATGAACTCACTCTTAGTGATATTAAGCACCAGTGATACTTGAGACATAATATTAAAGTGGGTGAGTTTAAGATTAAACTCAGTAGGCTTCCTTTTCTCCATCTGAAAAATTTCTCTGTTCCTGTCCTTCCAAAGAGTCCACAGAACTTCAATAGTCAAAGAAAACCATAAATTATTCAGTCTAGAATCAAACATATCAACATAACCAACAAGGATTTCACTCCAAGAAATGACAACATTAATACTCCTCAAACAAGGTGAGCCAAGAAAAATAGACCAGATCTTACGAGCATAAAGACATTCAAAAAATAAATGTTCAAAAGTTTCAACAGAATTACAAAGACTACACAAGACAAGAGCAAGACCGACAGAGGACAGAACAGGGCCAATAGCAAGATTTTTGATAAGAGGAAGTCACTTAAAACAAATCTTTTTAAGTTCAGCTTTGCCTTTCCAAAAATAATCAAAGAAAAACAACCAATTAGAAAAAGGGTTAATTTGTCCCCAACACTGTGTCACCCGTGTGATGAGAAAGGAATCTTTTTTCAAGCTATGATATAATTGCTTAGTAGTGGTCTCTGGCAACAAAGTCCCATCTATCCATTTACTCTTACTAAGAAAAGCTGCTGTGTTGATAATGTCTCCTTTGATATTCCCCTTGATTGCTTTCTTTATAAGAGTATATGTTTTCTTTTGAGCATCAGGGATATTAAATTTAGACCTAATAAAATCCCACGACCCTAATTTCCCATCCTCCAAGATGTCCTGAACCACATAAATCCCTTTCCAGTTCCAAAGTTTTGCAGAACAGCTCTGGGTAAGTGCCAGAGGTTTGCCATTATACCATAGTCCCCACCAGATAGATCTATCTCCCACAACAAAATGAGGAGGGCCGCCTACAGCTCCCCTTTTTGGAATCAATTGCCTCACCTGAACCCAGGCTTTCCAGAAAGTTTGAAAAATCTTAGAGCCAAAAATTTTCATTTTAAAATCCCCCAAAACTATATCACGGATAGGAACATTTTCCAATGTTTCCCTTTCTTTATGATTGACCTGTCAATATTATTTCTAATCAAAATCTTCCATGGTTCATTACCCCATAGTGCTTTGAGGACCCACTTAGCTGCAAGAACAGAGCCATGGACTTTAATATCTTTAAGCCCCAAACCTCCTTGTCTTTTTTCTTGACAACACCATTCCCACTTTACGCAATGCCTTTTTTTATTACCTTTCCCATCAAACCATAGGAAATCCCTAAAGATTCTTTCAAGCATGTTTACCTGAGAGTTTGCAAACATCCAGGTCGAGGCATAATAAATATGATGTGCTGAGAGGACTTTCTGCACAACTTGCAATCTCTCAGCAATGGACAATGATTGGGTCTGCCACTTTATATGCTTTCTGTTGATCTTCTCATAAATCCAGTCCCACATACTGCCAAGATTAGGTTCTACAGAAAAGGGGATACCAAGGTATCTGACAATGTTATTGGGGCCAGCCCACTCCCATCCTTTATTACTTAACCATTCTGGTGGATCATTAGACCACCCCAAAACAGTAGATTTGCTTGGTGAAATTCTTGATCTCGAGGCCTGACAAAAAAGATTAATTCTCTCCACGGCATTATTGAAATTATCTTTTGAAAGTCCTAGAAACAAAGATGTGTCATCTGCAAACTGTACATTTATTAATTCCTCACTGTTGGGGAGAGAAATGCCTTTTACTGGGGGTCCCAAAGACTGTGCCCTTAGAATATAAAACATAGCATCTGCAGCAATAACAAATAAAGAGGGGGCTATTGGGCATCCTTGTCTAATAGATCTCTGGAGACTAATAGGTTCAGAAAGGGATCCATTCACATCCACCACTGTGGATGCATCTTTGAATAGCAGTTCTATCCATTTACAATACATAACTGGAAAGCCAAAGGCTTTGAGCATTCCCAAAACAAAGTTCCATTCAATCCTGTCATATGCTTTTTCAAAATCAAGTAGCACCATTGCCACCTCCTGTCCATCTGCTTTAGCCCAGTGCATAGCCTCCCAACTAGTAACAAGATTTTCCAATATATATCTCCCTTGAATGAAACCTGTTTGAGTAGGAGATATGAATCTATTCAGAAGGGGGGCAATCCTTCTGGCAAGGACTTTGGCCAAGATTTTGTATGAAAGATTCAACAAAGTAATAGGTCTCCAATTCTTCACTAGAGTTTTATCCCCTGCTTTTGGAAGAAGTTTAATAACTCCTCTGTTAATGGACAAACCTAAAGATCCTTTCGAGAAAGCCTCCTCATATACCTTTAGAAGTTCAAGTCCTACCCAACTTTTATTCCTTTTATAGAATTCTGCAGGGAGTCCATCAAGCCCTGGAGATTTCCCATTAGCAAAGGATTCGATAGCAGCCAAGATCTCATCAAGAGAGATTGGTTTGTTGAGGTTGCATTGATCACTGTCTGTAATTTTGCTAGGAATAAACTTGATACATGTTTCCATAGCTTCAATACTGTCACTAGACACTTCTGATGAAAACAGGTCACTGTAGAACTGGTGGAAACCATCTTTTATATCTTCTGGATTGTTAGTCGTTTTGCCCTCAAGTTGGATTTCATTAATCAACTCCCTTCTCTGCTTGGCTCTGATAATATTGAAAAAGTATCTGGAACCTTTATCACCCTCCCTAATCCAATTCATTCTAGCTCTGATTCTCTAACCCTGAATCTTATATCTCTGAATGAATCTTAGATTGTTCTAGTGTTAGCTAATTGAGCTTCTAGTACAGGGTCATTGCCTTTGTTTTGAAGATCTTTTTCAACAATGTTCAGCCTGTTTTGCCAAAAGGATTCTTTTCTATTCCTATCCATAGCCAAGTTTTTGCCAATTACTTGAAAAATACTCTTCCAAGCATCTACCAATAGCTCCCATAACATAATAGCATCTACATTGGGAATGCAAATCTTAGTCAATTCAGAGACCATTTTAATAGCATCTATATTGTCTGTATCTTCAAGGAGAGAAGTATTGAGTTTAAAAGTATTGGCTCTTCTGCAAACTCCATCAAGGCTACTAGTGCTAATAAGCTTGAAGCAGGTTTGGATAGGTGAATGATCATAAATGGAAGCAGGGCAAACCAAACAGGAGCATGATTTTTTTCTGAAATGAAAGAGAAGGTAGAGGAGTCTCCATAGAACCTATCCAGTCTACAATACACCCTCTGCTTACCTTTTTGGTTATTACACCATGTCAACCAAATATCTGGGAACTTACCATGCATGTGTTCCAATGGATCTATGAGATTAAATTTTCTTTTGAATTTCTGCCAAAAGAATAACTCATTTCCTTTCCAAGAATGAGCCAACCCTCCTACTTTATTTGTTCTATGTTCCACCATATTAAAGTCTCCTACAAAAAGCCATGGAATTTTTTGCAAGTTTAAACAACACCATTCCCTAAGTCCTGCTCTCTCTCTATAGCAATTGGCTACATAAATATTGCAAATTCCGATTGTCTTATCATCAAGTTTAAGAGTAATCCAAATAACTCTTTGGCATGGTGAACACCCATGGTTTACAATATGAATTTCCCATTTAGGGTGTATGAGGATGGCAACTCCTCCTTTACCTCTATCATGGTTAGAATGGAAGCCAATGGCTCTATCCCACAAGAATCTTAGGGTGGTATGTGCTTGGAAACCAACAACTTTAATCTCTTGTAAGCAAATAACATCTTTATCCTTCAATTGATTACACCATCTCCTAACTGAATACTTCCTATCAGACATATCCAAACCACGAACATTCCAGCTATGGATGTGCATCATCATGACTTATTTGGGAGGGGTTTTGTGCTTTTGCACAATCTATTAAAACAACTAGGGAGGTTTTTCCTCCCTCTACTCCCATTAGATAGGGAGCTTCTATCAACAGTCTTCCTTTTCTTCCTAACCACTTTTGTGAATTGTCCTTCATTACCTGAGACTACAATTTGAAGCTATCCAGGGGGGGCAGTTGGTTCAACAGAAAGGGGCTGAAGTCCTTTGCAATCCTGTTTGAGCTTAGAGGCTGTCATGTCCCCATTTTGGCTGACATCGTTTGGCATGACGGATTTGCCTATCATTGACTCTCGTAGGCAAATGGTTTGGAGAGAGGGTCATTATGTTGATCATTTGATTGCATATTGTTGACAGAGCCTACATTCGGTAGAGCCTACATCCAGTTTGGGCCTACATGCAGTTGTAGTGGAGCCTACATCCAGAGTGAGCCTACATCCAGTTTGAGCCTACATCCAGTTGTAGTAGAGCCTACGTTCAGTCTTGAGCCTACGTTCAGTCATAGTTGGGCCTACATTTAGTTATGAGACATTTGGGCCTACATTGTTATAATTTTGAGTTGAGAAATGTACTTTATTATTATAATGTTATTTTATTATAAAGTACATTATAATTGGATGTTTCTAGAAGTTCTAGCAACTTCTCAAGGAAAAGAATAAATAGAGGGCTTGGGCTTTCATTTGGACATGCTTGGATTTGGGATTTCTTCTACTTCTTCATTGTGAAGCAATTTGTAGCCTTGTGGTCTGCAAATACTATTCGATCTTTGGGAACGAATCACTCCCCTAGATTGGCATAACTGAGGTAGTGAAATATCTACTGAAGGGTTGGTATTCAGCCATTTCAAGTTGAGCTTATTTGGAATCCTTAGATTTACCTGAGGGTTTGAGTTTTGGTTGCAAGAGGAAAAAAACAGATTCGAAAAAGCAGTCCGAAAAAGCAGATCCAAAAAAGCAGTCCGAAAAATTATTGCAGCCATCTACAATCAAGTTCCTCATTTCTCATTTGGCATTTGGCATATTTTCTGAGAAATGTATGTTTTTAGCTGAGTACAAAATATAGCTTCAGCACTTTACTATTTTACATTGTACTTGTCTTTGTTTGCCATTTGGCATTATTGGTAACAAAGGAAGGCTAGGATTTTGCAAGTGAAAGGGCATTGTAATTTTCAGTCTATCTATATTGCAAACCTCGGGTTTGATGATCATATCATTGACTGAAAAATGTATGGCATTGTTGCAAATTGTTGATATATGAATGGCATATGGTTTTGAGCAATTTCCTACATCATTGATAGTGTTTTAGATGGTATTTGGTTGCTATCTATTATTCTGAAATTTTGGGACAGCGAACTCATATATTGCAAAATAATTTTCTATATTCAGTATTTTTCTTTCAGCAGTGTATTCAGTGCATGCCAACTGTTTGACGAATTTTCTCAGTTCAGTATTAGTGGTTTTTAGTGGCCTTTATAGTAAGGGTCATTACAGAGGCCTTCTCATTGATGGAGATGATCGCTAATTGCTGAGCATTTAGCAAGAGGGGGGTAGAACTATCAAGAGGGGTATTCGGGGATAACAACTTCAGAGGATGGGAACTTAGGGGAGGGGGATTAGACTCCTCTGCAGAATCCTTAGCATGAACAACAACAAAATCATCATCAAAAAGGGGGTTTGAAAGAGTAATAAAACTGTTATTAGAAAGAGGGTCTGACATCTTTTTAAAATCGCTCACATTGGCTAAGGCCTTCTCTGTGGGTACTGAGTCAATAGAACCAGATTCTATATTAGGTTTACTGGGCAATTTATTAGAGTTTTGGTCATTAATAGGATTGTTACCTTTACTGTTATTAACTTCCCTATTAATCACATTATTAACCACATTAAATTTTTCTTTCTGCAGATGCTTAAGGGCCAGGCATTCTTTTTTTGTGTGGCCATTGCATCTGCAATGGAAGCAGGCACTAAGATTGCCTAAGAGGGAAACTTCCCAACAAAACAATTCACCTTCAAGCTCAAGAGAGATGTAGTCTGGGAAATCAACTTCTGGTGTTAGGGCAACTAGAACCCTTGCATTCAAATGGGGGAGGGTGACACGGGATTGCTCAATTTGCAGCACAGTACCTAGAGGTTTCAGGATTTGAGAGATGAAAGACCAGAATTCTACATGCAAATTTTTAATTTCGACCTAGTTAGGGGCTGACCTAGCCACGACTTGTTCAAAGTTCCCTTTTGGAGACCACGGGTAAACTCTAAACATGGAGCGACCAACATTCCAAAATCTTTTCTGCAATACTCTTTCCTGCATTCTATGGTTTTTAAGAAAAACAACAAAGAGCCCTTTCTGAATCATTCTACAATAAGTCACATAAATCCCGAGTTTTTTGCCCCAAACAACCTCTAACCAATCATCAAAAAACTTACGAGCAGGCATTGCTTCTTTATCTAAGCACAAAAAAAAAATAGCAATACTTTTCAATCTACTCTGTTCAGACTTAATAGCACTCACCATGTCTTCGTTAGGAGAGAGAGAGAGGGTTTTAAGACCAAGAGAAGGGGGCCTACCGTTTTCTCCTCCGTTTCCACCATTCTCGGCATTTCCTTCAGCGGATTGTCCACCTCCATTGGTTGAGGCCTTTCCTCCTCCCAATTCTCCCTGAACTGGTTCCACATTCTGTCTGCGGAAAACTCCATTAAACTCTGCACTAGCTGAGAAAATCGGAGAGCTTTCTGCCACCACTTGTTTATAAGAAAGCTTCTCCTTTGATATACCACCACTATCTCCTTTTGCATCATTAATATTACCCTCGGCACCACTTGCATTAGCGTCAGCCATAATAACTTCCCCTTCCTCGCCATTATGATTCGGCTCTCCCATAACACGAGCGACCCAGCCCGGAGACAAGCCAAACCCCAAACACACAGAGTGAACGAAGGGCACAAAACCCACATACCAAAACAAATGCGAAGAAAGGAAATAACAAGTGTTATCAAGCAAAACCAAGAGAATCAAATAAGGACACGAGAAACATGAAAAGACACATGTGCATTACAAAGCGCGAAAAACAAGGCAAACGTCAGCAGCACTCATTTCTCGGAGTTGCAGAGCGATTCTCCATATTTTGTCTCCTTAGTAGGAAACTTTTTCAATAAAATATATTATTATTATATTAATTATATATTATATCATTATATCAGCAATATATTATTATATTTATATAATATATTATTATATACGAGGTTGGTTATTAATAATAGATTTACTATTATCAGTTTATTTATTTACATTTAAGTTATTATCATTAAAATCTTGTTCAGTTAATTTATTTATTTATATATTATAGTATTTAGTATTTTTAATCTTATAATCTCTTTTATTATCGCTAAGCTCTATTCAGGAGAGGTCATGACATTCTCCTCTAGCCATTTTAACACGCAAAAGTTGATGTCTCAAAGCTAGGGCTCTACTAGTGTTGTTGAATTCATACAGATCCTTCAAAGTCTGAAACATATCTTTGGCTGAATTCAACTTTGAAATAATAGGTACCAGGTGATCTTTGACAGAATTGATTAGAATCTTCCTTGCCATGATTTTGTTCTTTCTCCATTGAGTTTTCTCAGCATCATCAGAAGGTTCTGTGACGTCAGAATTCACATAGTCCAGAAGATCATTCTCTTCAACCGCACTTAGAATTCTAAATTTCCATGAAGAGAAATTTGAAGATTCATCCAACCTGTCTTCAACTTTCAGTCCATTCACCATTGTAAGGAGTTGAAGCACACAGACTGAAAATATAGCAAAGAGTAATACAGGAACAAAGAATTCTGGTTCGAGATCGTTTCCTTAGACCTGCTCTAATACCATGTTAAATATTGAACCAAAATAAAACAATATCAAATTCTGAAAATGCAAAACGCAAAACAACTAGAAGCACAAAGGACTTATCCTGGGAAAACCCTCTTGAGGGTGAAAAACCCAGCCCACAAAATATTGATGCCTTAATTGAGTTCTCAAAACAAGTATACAAATTCTTGCTTATGATTGAAGTCTTCAGAACGATCAACCAATAAGACTGTCTTTCCTTTTAAGTTCCTCACAGACTCTAGTAAAAATAAACTGATTACAAAATCAAAGTGTTAATAGGACCAACTTGATGATCACTTACAGATCATTTATATAAGACAATACAAAATATATATGTGAAAGTCTCAGCACTTACAGTGCGAAAGAATACAGAACTCAAACATCAAAATACTCTGTTCTCGTAGACAAAAAAAAATATCCCGTGAGAGAGAACACTAATCAATACAATATGAAACAAACATGACTTTACTGCCAAGACGAAGAGTCTTGCGTGGAAGAGAAAGTGACATCAGTTACGGGAATCAACCGTCATCTTGAAGAAGAGAACCAACTATATCAATGAATGAATTGACAACTACAAAATATAAATCGCTGGCACCATAAAAATCAATACTCAACGATATTCATTTCCAGCATTACATTGATACCCGCACGATGTCAAGTCGGAACCAATCAGCAAAACATACTGCCAGCAAATCCATAGCACTCACTAGGTGCCAAGTCAGCACACGTAGACACCAAATAAGAACTCTTTGAATGCAAGGAACCAACAAGAGAGAGGTGAATCATCGCACAACATAGAATACCAAGAGCGGAAGTCAGAAATACTTTCACAGATCGAGCCCAGCTGAGGCTTAAACAACAATCATCACAGAGAATGAAGATATTGAACCAGGTCCAGAAATGAACAAATTGCAGAACTGCAGTCCACCAAAACCAAAACCTGTCATATAAGCTTATGGCAATCATCAGAGGTATAATTCTCTTGCAGCTACATGAACTTCAACACATCCAAGTTCATCCAAGGAGCAGATACTTAAATTTTCTATCTACAGATAGTTAAATACATTACATGTAGGGATTTGCAAGGTAGATATCACTTAATGCCAACACAGTCCTAGTGTTCTCAGCATTCCTCAACAGTCCTCAGAGTGTTGGGTGTCCCTAGCAAACTGTTATAAAAACAATTATCAAGAATGGAGTCCTTGCACAAGGATCGTCTAATTAGCTCTAATAACAAATGCTAATGATTTATGACTGTCATCATCCCAAATGATGTTACTCTCAATAAGATAATCAAAAGTCAGATGCAAAACATCGATCCAGATATTCTGCCATGAAGTGATAGCTTTCTCTGAAAGTCGTTTTTGTCACTTTAAAATGTCAGTGGTCATAGAGGTCATTTTAAAACGACTAAAACACACATGGGTTAAATCCTACAATTTAAAAAAAATTCCTCATGAAAGCCTTCAAGACTTCAACGCAAATACATGCTTGAGATGTATTTGGTTCAGTCCCACATTGGGAGGATTGTGAGACAAAGAGTAAATTATATGGTGTTATGTGCTTGAAAAGATTTGACAATGTATGCTAGTAGGCAACAAGCCCTAAGTGGTGGATCGCATTCCCTAATCTTGGCCCAACTAACAAATGCTTAGAAATGCTTGTGTGCTAATTGAATTATTGCACTCTGTAATTATCACCATCATAGATGGGGAAAACCGTCATTAATGTAATTACTACTCATGAAAGGTACCTTGAGATGATGAAATCCACATGGGCCAACATTTCAAATCTGACAAGAATTAAAACTCTAATTAAAATTTTCTATGAAAGCTTGCACCAGTGAACACAACTACATGATTGGGTTGTACTTGGATTTGTCCCAGATTGGTGGGAATTGTGAGATAAGGGTGACTTATAAGGCAGTACATGCTCCAGAAACTTTGCAAATGGGAAGAATGGATAGAGGGTGAAAATACCAAATACACGGATTACTTCCACCATTCCTCCTGCCCTTAGAACAAATCCTTAGAAGTGATTATTTGGTAAGTGAGTTTCCTTGTCTTGCAATTGTTACTAACATACATGAGGAGAAATGTCACTACTGTAATGGCTGCTCATAGAGGTCATCTCGAGATGCCAGAAAATTCTTTAGGTAAGATGTTGCAGATGCAGACTTGCAAGTGGCATAACATTCATGAGTGACAGATTTAAAGGGCGAGTTTCATGATAGCCAAGCATTTTGGCTGAGATGTAGCTGTTACCTATTTCCAATGTCAGAAAAGAGAAAGCAAATTGAGATATCACTACTACTATTGCAACAACATGACTACCACTCTTAGAGATTGATGAATCTTCTGTCAATAGCTGCGGGTACAGAGAAGGATCTGCATTTTGTATATATATATTTAAACCTGTTTAAGGATATACTTTGTGATGCAGTGTCATTGGATTTTTGCTGTATTTGGCCTGGACAGCTCTTTAGTGGGACTTAAAAACATCTACATGAATTAAGACCTTAAATGGTCATTACTAGTTTGAGTAATCATATTTGAAAGGGGACTCCACTACACAGTTTCCTTAACCAGCGCTGAACAATGCAAAAAGCGGATTGGTTAGTTCACAAAATTCATATTCCTTCTGATCAAACCCAAGATGAAAAGAAGGTTTTGCTAACACTTAATCTCTTATGTCATGAAAAATTCATTAGCAACTTGGAGAAATGTTAGTTTGCTATGATATGTGTGAGTATTTGGTCTACATCTTCAATCATACCAGGGTTCATCTGGTTTCATAAAAAATAATTTGAAGCTGTTTTGTTTTGAAGGCTCTCATAGAATCTTGCAACTTCAACACAATGATAAGATTCAATATTTGGGCTACATCTTTGATGACTAGGGTACACATGGATTCAAAATAGATTCAAGAAATATGAAAACCAAGTTGCTGGTTCAGGTTTGGATTCTTTGTTATGGTGATTTCCTTGAGCTTTGATATGGTTGGGTATGTTTGTACCATACAAGATTCAAACTCGACTTAGATTCATTTGGTTGATTTTTGACTCTTTCTTGGCTCCCCAAACTTGGCTCTCATTTTTTAATTGTTGTGCCTGGCATCATTCTACTCATAGGCAAAAGGAATGACGAATTTTTAGGGTTTTCTATAATTTGGGTGATCATTTGCAAATGAAGCCAAAGTCTATGCTGAGTCAATATCTCTAAGATTTGCTTGAGTTTGCTCCCCTTGGGACTTATTGAATCTAGGCAAGGTCGAACAAGTCTTGAAAGTTGAAACCATGGTTTGTAATATATATTTATTAAAAATAAATAAATAAAAATATAGGTGATATTAACACTGAATTTTATATATTAATATAAAACAAAGATTGAGGATGGAAGTTAAAGAATTGTAGATGTATACTTGGGATGCCATTGGGAATGACACTTAGTGGACAATGAAAACCCCTCTCTCATAAAGGGGAAAGAAGTGGATCTAGCCCATGAATATTTAAGTTCTCTTTCTTTTTGTGATGTCTTAGCTTCATTCGATTGATCAAATTATTTATGTTCAGTTTTGTTTAGTTTTCTAGTTTGATTTTGGTTGCTTTTAGGATTCTAGTTTGATAGTTTCTCTATTTTATTGGTAAATTTGTTTTTTTCTATCTTAAATATGTAATCCAATTTTTTCAGATTCTCATGGGTGAAGGCCCCAAGAGATTCCGTTGATTCATTTAACTAAAAGAAAAGAAAAACAGTAAATTTAATATATTAACAATAAATAAATAAATTATTTGTATGTAATATTTTAATTTATATACTCATATTATAATTGCATAAAAATAATAATACAAGTGTAATATTTAATAAATATTATACATAAATATAATGAAATCCTATGAAAACTTTCAATATAAGAAATATAACATAAAACTTATAACCAAATTCTATGAAGATTTACAATAATATAAATATAGCTTAGATATATATCAATAAAGCAAGGGATCCAATTAGGTTGATTGATTTAAGCGGATTTAAAAAGAAAAAAAGAACATCATATTAGAGAGAAATCAAAATATACATATTTGACTATGCTAGGCCTAAAAGCTATTAGTCCAAGATTGGGCAATATAGAGAAAAGGATACCTAAAAGAAATCATTGGGACAAACAAGAATATAGAATCTTTCTCAGATGCTTTTAAAGCTTGGGCAACCACCATTGAAGGAGCAAAGCATAACAAATACAGTTGTAGTTGTCAAGAGCCCAATTGGCTAGCCCATGCACTACTTTATGCGTTCTCTAGGAATGTGTCTAGGAACATGTCTAAATTGAACCTCTCAGAGCTTTTCCTGCTGTGAGGTAGTGGAATAGGGATCCACTAGGCTTAACTAGGAATTGAGCCTCTTCTCATAGACCCAAATTGAAGGATAAAATCAATTGGCCCAACTTTAAACCTATTGGAAAGAGATGGGCTCAAGTTGGGTGGGAATTATCCTTCTCTTTGTGTGGATTAAATTGGATTGATTAATACAATAAGAACTAGTATAAGGTAGGGGATTGCAGATCAATTATAGCATAAATAGAGCTACAGGTCTGATAAATTAGTATTGAATACAAATCTGGAAAGGAAAATCAGAGAGAAATCTGTCATTGAAATTCGACTCAAAATGGCAAGACTGATTGGGTAGGTGACTTAGTCTCATTGATGTCCGAAGATGATATTACTCACAGATCTAGAATCAAGATGTCACTCTAAGGCTTCCTTTGAAAAAGCTTAGAAAATGTGCCAGACTAATTCGCTAATTGTAGACTATGTCAATAATTGACGTCCTAGTAACTTTTTCAAGATTTGAATCTTCTCGTCTTAGTCCACACTCCTCGGATCTACACCACTTCATGCCTAGATTTGAAATCCTACACACAAGAGGGAGGAAAATACTCTTTGCGTTGTATAGGAGCTTGCCTAAGTCAAGCCCTAGGAGGATTCAACCTTCCCAACAACAATGATGATTAGGAAATAAGCTTAATTTGAAGTACAATGTTGAATATTACAAGATTATACCTCAAGCTTGATGATATTGATAGATGCTAATGCTCTTTAAAAAGGATCTTCAAGTGTTGATACAACAACATGACACTTCAAAACAAAATCAATCATAAATGCTCCTTGACATGATGATTATTGCAACTTGCTGCTCCATGATACTTATATCTGAAGAATTCAGCCACAATGTTGGCTCTAGGAAGTGATAAGTATGTTTGAGGATGAAAATGAATGAGGAAACAATGCTCTTTTATAGGATTCCAAGTTAATTCATAAATTAGGCTGGCTTTAATGGTTGTGCAAATATTGAGATCAAATAACAATTGGCGGGAACCAACATGTTACCATATTTAATTTTGGGCCCAATTTGGAGGGACTATGGCACCTAGCACCCTAGTCCACCAAGACTGTGGCTCCTAGTGGCTTAGTCCCACTAGGTTTATTTTGCGTAGCGCCATAGTCCACCTAGAAAGGGTTGGATCATGGCAGATAGAATGTTCATAGCTCAAGATAGAGGATTTGATATCCATACTGGCTTATGACAACAATTGGACAATGAAGGGGCCAAAAATAGGCTTGGAAAGAGAAATGAGGAGGCACACTAAGGCAGGGGCGTTGAAGGGAATGTGAAATTTTAAGGGGTTACAATTTACGACACTGCATTCAGCCCCCACTTTAGTGGGAGTATGAACTTAGGCTCATACTCACAGTAACATAAAAGAAAGAGAGAGGAAGATAGAGAGGAGAGAGAGCATCTAGGAGCTTGGCTACAAAGAGATGATATGTCACTAAGTTTGAGGGAACAAGCCCCGACGCTTAGGATCTCAATTCACACAACCACATCTAGGGAAGGACACAAGATACAAATCAAAGCAAACCAAACAAAAAAAAGGAAACAAAGGCAAAAAGACACACAAAAGAGGTTAATGCTAAAAACAAAGGCTTCAAGTCAAGTAGTTGAAGAGACATCGACAACCAAAAATGTCTTAAATGCTAATATTATTCTTGAAATGTTGTTGCAAGAACACGAGCAGTCCTATGGAAAGAGCAATAGTACACATCGATTGATGAGACAAGAAACCATGGTCCAACAATTGACAAGATATGTTATGCTATGGATTCATGGAAAACCATGATGCTACTGGCCAACAAGGTGTGGAACAAGTGCTAAGTGTTCCATTCATTCCTACAAGAGATGGGTTCTTGTGAATCACTACTCATGAACATGGGTCAATGAGTTTGACTCAAAAAATACACAGTTGAATATTGATAGCAATATCACAAATTGTGTAATGTTAAATGATTCATGTTAGAGGCATGGATTCTACTAGCTAGTAAGTTGTGTTATGCTAGGTGATCCATGGAAAAGAAGCACAGATTCCATTGGACAACAAGGTTTCTTTATGTTGTGTGATCCGTGTCAACTAGAGTCAAAATGGTCTAGCAAAGTTTCTTTATGCTAGTTGACTCTAGAGATGCAAAGCAAAACCTTTAGTTTGCTAAATAATTTGCACCAAACTCACCAAGCAAAACCCTTTGTTCGTAAGACAATCCAAAGCACAACTGCAAAATAGGTGCTACAGTGACATCAAGTACAAACAAAAAGGAGGCCTCATATGCTCCCTCTTAAGATGTCAACATACCTCCTTGTTGATATCTCAAGGAAGATAGAGATCCACATCAAGGATAAACACCTTCATCACCAAGGGGATATCCTTAGCAAAAATGCATGCATTCCCAACTAGGAAGAGGATACAACTCTTTAAGCAAAGGAGATAGTTGTAAACGACATATCTTGCAACAAGTGTAAAGGGATTCTTTTCTAGGATAACTATCAAAGAGGGAGAAATATATCTTTTACATAAAGATATCAACCTCTGAATAATAGAGATCTTTAAAAAAAATAGCATTTTCAACATAAAGAGAAAAGGGGAAGGAGTTCAAGAATAGACACCTTCCCTATTGCTTAGAAAGGTATTCTTGCAGAAGGATGATTTTCTTTCAACACCAAGAAGAGATTATTAATAAAAGATATGCACTTTCAAGGAAGGAAGAGGTCCTAATCAAGGATAGATACCTTCAAGAAAGGATAAAATCCACATGAAGGACAAAAAATTCTACTCAAGAAAGGAAATCCTTACAAAAGACACAACTTAACAAAGGGAAAGCAGATCCTTAGGAAGGAGGGGAAAGAGAACTATCCTTCCCCCAGTGTGGCAACACGAATAACTAGGCTATTATGTTGCTAGCCAAGTATAATTGCACATGAAATTGTACCACCATGAATTCAAAGAGCCCCCAAAATGTATGCCACTAATGTCACAGTGAGGAGCAACATAATAGGTCCAAGAAGTGCTAAGGTACTTCATTTATGTTTGGATTTAGAAATTGAATGGTATCAAATGTAATATGAATACGAGTTCTATCCTAAGTTACAACATTTGCTCCTCCCTGCTGGAATTTGAGTTTCAGTTCACAGGAAATTCTGGTTCGATGCAAATTTGCTCCAAGTTCGGCTGCAAACACTCAAATTCACCAAAAAGTCTCTCAGAAGGACCTTGTAAGACTTTTGGACGAATTTGGAAGACTTTTGGTTTGGACGCAAGAACCTGGAATGAATTTGGGGTGAATTTGACTGAAAACGTCATTTTCATTGACTTTTTTATAAAGTTTGTTTTCTAACTTAGGTCTATTTGACCCTCCAACCCTAAAAGTGACCACTAAAAAGACCAAAAAGGTTGTTTTAACTTTTATATGTCATTTGTGCGTTAATATCAGCATAGTGGTGTATGAACTTATTTGCTGCTGCATATATATATATATATATATATATATATATATATATATATATATATATATATTCTTGTACGGACAAACCCAAAATGAATCTGAACCCAACCCAAATTTTTTTTGGACGAATTTCAAACTTGAATCTCGAACCCACATCCGTACTGGAATCCGAACTGGCAACTTAGGTTCTATCATATAAATCTTGAACAAATTCTTTGAATGCTCTACTATTAGCAAGAAAGTGAGAATAATTGCAATGAAAGAGACAAAATGTACAACCATTGTTTTGCTTAATGTTACTTATGTATCTTATGAAAGGAAAAGTCATGTTTTTGTTATGTTTAAGTTTCCAAAAGATTATTTTTGCAAGATCTAGCAAGTGTCCAAATGGATAGGCTTTGTTTCTTGTGGGATAGGAGGATTAGGCTTTGGCACATGCATAGGTAAGGAGGGAGGAGGAAATCCTGCACCTTCTTTAGTGTATTGCCTTGGAGGTTTTATAAGGACTTTAATTCCTTGTTCCATCTTCCAAGATCTTGTCCAATGTAACCTTGTTTAGAAATGATGTCAAAACCAAGTTTGAAATTTGCTTGCACATGGAAAGGACTTTTGTCATAGATCTCATTGAAGTTTGTTGACTAAGTGTATTTTGAAGTGCCAAAGGGATGAATAGAGGAAGAGGAGATCCTTGTAGGAGGATGCACATCTTCATCATTACTTATATTGATGCAAGGAACAAAGGTTTGGTAAGAAGGGTTCTGATTGTCTAGAGTTTCATCCTTACTCAATGTTATATGAGGTGACATATCATCAAGGAAATACATAACATCATCTTGTCTTAAAATATTTTGATGGCTAAGATGAACTCTAGGAGAATGAGGAGGTTCTAGGGTGATAGAGGTGTTAAGGTTTAGATTAATGTTTGAATCTTGTCCCTCATGCACCAAAGTAACCCTATGATATGAGGATTCATCATTACCCCCCAATGCTTGATCTCCATTAGAGAGATCATGATAGGAGCATTACTCTTTCCTCATGATTAAGGGATTTTCTAGGAGAGGTACAAGCATTATTCATCTCTATATCATCCCTAGGAGGATTATCAAAGGTCACACTTTAAACATCCCCAAAATTTTAATGTAAGTCAAGATTCAATGATCATATGCAAGAATATCACCATATAGCAAGATGAAGTATGTATGAGAGCTTTAAGAAAGGAAGTGAATGTAGGAAACATTTTTGAAATCCTTATGATGCAAAACATTAAAATACAATAGATCAATGCAAGTGAAAGAAGCCATCATTTAACACATGATTTTGATAAATATAGCTAATAAGCAGTGTAATCATATTTGAAATTGCAAACCAACCAGATCTTGTGAAATTCATAATGAAAGATCAGATCTGAAAACTTCCAATCAGAAATATGCAAAAGTCATGTTAGGTTCACCAAAATGTGAGGTAGTGGAATAGGGATCCATTAGGCTAAACTCGGAATCAAGCCTGTTCACATACACCCACATTGAAGGATAAAACTAATTGGCCCAACTTCAAACTTATTGGAAAGAGATGGGCTCATATTGAGTGGGAATTATCCTTTTTTGTGTGTGGATTGAATTGGATTGATTAATACAACAAGAACTAGGTATAAGATAGGAGATTGCACATTAATCAACATAACTGAAGAGCTACAGGCCTGATAAATGATAAATTAGTACTGAATACATATCTGGAGAGGAAAATGAGAGAGGAACCTACCACTGAAATTTAGGCTCAAAATGGCAGGACATTTGGCAGGCGACAGTCGTAATGATGTCCGAAGATGATATTGCTTACGAATCTGAAATCGAGATGTTGCTTTGATGTTTCCTTTCAAAAATCTCAGAAAATGTGTTGGAATAATTCACTAATTGCGGACTATGTCAATAATTGACATCATCCTACTCACTTTTTCAGGATCTGAATCTTCTTTTCTCAGTCCACACTCCCTGGATCTGCAACAGTTCACACCTAGATTTGAGAGTCTGCACACGAGGAGAAAAATAGTGTTTGTGTTGTATAGGGGCTTGCCTAAATGAAGCTTCGGGAGGATTCAACCTTCCCAACAACAATGATGATTAGGAAATAAGCTTAATCTAAAGTGCGATGCTAAATAGGCAAGCCCCAAGAGGATTTAACCTTCCCTACAACAGTGATGATTAGCATATAAGCTTAATCTGAAGTGCAATGCTGAATATCACAAGATTATTGCTCAAGCTTGATGATATTGATGGATGCTAATGCTCTTCGAATAAGATCTTCGAGAGTTGATGCAACAACATGACACCTCAAACATGATCAATCATAAAAGCTCTTTGACATGATGATTATTGCAACGTGCTGTTCCTTAATGCTCAGATCTAAAGAAATTCGCCCACAATGCTAGCTATAGGAAGTTATTAGAATGCTTGAAGATAAAATGAATGAGGAGACAATGCTCCTATATATGATTCCCAAGGTATTTCATAAATTAGGCCGATCTCCAATAGTCATGCAAATATTGAGATCAAATAACAATTGGCGGGAACCAACAAGTTACCATATTCAAATTTGGGCCCAATTTGGAGGGGCTATGGTGCCTATGTAATGTTCCCAAACCCTGGCAAACTTTCTTACTCTGGAAATGTACTATGTAATGTTCAATGTGCAGCAATGTCGTGTCCGTATGGTGATTGTTCCTGGAGTGGCCAACAGAGGTGGCATACGGTAGAAGGAATTTACCGTACAGTGGGGAAGACAAATGTAGGCCGCATGGTAGGAAGACCGTACGGCTTGGAGGGCCACACGGTATTGTGCCTAAGGCCGTACGGATTACAGGGCCGTACGGTATGGTTGCCTGAGACTGTATGACTTATAGGACCATACGGTATTGGTGCTCAAGCCATACGGAAAGCAGGGGGCTGTACGATATGTTATAGGCACGCGTCCAGTTCCTTGATACCCACAGGTCCTCTTTATCTTCTCCTTCGAGTGTTGAACTAAGTTATTTTGTAAATGAATTTTAGTGCTTGATACAATGTTGGAACAAGTATTTGCAAGCGGAAATAACAATATGATTATATAGCATTTCAAATTTGCCAGATCCAAAACAAGAGAACAAACAGAATAGGGTGAGGGTTGAATCCCACCAAAACTGCAAATACCAAATAGGGAGGGTCTCTTACCTCCGAAATGGCAGCCAACAGAATCCCAACAGCAATTCGCAATTACAAATAAAATATCAAATCTCAACACATAAATTTCATCCTACATGCCGGACATAAATACTCGTTGGAGAACTCCCGAGGGTGCACAAATAGAGCCGATGACGACAACTACACCTATGCCAAAAATAAAATATGGGCCCGAGATAAACTAAATTTATTGGACCCAAATACAATTATTATTTATTTTATTTAATGACGGGGACATTACAGCCCTCTCGTCCCAACAATTGCTTATCCTCAAGCAATTTCAGGCTAGGGTGTTCTAGAATCTCTTCTCTTTCCTAGGTAGCATCTTCTAGCGGTAGATCTTTCCAGCGTACAAGAAATTCTTTGATCATGCGTGTCCTCAATCTTTTCTCCCGAATGTCGGTGATATCCACTAGTTCCAAAACTAACTTCCCTCCATCGTTGAGGGGTGACAGGTCTGAAGAGATCGTGACCTGTTGACCCACAACTTTCTTCAGGAAAGAAACGTGGAAGACGTTGTGGATTCGGCTGTACTCAGGTAGATCCAATTCGTATGCAACCTCGCCCACCCTCCTTGTCACACTTTCCAGAAACCTTTAGAGAGGATTGCCAATACGGTTGCAGTTGGAGGTATACCAAATCCCCAACCTCAAAGCTTCTCTCGATTCGATGCTTGTCAACATACATTTTTTGCTGACTTTGAGCCCGTTGGAGATTTTCCTTGAGGAACCTTAAAATATCTATTCCCTCCTGCAACTAGTCTTTGGCTTTTAGTGCGTGACTGTCACCCAAAGCCAAGTTCACGAATGAAGGAGGTTCATACTCGTACAAAGCTTTGAAGGGCTCCATTCCAATGGACATGTGGTAGGTGGTGTTGTAATAGTACTCCCCTAGATGTAGCCATTTGACCCATGCCCTTTGTTGCGCGGAAACATAGTTTCTGAGATACCTTTCCAGCCATTTGTTCACAATCTCCATTTGTTTGTTAGTCTGGGGGTGATAATTGTTGCTTGGTGACAATTCCGTTCCTACTAGCTGAAACAATTCTTTCCAGAAAGTACTGAGGAAGCGGCTATCTCTGTCGCTAACTATGTATCGAGGGAGCCCGTGTAGGCGGAACACCTCCCGGAAGAATAAGTCTGCCACCTATGAGGCTTGATACTCCGTTGAAACAACAAAGAAATGCACATACTTGGTTAATCTATCAACCACCACAAAGATGCAGTCTTTCCCTCGCTCCTTAGGGAGCCCAGAGATGAAATCCATTGAAATGTTGTCCCACTTTTGCTTCAGAATCGGTAATGGTTGAAGTAAACCTGTTGGCAGAGTGTGTTCGGATTTATTTTGTTGACAGATAGCACATTCCCGACCGTACTATAATATATCATTCTTTAGGCCCTTTAGTGAAAACCTTTCCCTGATCTACCTATAGGTCTTCAAAAATCCTTAATGCCCGGCTAATGGCGAGTCATGCATTTCTTTCAAGATTTTTTCCTTCAATTTGGATTCAGGCACCAGATAAATTCTTTGTAGAAAATAATATCATCAAACACCTTATACCTGTCGTCTTGAACTTCTTCGTCCAGCAGTTGGCATGCGAACGTGTTTTTGGAGTATTCGACCAACAAATGTGCCTTCCAATCCGTTGAGATCTAAGATAAGGAACATATGGCTGACTTCCTTGATAATGCGTCAGCCACCACATTATTTTTTCCTTTTACATACTTAATGTCAAAATCGAAAGCCTGCACTTTGCTTACCCATTTCTGCTGTCGTTCGTTCAATTCCCTCTGTTCCAGAAAATGTTTGAGGCTGTTTGATCTGTACGGATGACGAACTTGGCTCCGACGAGGTACTGCCAAAATTTTGTCAAGGCATGCATGATGGCGAGCATTTCTTTGTTGTATATGGAATACAACCTTTCGGTCCTTGAGAGCTTCCGGCTTTCAAAAGCAATTGGGTGGTGGTCATGCATCAGCATGGCCCCGATACCCCTCATCGGAGGCATTGCACTCTAGGATGAAAGGCCGATTGAAATTTGGAATTGCAAGAACCGGACAAGAACTCATAACCTCCTTGAGCCTTTCAAACGTTTGATGTGCCCGTTCACTCCATTGGAACGACCCCTTCTTTGTCAGATCGGTGAGTGGCGCGCTCAGCTGTGAGAATCCCTTCATGAACCGTCTATAGTAACTACATAACCCAAAAAACCCACGTAGTTCCGAAAGAGTTTTTGGAGGCGGCCAATCCAAGATAGCCTGAATCTTCTCTTGATGTACCCGAACTCCTCGGCTACTAACGATGTGCGCTAGATATAATATCTTTGTCATCCCAAATTCACATTTGGATCTTTTGGCGAACAACAGTTGTGACTCCATAATCCCAAGCACTTCTTCCAAATGCCTTAAATGCTCCTCCCATGTTTTGCTGTAGATTAGTATATCATCGAAGAATACCAACAAGAACTTGCGCAACTGTTTGTTAAAAATGTGATTCATGCAAGATTGGAATGTAGCTGACGCGTTGGTCAATCTGAACGGCATGACCAAAAATTCATAGTCCATAATGACAACAGAATTCGGTTTTCTCCACATCTTGTTCTCTCATGCGGATTTGGTAATACCCCGAACGAAGCTCTAGTTTGGAAAAATAGATTGCGCCGTGTAACTCATCCAGCAACTCATCGATCATGGGAATCGGATACCTGTTCCTGATA
Source organism: Chamaecyparis obtusa (assembly GCA_027943335.1). Taxonomy (NCBI): domain Eukaryota; kingdom Viridiplantae; phylum Streptophyta; class Pinopsida; order Cupressales; family Cupressaceae; genus Chamaecyparis; species Chamaecyparis obtusa. Next base: position 20,693 of record BSBK01007571.1, on the reverse strand, counting down.
GTCCTTTTGTTCAGTGCGCGGTAGTCTACACACATACGCAACATTCCGTCCTTTTTAACCAATACTACTAATGATGCAAGAGGATTGGAGTTGGGCCTGATCCAACCCTTGTCAAGATGTTCCTGTATTATTTTTTCAATCTCATCTTTAAGCCTCTTAGGGTGGCGGTATGACACAGTGATAACTGGTTTGGCTCTAGTCGCCATCTCAATGGTATGTTCAAACCGACGGTGTGGTGGTATTCCTAGTGGTATGTTGGCAAAGACTTGGTGATGTCTATCCAAAATAGTTTGAATCTCCTCAGCCTGGTAGTCAGCCCTTTGTCCCTGTACAGGTTTTGGTGAGATGAAATAGTGTGCGGCCTAGACCACATCGTCGTGTTTGAAGATTGCTTCCATTCGTCGGGCTGAAATTTCCTTTGGTCCTCCATTGGACATCCCTCTCAACACAATCTTCTTGTTGTCCACCTCGAAGGAGAACTCTGTTCGTTTGAAGCTCTGTGTGTATTCGTCCAATGTTTCCATCCACTGAATGCCTAGAATGACTTCCATGTCGTCCAGATCGACCACAAAGAAATCATCCGTCATTGTGTGGTTTCTCATGGTGATGCTCAGTTGCGAAACCAGATGGGTGCATCTTAACAGGTTTCCTCCCGCCACTTTGATGTCAAATCCTTGGTGTGCCTCCGTACACAAACTCCGCCAACTCACCAGTGACGAGTTAATGAAATTGAGTGTGGCTCTGCTATCAAGAATGACCACGACCTGTTGCCCTTGGAGGGTACCCCAGACCCAAAATACAATACACCTTAGAGTCCCTGCCAGAGCCGCAATGGCGCCTCCTCTCTTCAAGAGTGTGGCGATCCTTTCTGCGCAATTGATGTTTACCACCCCAGAAGCTTCTTGTTCATCCCCTTCGGCTTCCGTGCTTGTTCCTCCTCACTGTCGGACAATACCTCAATGTAATGGATTTTTTTTTTGTGAAGGCATCGATGTCCCGGTACCCATGGCTCCTTACAGTTGAAACAAAGCTTCTTCCTTCTGAGCTCCTATCGAGTTGCCTCATCCAACGAGGGCTTCTTAGGTGGGGGTTTGTTGTCTTTCTCCCATTGAGTGAGAGGTGGTTTGGACTGTGAGTAATATTTGGTGGAAGAAGAAGAGGATATCGCCATGTCGCGTGCCTTCTTAATTGCCTCCGTGAGTGTGATGGGGTTGAATCCCTTCACTTAGCCCTTCAACGGTTCTGCCAACCCATCCATAAATAGTACCACCAATCGTCTTTCTGAAATATCTGTTTCTAGGACAGACATTCTTTGAAATTCCGTTATGTAATCGTCGACTGTGCCGGATTGTTTCAGCTGAGCCAACTCTTTGAAATTTAGTTCTGGATCTCTTCCATCAAAACAGTCTATTAGTCTCCCAGTGAATTCAGCGTAGGAGTTTATTTGATTGTGGCCGAGAGTAACCATGCCATGATGCCACCATTCATGGGCTATTCCTTCCAGATGTAGTGCGGCAAATTTGATGGCCTCATCCTCCAGCATAGGGTTGAGCTGGAAATACGTGTTTGCCTTTTGCACCCATGCTCGAGCTGTGATGGACCCAGACCCATCAAAGGATGACAAACTAACTTTGCTAATCTTCTGTCTGAGATTGTCATTATAATAGCCACGTTTGTTTCCGCTAGAGTATCTCATTCTCAACTCAACATAATCTTTGTAGGATATATCTCCTTCCGTATTTGTGTTCCTCCAATCTTCCCGAAGTTGATCTTGCATTTCTTGGAAAGTTGGTTGCTCTTTGTGCTGCTCTTTCGCTCATGGAGGGAAAGTCGGCATCGACAGTCGAGAGCGTACGGTTTGGGGGTTCGCCCTTCCTAAGACAGAATTGTCACTTTGTTCAGCAGATATCTTGCCTTCAGCCAATTTCGCAGTGTCTCTTCCATGAGGTGCTAAGTGTCATTTATTTGTGCCTGGTTCCTAATGAGCTCTCTCAAAAGAGTTATGACTTCGGCAGAAGGATCTTGGGGGTCCGCCATTCTACCAACTGAGTGATACCTCCTCCTCATCCTGGTATAAACTTGCATTCACTACCCACAAGTTGGTAGAATCACCAACTCTAATACCATTGTAATGTTCCCAAACCTTAGCGAACTTTCTTACTCCGAAAATGTAATGTGTAATGTTCAATGTGCAGCAATGTCGTGTCCGTACGGTGATTGTTCCTGGAGTGGCCGGCAAAGGTGGCGTATGGTAGAAGGAATTGACCGTACGGTGGGGAAGACAAATGCAAGCTGTACGGTAGGAAGGCCATACGGTGGGTTGGTGTTTGGGGCCGTATAGCATGGAGGGCTGCACGATATTGTGCCTGAGGCCATACGGCTTATAGAGCTGTACGGTATGGTTGTGTGAGGCCGTACAGTATTGCTGCTCGGGCCGTATGGAAAGCAGGGGGCCGTACAGTATGTTATAGGCATGCGTCTAGTTCCTTATACGCACAGATCCTCTTTATCTTCTCCTTCGGGTGTTGAACTAAGTTATTTTGTAAATGAATTTCACTGCTCGACACAATGTTGGAACAAGTTTTTGCAAGCAAAAATAACAATATGATTATATGGCGTTTCAGATTTGCTAGATCCAAAACAAGAGAACAAACATAATAGGGTGAGGGTTGAATCCCACCGAAATGGCAAATACCAAATAGGGAGGGTCTTTCACCTCCGAAATGGCAGCCATCAGAATCCCAATAGGAATTTGCAATTACAAATAAAATATCAAATCTCAACACATAAATTTCATCCTACAAGCTAGACATAAATACCTGTCGGAGAACTCCCGAGGGTGCACAAATAGAGCCGACAGCAACAACTACACCTACGCCAAAAATAAAATATGGGCTTGAGATAAACTAAATCGATCGGGACCCAAATACAATTATTATTTGTTTTATTTAATGACGGGGACATTACAGCCTAGTGCCTTAGTCCTCCCCCAGAAAGGGCTAGATTAGTGGTAGATAGAACATGCATAGCCCAGTTAATAGGGTTTGATCTTCATATTAGCATATGTCAATAGTTTAACAGTGAAGGGGCTAGAAATAGGCTTGGAGAGAGAAATGAGGAGACACACTAAAGCAGCGGCACATAGGAAGTGTGAAATTGTAAGGGGTTACAATTTACCACATTATAGCTGCCAACTTTGAATCTTCCCCTACTCTCTCACTATTTGCCAATTTTTGCTATGATATCCCTTAGGATATGATAAAAAAAATGACGATTACCTTTGAAGTCAATTTAATTTGGTGTTTTTGCAACCAATTCTGAAAGCATCTTGCATCACTTTATAAACAACTTTAATCTTTGCTAAAATATAGGTTATGTCCCAAATTTTCAGAAAAGAAGGTTACAGATTTATCTAAATATCTACCAATGCCTCCCATATTGGGATGAACCATATTGCCCCTAAATATCTATCAATGCCTCCCATATTAGCATGACCTTCATTGCCCCTTGAGACACCTTCCATGTTCAACTTATTGTACCCAAAAGAGGGGTTGTCCAAGGTCTATCCAACAAATTTTCCTTTTTAGGTCGAAAGGCATGCAATTGTTGAAGTCTTGGGTTGCAAAGAATTTTTTTGCATAATTTTCTCCCATTTCGGAGTGAGACTCTTAGGTAGACAAATCTCATGCTTGATAGGTTCACCAATATCTCCTTTCACTCAAACTTGTATTCAAATGTTTTGGAAGAGTGACACATGTAATGTGAATTATCTTAATAATTTGACGGTTCAATAATGCTTATAAAAATGATTTGTTTTCCACAATATTGGATCTGATATATATATATATATATAGAGAGAGAGAGAGAGAGAGAGTGGAATGTAATTGTGATGAGAGATATCAAAATAGATTGACGTAGATATAGGGTTTATAATTGACCATATATTTGAGAGTATCTGATATCTTATGCACTTAATACTTATACTGGTTGGCCTACTTTTCTCTTGTCCAATATAATTGAATTTCTTGGTGTTGTCTCTGAATTGATATATTTGAATCTATGTGGCAAATACCTAGATAAGACACAACTCCCTTAAGTGAATAAAATAATCTTGAGAAAGGAAAGGAACTTATTCGATCACTGATACCTATTCCAATTCATTCCTCTTCCCCCCTTAGAGAGGCCTTTAATACGCATTTATACCTTTGTTCGGTAACATATTTGGAGACACGTCCTTTCATAATAGATCAGTTCATTTGATCTAACTGTATCTCCTCATAACAATCGGTTCTTTCCTTGACTAATTGCATATGTTTATCATAATCGTTGCTTAACAATTGTTGTCTACCGACCATTCAATTAGTGAACTGTTTGTTATAATCGACTCTTTTATTTGATGGTTGACCTCTTGTACCTTGTCGGCTTTTTGATCGATCCTTCCTTTAACGGTGGACAATGATATGCTTTGCCGTTGCTGGTCCATCGGTACCAAGTCACTTCTACGTCACCGTACTTTAGACACACCCGATGGATTAGATTGATAAGCAGCGTTGATCATCTTGTGGCGACTACGAGCTGATAATAATTGTTCAGACACACATAACCTCCATGTGGAATGCCATTGCTGAAGGGCCTTTCTATTGTTATCCATGTGGAAACTATGCTTAAGTTGGTGTTTTAGAAATCATCACAGACTATGATCAAGGGGATTGATTACGTTCTCATCGCTACTGTCGAACATGATAAAAAATGGGAGTGACAACTATAAGTATTAATATGGCTGTTCTTATCGTTTTCATAAAACAATATCGCACCATTGGTGAGAGCAGTGGTGATATAAGATCCGATAGTCTCTGGTCACCCAATCTTTAATGGTAGAAATCAATAATGGGGTCTTCCATATATTGGTCGATACCTATAATGGTTATTTATTAATATTATTGTATTGATAAATTATAATATTATTTTACTCATTTATTAAGCCGATAGGCTTTTTATTGTGGGCATCGCCCATGATGGAAAAGTGTCTGATATGGAAAACTTTGCCCAGAACTTTTCCGGTAGACATTTTCTTGGATCTGCTGTGAGGCTGAGAGAATGGCCCCCCATTTTCAATTTCAGTTCGCAAATGAAGTTTCTTGTTTGCCTGTGTGCCATGGATGGAGGCTAAGAGAATAGCGTATGGACAAACTGCTAGGGCAGAGACGGGCATGATATTAGGGTTTTTGTCTCATTTTGAACTTAATGGAGACATTGGAACAAGGTTTGGATGTTCACCAATGCACAAACAGGGTGTGTTGTGTTTTGCAGAATGTCTAAAAACATATGGTTTTCATGGATGCAGCTGTGGTTGTAGGAATGGCATGAAATGGAGTTTTGAATGGCTCAGAGACTCTCAAGCTAACACATATGACATGAGTAATGGTTTGTTTGAGGAGGAAAAGGTTTGGAGGTGGTCACTGTAAGGGACATCACAGCTGTGCGTAAATGAGCTCGCAGCCCAGAGACTAAAACCATATGTTTATAGAGGAATTATTCGTTGATGCAGAACAAGTAAAAGCCCTGTTCCATTTCCTTGACCTTTGCCCGCAGGATGTGCTTCTGGATCTTCCCCATTGCAATTTTAGGCAAGGGGCCAAATACCACCAATTTGGAAACCATATAACGAGGCAGTCTGTCTGCAATATTTCATAGTATGAAGCCTCTTCGTCAGATGTTGCAACTGGTTTACTAGACATTTATACGAAATGTGGGAGCACAGATAAAGCCAATGAACTGTTTGACAGAATGCCTTAAGGAATTGTGGTTTCATAGAATGCCATGATTGCAGGATATTCAAAAAAATGACTTGCACAAATGGCTTCAGAAACTTTCAAGCAAATATAAAGTGTAAAACCAAATTCGACAACCTCTGCCAACATCCTTCCCACCTGTGCCAAAATGGGAGCTCTCAAACAGGGTATGGACATCCATTAAAGCTTAATGGAAGGGGATCTTCTTTCAGATATTATAGTTGGAAATGCTTTGGTGGACATGTTGCAAAATGTTGATGCATGGATAAGAAATATTATTTGTTTGACAGAATGCTTCAAAGAGATGTTATCTCGTGGAATAGAGTGCCTCCAAAATATACTCAGAATAAATTTGTTGAATACGTGCTAGAAACTATCAAGCAAATGCAATTGGCAGTTGTGAAATCAAATTCAACCTTTGCAGCATCCTGCCTGCCTGTGCCAAAATGGGAGCTTTGGAAGAGGGTAAAAGTATCCATCAAACCATAGTGTGAACAGGTTTCTATCCATGCTCACAGCCTGTGCTGAAATGGGAGTTCAAAAACAGGGAACGGATGTCCATCAAAGCATAAAGGATAGCATAATTTCTTCAAATGTTGTGCTTGCAAGTTGCAACTACCCTAGTATACATGAACGTAAAATGTGGAAGCATAGTCAAGCTATGTCAACTATTTGACAAAATACCTCAAAGAATGAAGTCTCATTGAATAAAACACATGTTTCAGATCCCACTCAAATGTGTGCATCTCAGTTGCTGGGTAGGATAGACATAAAAAAGATTCTTGCATTGAGTTGTATCAAACTGTGCCCTAATTCACCAGAACATATATATCAAACAATGTGAATGTGGCAGCAGGAATAAATTAGTGTACAATAAGACAGGAAAACATGGGTATAGTCACTTCCCTATCCACAGTCCAATTGTGAGAACAGGAGAATAGTTAGTTGATTGGGATAATCCGAGGATCTCATAGATATAAATTGGAGAGAGTTTTCTACACTTTAGTAGAATGAATATGAAGATGGAATAAATTGTGGTCTTCTTTCTTTGATATCATTAACAGAAGGAGACCAGGAGAATACGTACAATGTTGCCATCTTTGTTGTGCTTACAAAACTATTTCAGTCAATGACATTAGGGAATGATTTATAAGCCACAAAATGTGGAAGTATAGACAAGGGAAGTGAACTGTTTAACAAAATACCTCAGAGAAATATGGTCTGCACAAAATGGATTTGTTCAAAATGCTCTAGAAACTTTCAAACTAATGCAATTGTTAGGTATAGAGCCAAGTTTCACAACTTTTTGTCAGCGTCCTTCCTATCTGTGTCATAATGGGAGCTTTCGAGCTGGGTATGGACATCCATCAAAAGATAAAGGAAGAAGGATTTTTGTTGAAAAATAAAGAAATACAATTCTTTCATGAGGAGGATCAAAAGGCTAAACAAATTGAAATTGAAAAGCACTGATTTCAGCGCAGAGACAAACGGGAGAACAAGAAAGAAATGGGATTCTGAAGAATACCCAAGATTGGAGGCTCAGAAATCGACATGAGAAGCAAAGAAAGAGTATGTGTGGCTCAATGTTATGGTCATTTTCCATTGTGGGTAGCCTAATTCTACAATTTTATGATGCGGAGTTTCACTTCCACTGTAATTTTGATCAAGAACACACCAACTTTCCGAGACTGATTATAATTACAAAAGAACTTTCCATTGTATATTTGAATGGCGGAATGTGTGTACACAGTGAGACGTCACAATCTGTCGCTACTCTGTTGAAAGGTCTCTCCTAAATGAAACCTCGGCCATGAGCGTGACATCACTATTGGCTACACCATTGCACCTCATCTGGTGCAAGCGCTAGTTAATAGGTAATAGTGATTTATTAATATTATTTAATTATTGTAATAAATCATAATTATAATATCAGTATTTTCACTTATAACATTATATTATTCCATATCAATTAATATATTATATTAATGATATAGTTAGTTTTAATAATAAATTTATTATTATTTGTTCATTTATTAATTTTTTTATTATTATTTATTATTAAACTCTAGTCACAAAAGGGGACATCACACCGTAGCCTCAAACCACTTACTGATTGGTGGCACCTTTTTCAACTTGGCTTCATACCAGATTCGCTACACTTCTGCTGCCAAATAATGACTGAGAACAGAACTCGATGTGTAAATACCTCTCATAGGATCTTCGTATTGCTCTGATACCAAAGCAACTCAAGTAAACATAGAAAGATCGAATGCTCTTATACAAAATGTAGCAGATAGATAGGGAAGAAACATCTGCAATATAGCAGTACAAAAAATCAGTAACATCTTAATATTTTCAGATTAAAATGCTTTTCGAAGTCTCATCTCCCCTTTAAAAACTGTTTCCACACCCTTTCCTATTCAAAGTATAATTCTTCCCCTAACCCCAAGTCACAGCTCTGCTAATTTGAACATGAGCGAATACAAACACGTAACAACTATTTTCCAAAAGACTAAGCCATTACAAACCACTTCTAAACTTAACAAATACAGTTTGACTTGCCTCTTGATTCTGAGGAATTGGTTTACATCAAAGGATAAGGCTCTAAGGGATGTATTACCATGGTGGGCATTTGTCCAATGCAAGATGAGTTGCAGCTGCTATTTGAATTACATGAGCAAGACAGATGGCATCATTCAATGCTGGCTCAAAACCATATGTGCTGCTGTTTTGAGTTAGTGATACCACAACAAAAAAAAAATGTTTTTGTCATGTGCACTGCTCAATTTGTTATGAGTTAGGGATATCCAAATGATCTAAAGGCATTTCAGTGAGTTCCTTTATTAATAATTATGTGGCAATGATGGCTTACTTTTTGTTGCGAAATGGAAACAATCAGTTGTGAAAGTGACTTATAGATATGCAAGATTATAAGAAGTGTGTTGTAGCACAATAAAAATGACCTAATCTCCTCTTGACTGCTTCTAGTTACTATCCAGTAATCAATAGACACCAGTGATCCTTTGTCCGCCAAGATCAGATTTAAACATTAAATATCATGGCAAGTTGCATTATTACCAAGATAAGATGCTACCAAATTTTTAGGAAGTTTGTGCTTTTTCATATTTTTGTGTTGCATATTCATGTAAGTTAATGATTCAAAGGGGATTGGCCAATATTCACTGCTAATTTATTAAGGTTTTTAATTGTTTTATCACTTTTTGTATCATGTTATTAACTAATTATATAATAATATAAGACCTTTATGTTTTGTTGATTTCCAGTTGCAGTCTATTTACCCTTGTTTATTCTCTCCACAAGATTAGATCAAAATTGCATGTCTTGTATTTTTTTTTTTTATATACTCTTCCCACCTCTCTAGAATGCCGTATTTTTGCCTCACTCCAAAGTTCACGGACATCAAGATCTGGAACCTGGACTATCATAGCTTGTCACAGGTCTGGTTTATGATAAACTAGGTTCTTCCATTTGAAGAACAGGTGGGAAACTTAAGCTGAAGCATATGGAAAGCTTAGCTAAAGCATTTATTTTATTTCCTTTCCAAATTCCTCCTAACTGAATTCTGTAATCTATTCGGTAATTAACTGTCTGTCTGAATTTAAATTGTTTTCATGTCCACAGAAAGATGTTTTATTGGTTTGTAGCAACGCAATGTCCTACAATGCACCCGGAACAATCTACCACAGACAGGTATAATAATGGCACCTAATTCTGGTTTTTGGTATTGTTATGCAACTGTGAGGAAAACACCTTGGGATATCATTTCAGATTGTTTTTTGTCATATTTAGCTTTTATGGTTTTAATGTTGTTCTATTTCAACTTTGATATTACTCTAGTTAGTTTACTTCTCTATCAGTAAGATTATTTCTCTGCTAATTTGTAGATATTAATGATATTTACCAATTCTTTTTATATATACAATTTCTGAAAAATAGTGATTCCTTGCTTCAGGCTCGCGCTATACAGGAATTAGCAAGAAAAACGTTTCAATCTTTACAATGTGATCCTGAAGGGAGTGAACTAGAACGAGAGCAAAAATCTGCAGTAAAAGCAAAGTCTGTTTATTATTCTAAGAGCCATCAAGGAGGGGTAGATGGGGAAGGCCTCGCTTGGAATCCACAAGATCAGACTTGGCTTCTGGTACAAGCCATGCTATCAGTGGAGAACGTGTAGACTGGTCTAATGATGCAATGAAATTAAGGAAGGGAGTTATCTTGGACAAGTCTGGCACTTTCTTGGAGGCTACAGGACGAAATCTTCAAGGGCATTTCAATGCAGATGTTAACAGTCCAGCTGAGTTGTCAGAGGAATTCTCAGGTTGATCTCAATCTTCTGTGAGTTTTTGCCACTGTATTGTAGCAAAAGTAGAATCAACCCAAGTTTGAGCCCCCTTACATTGAGAATGTGAACAGCTTCCATGAGGAATAACTAGTATTTAAAGGGGCTATCCATGATTATTGTTTTGCCTTTTGGTGTTGTGGAGTCTAGGATACACCTTTAAGGGCCATATATACTACTTGCATATGCTTGAAGGTTTGCGTGTAATGTTTGGGTATACCTCTTCAAGATTTATATCTAGACAGTTATCTTTACTGTCAAACTATTTTCTCTTATCGTCCCTTAAATGTCTTGAGTCCTCATTTCAGGTTCAGTGCTGAAGGGAACAACTTTTAGAGATGGGAGAAGAGAGCAACTGTTTGATGAGAACCGCCGTGCTACTTACAAGCCGTGGAATGTTTTAGTGACTGGAAATGAGTCACTATTTGTTACACTTGGGGATTCCAAACAGCTAATTAATGTATGTTCCATGTTTAGCATCTGCTAATTCATGTCACCTAGATTTTTATTTCTCATTACAAGTGTTCCAAATCTGATATGTTGCATTTCAGTATTTGCAGACTGGAATTCAATCGGAATATGCATATGCAAGGAGTCTTGCCCGTTTCTCAGTAGAGCTAGGTCATGCAGCCTGGACAATTGCAGCCAAGAAAATAAAAAAATCTCTGCCTTCTAATGTGCCATTTGGTCCAGGATGGGTGGGTGAGTATGAGGTTCCTCACAGTGCATTGCTGTTTCATGAGGAGAGTAATGATCAACAAACTGCTATCCCATCTAATGCCATTCCAACTAGCAATGATGTGAATAAGGTGGTTCATTCAACAAGTGATCAAGCCTCTGCAAAAAATCAAGATTTTGAAGGACATTCCTCTCTATCTAGCAGTACTATGGCTGCTCCCACCTGTGTAGCCCCTGTGACTGAATCTGCTGCAATACCTGTAACTCAATGTATGGGTTCACATGTGAACAGTGATAAAATTATTAAATCACATACACAAGTAGTAAAAGAGATTGAGTTGAAGTCAGCTTCACCAGTTGTGGAGTCCAGGGAGGATGACATGACTGGTGCTAAGTTTTCATCAGATGTATCCCAGTCGAGATTGCTTGAAATTGTCTCAAGAAATAACAAACTTATGCAATGGACATCTAGTAGACAGGCTGATCGGGCACAACCTGTTTCTAGTCTTCAGGTGAGTGCTGCTGAAAGGATATTGGATGTCACTTCAAACCACATGGCCAGGGAGTCACATGATGAACTAAAACCACCAAACAATTCTGGTAGTCATAATGTTGCATCAAATACTGTAGAACCTTCTGCACCCAATTATGAAGACAGTGGAAGATTTGCTCAGGCATCTCAATCCTCACGTAGTCAAGAGCATGTAATGCAAGATTTAAATCAGTTTGTTAATTCAACCCAAAGCAAAGTGCCTGGATTGCAGCAGATAGCTTCCAACATGTCTATTAATACTCCAATATTTGGGTTTTCCTCAGCTCAATCAAGACAAACAACAGTTAACCGAGGGGATGCCGTGGCAGAAGCATGGGCTCGATCTCAAGCTGGAGATCTTGCCCTTGCCGATGCTGCTCCTGTAAGTAAAATGCAGGTAACATCCGACAGATATTATAATCTACAGCAGTCTCAAGTAAGGTCATCTTCTAGTTTTCCTCAGTTTATGCAACAACAGCCACCATTCGATATGTCATTATATATGCAGTTACAACAGAGCAGGATGCATCCTCAGAGCATGTCAAAATTTTCTTACACGGTTTCTAGAGGGAATGGAAATCAAATGGCAGTTCCTTCGAATTTAAATGCCCTTAATCAAATTAATTATATGCAGACACCAGTGGGTTCTGAAGTTCCTCAATCCCAACAATACTTATGGCAATCTTTACCCTCTAAACATCCTTTTCAGCAGACATCGGATTTTCTGCATTCAATTCCACCAGATTGAATGTAGGATTTCAGTCTCCGAAGTCTCCAGGTAGGCAGCCCTCTGGAGTTCTGACTGATTCACAACCTGATTTAGCCCTCCAGCTTTGATTTATTGAACATTCTTCACCAGATTCTTTGATTTTCTGGTTAGAAGCATGCAAGGTCATGCCAGCAATTTTAGTCTGTTGATTTGCAATGAATCATAAAAAATGAAGAGATGGGCTTTTCCAAGAAATAACCCATTATATTGTAAAAGAGCTAGCTGTACATTTACCAATTTCTAGGCAACTTGAGCAAGGTCTGCTGTTAATTAGCAATTTATTGTTAAATTATATAATTCTAGGTGAAGATTCACTTTTAAGGGTTTCTTTTGTTTCCGTTCTAATTGATCTCTTCACGTATAACCTCCTTGGGATGACACAGTTAGAGAAGTGACTAATGTTTTACTAATTTCATGGCATTAATCCCAAATATTCTCTCTAATGTATTACATGCTTCTTGTTTCTCTGCGGAAGACCACATCTTGTGCTTAGATTTTCAACGCTTATCCGAAAATTTCTGGCATAGGGCAGTCGGGATATCTGTACTATAAAATGGTTTCTTCCTATCTTGTGACCAGATGGTACATAGCTCAGTTCTGTTAGAACTGGTTGATAAATTTTCGAGTTCCGAAGAAACTCAGAATTATTGCTGACGAGGCCTTAACGTTTTGAAAGTCCTTGATGAAAACTAATCTTACTGTTAGTGTATTAGCTACTTAGAATTGATTTTATTGATGCGGCAACCCCATGTAATAGTACGAATCTCATCAAATTGTTCATGTATTGAACGTTATGGTTAAAATCCTTAGTAGTATTTTTGCTTGGGGCTTCTTGTTTGAATTCTAATCTGGGAAATCCTATGTTTACTTTCAAAAGGAGTCCATAATGCATATAATAATCTGTGGAATGATGAATCACGAAGGTAGAGAAACTGAGGTTTGTGAGCCGTATTTCAGTGTATGATGATCTTTCTGTTCAAGGAAGTTGCACGGAAAATTAAATTAGTTATTCAATTTGGGAATATATTTAACAAAGAAAGATGCATCACATTCAGTTTCTGTCACTAAGACGTGTAATATAGTAAATGATATAAAATATTATTGTTAGAATAATTAGTCTGTCCAATTCAATATTATTATTAATGTAGTGAAATTTGGGGATGAACTCTTTTGTTTGCGATTGCAACAATCAGTATAAAAAGTTTATTTTACAATTAAATTTTTTTATTGATTTATTTATCGACAGTCAGGGAGTACTTACTAGTTGAGCATTCTAATTTTGGGCTTCTCAAAATTTTACATGGAAATTTTAAGTCACTTCCATTTTTTATCAGCAGCTTACTTGGCAAGTCACCTGCTTATAACTAAGGTTTCAAGGCCATATCATCAAATGTGATGGCCCACATCATCAAATATGATGCTACGTCAGCATGTATTTTTTGCCGAGGTGTCCAAAACAGTCCCCCAAAAAGTGAGACCAATCCTAGTACATTTGAGACACCCATACTTATGCACTTTTTAGAATAAGGACAAATTTCATTCAATTATGGGTAGTCATCATTAGCGAAAACAATTTTAGAGTCACAACTATTAGTATAATATTGTCAAAAATATTGAATATTAAATCAACCAGTGTGGGTATTAAATTAATAACTACTATCACAACCATTAGAACATGTTTATACATCCATATCAATGAATTGACATTCTTGTTTATAAAAGAAACTAGTAAATATTATACATTACAATTTGATAAATATTATACATTATATTTAGTTTTATTAAAAACAAATACTATATAATGAACATACAAGATTGTTTAGAGGGAAACACATTCTCACGAAGGACTATGCCACTTTTTTTTAAGTAGTTTGGAACTTTGTATATGGGAGTTAACAAAGAGAAAAATCTAAGTTGTGCTATGAATTCTTCTTTTCTTCTCACTCATATATATTGATTGATTGTTTAAAATTTTAATATTATATCATGTATCATAAGAATTTCAATTCTGAGAATGAACAAGCTTTATGGTTCTAGGTAATCTTATACTTTTTAATATTAAATGTTTTAAAAATTAAGTTTTGAAGTTTTGACATTAACTATTTATATACTTTTAATAATTGTCTTATTTTAGTTACTGAAATCTGCTGTGATTAATTACAATTTAAGCTTTTCGACGTTGGATAATCATTTGGCATTGGATAATCATTTTATGACATAAAATAGACAATCACACTCGGGAAGCCACGGACTCCATTCCTTCATTGGTCTATACAAGTAGATAGAATTATTAAAAGAAATCAAATGACAATTATTTTGAATCTTTTTTTTAAAAATATATTCGATATAGATTTATAAAAAAGAGTTTGGTACATTTAAATAATGAAAGGTGAGTAAGATTTTATAGTAAATATTTTTTCTGAATGGAAGTTTTTTTAAGGAGAGATTATGCATATTTTTAGGTTGTCTTTTTATTAGTGTTAAGGGAGGGGTTATAGTTGTATAGGGTTCAATAGTACATTCATTTGTGATTATATTATTCATTTTTTTCATACATATATATTAGTTATTGTAATTAAATAATCTATATGTAAATTAAAAAATTCAAATGTTAGTTAAAATGAACTAATACTTAACACATGAAAACTAGAAATATTACATTAAAAATACATAATAAATTCATTAACAAGTGAAATAAATAATTTTTTGTTTCATATAAAATATCATAGCTATCAACCATAAGTGTGCCATTTCAAAAATAATATGTTTAGTAAATAAAATAATATGCCCACTTAAACAAGTATTGTCATACTAGTGAACAAATATTATTCTTATGTGTACAACAATAAGAGTAGCAATGCATATGCATTGGAGAATTTCATATTAATAATTTATATTGTCACAAGTATTAAAGGTGAACACAATAAATACCTTTTATTTTCTCATGAAATGTGTGAGACTGTCAAAAGGTTTTAATGTTAAGATATTGGTCCATTTTTGTTGGATATAAGTTGTATTTTATATAATAATGCGTTGTTTTTATAACAAAAAGTAATTTTTTTGTGTTCAACCATTGATTTTTTTGTGTTGGATATAAAAGTTAGAGATAACTAACATTTATGATTACTAATAGGTATTTGATCTATTAAGTTTCATATATGTAATATTTTACATAGAAATATGATATTCTACTTATAATAAATGATATTTTAAAATTTGCTACTAGGGACTTTTAGATTAAGTTTTAGTTGAATCTTTTAAAAGATGTCTTTTGGACACTTTGCACTAGATGTGCTATTTTAATGAGTTGAAGGATGAGTCACACCTTCAAACCTTATTTTTAGGTAGTTAAGTGTCCATAATACATTTCTAAAAAAATTGGAGACCTTACGATATACCATGCAATTGCTACATGTTGATGAAGTTCCATGACTTCAACGAATTTCATACATTTTGTTTATTTCATTCTTTTCAATATGGAAGGTGGAAGACAAGTTATGTTGCATGAAATAACATTTGTTTGGATTTTTCTATAGTTGGAAAAGGTGCTATTAGTAAAGGGGCAAGTTGGGTACACAAAAAGGAGGAAAAGAGATTACATCAATTCATAGATGTTTTTTATTAGGTTAGGAGACAAATGGTTTTGATCTAGCTTGCAGATGTTGGGTATGCCATGGCTTAGGAATGTAGCCCAGTCATAAGTCCCATATGGAAGATGAATAATTTGGATTAAGCAATTAATTTTTGGGTCTGTAAATAAAAAATTAAATCTCACAACATTTTGTGGTATATTTAATGGTCACAATGCTTGTGGGGCAACAATCTATACCCAACAAAATTGGAAATGCATTTACCAATCGAGTAGTCGACGCTTTTGTAAAACTCTTATCTTTGTTGGCACTACATATGGATACTTATTTTGAGTCTTAACTATTGGAAGCTAGAGGAATTTTGTTATCTCAAGTTAGCTTCTTGCTGAAAGATGGTGTTTTGTTTGTAAGTATACTTTTTTCTTTTATTTTTTATGCTGTCAAAATTTAAGGATGCATATAATATGAAGTTTGTTTTTTTAAAGACAGATAGAGATCTAGTGAAAGAAATATGGACTGGCCTAGATAATTGGAGAGTATGTCAATTTGAGGAATTGTAACCCTTTTGAAGGTCAAGTGAAAACTTGATGGGGTAATGGATTATTGTCCAATAATTTGGAGGATATGTGATACAAGAGTTAGAGGATATTTGATAAACGATATGTATTTGTTTATTTCAATCAACATGTTTTGTTGTGGAATTTAAACCTCAAGGAGGGGGGGGGGGTTTGGAATATTAATGTTTACATAATAAAGTCACCTTAGCGACTAGTTTGTTTTTGCTAATTAATAGTTACATACATTCTTATAAGTTGGTAGTTCAAAGGAAGTCATGTAATATTGTAACAAACTCAAATGTAACTCTTAATAATAATAATAATAATAATTTACTATGCAAAATGTAAATGATTTTGATTTTTCCAACAATATGTCCATTGAGTCACACTATTTACTCAATGAAAATATCTCTTTGAGGTCCATACTCCTAACTATAGTTTGAAAGTAATGAGAGGATTTTTAGGAAAAATTCTTTGAATAAAGAGAGTTTGAAATAGATTTGAAATTCACCTTGCAAAATTATAGTGTATTTTACCAAATTCATCTTAATATAAGAATGAAATATCGATTCTTTTGTGCCCCATTATATTTCTTGTGGAAAAGCAATCATTTGACCCTAAAACAATTAAAACATTGACAAACATACTATAGATCTTCCTTGGACTAAGCTTATAAATAAATTTTTGAAACTCAACTTTGATGGTGCAAGTAAAGATAATCCCAATCCAACTACCTATAATTGTATGTTGCAAGATGAACATGTCTTTCTCATTGCCCTTAGAATTGGTTTCATTGAATAGAATACTTACAATATTGTTGAATTAGAAGTTAAAAAAAACAAACTATATTGAGTTCCTTTTATTTGTTTCCCCCATGTTGTTTTTGATATTAAATAACATAACAAGGGTGTTGACCCTTACATAACCATAGCCTGCAGACATCAAAAGAGATCAACACCACATTAATAGTAAAGGTATTTTTGATCGAGTTCAACAATCTAACAAGGGGGGCGAACCTTACACAACCACAACCAAAAGGTGTCAAGAGATTGGTAGCACATAAACAAAGGTGTTGGATTTTACAAGTGAAGGATTAAAAACAAGGTCAAGAACAAACCATTAACAACACAACTAGTAATCCACATCAAGATTGGGAAGCCAACTCACTCATAGTAGGGGAAGGAGAATGAGAGATAGAGTGATTCTTCCTTCATCGATGGACAACTGCCCAAGTAGTAATATCACTAGGGCTCCCACAATATAGTAGTGGAAGCCCCTTGTGGGACTGTCAACACTGAAAACAAAGTGTTGGTAACATTTAATATCATTCGCTAAAGGATAGAGTAGATCTAGAGCAACAGTCAAAGAAGGTTCTTCGTGGTCATAAGGGACCACACCAATAATGAGAGGTGGAGTTAGGTCCACTAGATCAGAGGTGGCCAAATTAGTAGAGGCATCATCCTAGGGGGATCATCATCATCTTGTGAGGAGTCTTCAAAGGTAGAATCAAATGCAGAGTTAGAAGCTTGGATCATCAAATGATCATCATTTTGCATTCTTCCACCAAGTAGAAGCACCTTTATGATGCAAAAGAGAACAATCTATAGCTAGATGGCCAATAGAGAAGCATCACCAAAACTGAAAGGAGAGGCCCTCATAATCCAACAATTGAGTCCAAGGCCTGTCGCCAACCATGAGCACCACATTCCCTAATAGTGGTGTTGAGATATCCATGTCAAGCAAAATGCAAGTGAAGGTAGAGCATCCCAATGAATTCGTAGCCTCATCCACCTTCAAGAAATGGAAAATAGAGCTTTAATGGCGTGAAAGCAAGAAATCTCTAAAAAATGGAGTGAAAGATTAAGGAGACAAACCCACACTGGGCACACGCTGAGCGGTTTAGTAAATAGGTTGA
>BSBK01007570.1:672500-677311 GCA_027943335.1 Chamaecyparis obtusa | reverse complement strand
AGGAAGTCTCCATGACCCCTATGGACACATATGGAATGTTCAAATGTGTCTTAAGGGGTCATACGACCCCTTTGAACACACTTGAGCATTCAAATTTGTCAAAAGGGGTCATGGGGACTTCCTAGGGGTCCTAGTATGCCTTATCACTTGTTAGGACCCCTAGGAAGCCCCCATGACCCCTATGGACACATTGGAACCCTCAAGTGTGTCATAAGGGGGTCCTATGACCCCTTCAGACACACTTGAGCATTCAAATGTGTGAAAAGGGGTCATGGTGACTTCCTAGTACGCCTTAATCACTTGTTAGGATCCCCTAGGAAGTCCTCATGACCCCTATGGACACATTCAAATGCTCAAGTGTGTCTTAAGGGTTCCTACGACCCATTCTAACACACTTGAGCTTTCAAATGTGTCAAAAGGGGTCATGGGGACTTCCTAGGGGGCCTAGTATGCCTTATCACACTTAAAGGACCCCCTAGGAAGTCCCCATGACCCCTATGGACATATTAGAATGCTCAAGTGTGTCTTAAGGGGTCCTACAACCCCTTCAGATACACTGTGAGCATTAAAATGTGTCAAAAGGGGTCATGGGGACTTCCTAGGGGTCCTAGTATGTCTTATCACATGTTAGGACCCCTAGGAAGTCCCCATGACCCCTATGGATACATTGGAACCCTCAAGTCTTTCCTAAGGGGTCCTACGACCCCTTTAGACACACTTGAGCATTCAAATGTGTCAAAAGGGGTCATGGGGACTTCCTAGGGGTCTTGGTATGCCTTATTATGTGTTAGGACCCCTAGGGAGTCCTCATGACCCCTATGGACACATTGGAATTCTCAAGTGTGTCCTAAGGGTCCTACGACCCCTTCGAATACACTTGAGCATTCAAATGTGTCAAAAGGGGTCATGGGGACTTCCTAGGGGTCCTAGTATGCCTTATCATGTGTTAGGACCCCTAGTAAGTCCCCATGACCCCTATGGACACATTGGAACCATCTCTCTCTCTCTCTCTCTCCTATTATAGTATATATATAATACATTATATATATATTATATATACAATACATTAGTATATATATAATACATTAGTATATATATAACACATTAGTATATATATTAAACATACATTAGTAGATATATATAAATACATATTTAAAACCTCTCTTTATATATATAAGTTCAATTTTCTCATTTACTCCTGCCATTTTTCATGTACCGAAAAATATTGGGTACCAGATATTAAATCAAGTACTCGATTATGGACTGGTGTAACTTTGACCAAAATATTCCTTGTCCCCATAGACCAGAGTAGCACAGGATTCCAAACTTTTTTCATGGGCTGCAGAAAAAAAAGAAAAAAAACTGATTTGGGGCCCATTTTTTGTTTTTTGTCAACTTGTGGTTCTCACCATGGGAAGCAATAGTCATCAAAAGGATAAATGGAAGAGGGAAGGTGGTAGATGAAGAAATTCAAGTATATAGGGAAAAAGATAGGGAAAATCACCGAAGAAGGAGAGAAGGTATGTTAAACATTAATCAAGGTGACCCCATAAATGTAGTTGCAAGTGAAGAGGATGTAGAATTTGAAAATAATATGGAAATTAATTTTGTGAATAACAATGTATGGAGTGAAGATGAAAATGTAGAGATGGAGAATGAAAATGTAGACTTGGGGAATGAAAACATAGATTTGGGGAATGACAATGAATGGAATGAAGATGAAAATGTATAGATGGAGATTGAAAGTGTAGACTTGGGGAATGAAAAATGTTGCACAAGAACCACATGAACTTACACATCTCCAAATTATATGCGAAATGAAGTCCCTTGCAATAAAGGTAATCAAAGGTCTTTTGAATCCGTGAAGCCATTTTATTGTGTACCCCTTAAGATTCGGAATACATGTTGCAAATATCATCTTGAGTTTTTCAATGCATCATGAATTATTATGGTCCATTCATTCTACTTTTCATACTAATGAAATGCTAGAGGATTGTGGTGCAAGTGGTCTTCCCAAATCATCAAGAGACCTTGCTAGATCAATTTTGTCATAGAGATTATGGTTGTTTATTTTATAAAAAAGATTGCTTAAATGTCAAGTGCTTAGAATGTGGTGGCTTTTCCAAGTTTAGGACACTGTTTTCATGAGGGTTTGGAACATAATTTTTGGAAAGACACTCGTCCAAAAAAAAGGTATATGAAACAATGAAATATACATTGAAGACTAGAGGTGAATGGGCTCTAGATGTGAGTTAGATGCAAAAGAATACAATGTTGCTGATTTTATCTTAGATTTCAAGACAAATATTTTTTACAAGTATGCAAGGCATAGTCATAGGTCTCAATGGTTGGATCAACAATTTAGGATGTGTAAGGATATTTTCCCCATTGGAACTAGTAATATCCATTGTAGACTATGGGGAGAACTATACATTTGCAGCCCCAAAATGAGACTCAAGCTCAATATTACAATTCCATTCAAGTTGCTATTTTTGTACACATCACATATAGACATTCCCCTGATAGCACAAAAGATGAGGCGAATGATAATCAAAGACTACCATTTTTATATGAGTGACAATAGGTCTCACTCTCATGAGTTTTGTTCAACATTATTTCCAGAACTATTTTGACTTCTTCTAGGAAAATGGTATTGCTATGGATAGGCATCTCATTTGGTCAGATAATTGCACCGGTCAATTTAGAATGCCAGAATGTTTTATTGGTTGTATAGAATGCATGTGGAGAGAGGTGTACCTCATATTTGGATTTTTTTTGAGTCAGAGCATGGGAAAGGGGAGCATGATGGATCAGGTGTGTGGTGTGTGAAGAGAGTTCTAGTTAAGGAGCAATTGAGGATTTCAGGTGTTGTACTTCTTGATGCTCATTCTATTGTTTTTGGTGTACTTTAGCATTTTCATAGGGGGGGGACTATTGATTCTACAGTGCATAGATTCTTTTGGTTGGTTGAGGAGGGAACTATAGGAGATAGATTGGATTGTCAAACAGTGAAAGACTCTTCAAAAATGCATTCATTCTGAAAGACTCCAATAGTAGTACATGGACCATTTGGACATGAGAGTTGGCTTGGTTTTTCCCCATGTGTTTTCAGTATGATTGGGATCATTGTGAGTCAAGTGAGTGGGGAGGATACATGGGTTCCACAGTATCTAACTCCTTTATCTTTGACACTCTCTATAAGAAATGATGACATGGACACTTTAGTTGAGTATGACCATCTTTTAGATCTTCTATAGCCAGGAGATATTTTTGCATTGGTTGCATCATAGGGGAATGATGAAGAGGTCCAGATTATTGGTTAGCACATTGTGTACGAGGTAAACAAAATCTTGTACAACCAATGATAGATGGTGATGGGTTCACATATCCTACTGGTTTAGTTGTTGTTTCAAGAACATGGCTGTGAACATACATGATTAGAAAGAATGGAATTCTTGCAATTTGAAGACTATGAGAAGCATAAAACTATTCTCATGTATTCACACCTTGCTATAGCAACAAATGTCAATTTTTCAAAGCATCAAGGAAGACCAAAGACAAAAGAACTTTGGACTATTAGTATTCTTGATCATGAGGCACTATTAGAGACCCTGAAGCAAAGAGGATGACCCTTCAAGAACACTTGACTAGGTAATAAGTTAACTTAGTGCATTGTTTCTAAGTTCATTAAGCTTAACTTCAATATATTAATTTCACCTTTCTTAGATTGTATTTTGAGTTCAATAAACTTGGTTTTTTATGTGGATTGTAACTTGTGTTGGAGCACCTATGAAGCACCTACGGTCACCATGGATCCAATCAGAGATAGAAGGAGGAAAAAGGATCCTTAATGGTTAATTGAGATCTTTTTGAAACCTATAATGGTAATTTGTAACAATCAATTTGATTTAAAAGTTAAATGTCCTAGAATTCTTGATAAGGACTTATGACCAAAATCATGTATGGGTGGCCGCAATAGTGCCAACAAGGGATCTAAGTATACATTTTCTCTGAAAAAGGAAATGAAAACACATAATTTTTTATTATTTACTTATGTCATTTTGCATGGTTTGAATTCTTACATGTTTGATTGTTGTTTTTAATGCTTTAAGGATATTATTTTTTTATCATTTCAAACAATCGTTGATGCTTTGAAAGTTCATTTGAATCAGATGGATACATACATGATAGATGTAAATGATTCATTGTACAGTGAGGGTCAGTTGAAACTAGCACCGTAGTGTATTCTTTCAAACCATCCATCTTGGCATCAAACCATTTGCTCCATCAGGCTCTGGTTGGCTGGGTAAATAGTAGTGACAACCCCACTCCACCCACGGAGTCATTGGAACACTCACAACCATGCTCGACCCAAGTGACCCAAGGTGCACTAAGCATGATTAGGTAATGATCTTCTGATGCTCGTATCTCAGACCTCATGAGAGGTATCTAAAAAAACCATCAGGGGCTACAAGATTGTGATTCTAAGGTCTATGATAACCTCTCTCTGTTTGGGTGATTTGACTTCATTTGCATTTGGCAAGGCAATCTCAGTTGATGCAAGACTTGTAGTGAGGGTCACTTGAAAGTAGCTCTGAAGTGTATCTTTCAAACCATATGTCCTAGCATCAAACCATCTACTCCATCAACTCTAGTTGGCCAGGTAAATGCTAGTGATAACCCCATTCTACCCATGGAGTCACTAGAATGCTCACGACCATGCTTGACCTAAGCGTCCCCAAGGTGCACTAAGCATGATTGGGCAGCAATCTTCTGAGGCTCATATCTTAGACCTCATGAGAGGTATCAAA